>CAWUFW010002639.1:1015000-1550000 GCA_963921515.1 Calotriton arnoldi | reverse complement strand
ACTAAATCTTGGACACAGTAATCACTGTTGCCCTTTACTGTGCAAATATCACTGGAGTACTAGAACCCATTCCGGGTCAGAAATACAACCGGAACGGAGGAGCCATACAAAGATATTACAGATATAAGCAGTTCTAGCAGCAACCGATGCGCCACGGTCCCAGTGAATTACACGGTACCTCTACAAAAATCTCTTATTTATTTAAGTAACTTCGTGTCAGTTTGAGCCCTGATGAAGTTCCTAGTATGGGAATGAAACGCGTTGGCTGGAGTTGTTATGTCAGATGACTTATATCTGAAATGAAATAAAGAAGTTATTTATAAATCTACAATTGCTGAATTGGACTCTCTTTTGAGCCGTGCACCCCCAGTTGAAAATATAGTATAGTGTTTAGGAGCCTTTACAACCAGTTTTGCCACTTCCGCCATGTTAATTGTTCGTTTGGAATGGACTACTAACTTCTTTAAGAGTACGGTTGCTCCGTGTCTCAAAGCGTACCAGGTGTTTATTATTTTTGACTCACTTCTACTAACACTCTTGTGCTAAGTTACGTCAAGGACACGACATACCAGGGTAATGCGTGGTGCGGCTCATTTTAATAAACGCTGGTGACTACAACAGGCAATTACATGTGCTTTGCCACTCCTGTCTGACGTAGTTTACTTGACTATAGGCGACTATGTATAATAAGAGCGTAGTTGCCTTGATCTCTTGGCACTTGCTCCATGTTAACATGCCCCTCTCGCCTGACATGTTATTAGTTATCAGTACGGGCTACCAACTGTAATCAGAGCGTGGGTGAGCACACTTGCTCCTTGTTTATTATTATGCCCCTCTCGCTTCACATCCCGATAGTTATCAGTACGGGCAATTATCTGTACACAGAGTGCGGTTGGCTCCGTGTCTCGGAGCGTGCCACGTCTCTATTGGCATTCAACTCTTAATGTGACAAGTAGATCCGTGTCAATTAGGTATGTAGACACTTTGGAACAAACGTAACATATTGCTGCCTGCTCCTAATAGGCGGCTAAGGTGTGCTGTAACACTTTCGTCCCACATGAAGCTCATTTTAAATTAGACATTAATTTCACCATAAGCGCTGCAGCCCGTGTATCTAGGTATAGGTTGCAAGTTTAGTAACATCCAAGTTAGCATGTTGTGAACATAGCTATGCTTACAATTGGGAAGGTCACTAGAAAATTGTTATAGAAGTTTGTTACTTTGTTCTGAATGTGTGTAAACACGACAGTACTAGGACAATTTTTAGCTATAATGCTTATAATATTGATAATTATTCAATTACTAAACAATAACTGCTTGTTCATAGGGACTTATCATAGCGCCCCTGATGCCGTACTGATTATCGCCCATTTTTTTCTACTAAGAATACTTTTTGACACGTAAGTTACGACGTGCTTCATTTATTTATGCAATTTCTAAACTTGGACGTCACCAGCGAACTTTGAATTTTAATTCAGATTATATTATTTCTTTATTAACAGATAGTTCATGAATACGTTCCTCTCAGGTTACGACAATGTGTTATTTACGGCAACGGAGACCGAAGATGACCTAGATACTACTAATAGAGTGAGCATTCAGCGGAGCTAGTGACTATAATCCCATTCCAAATACCTAGATCCGTGTTTTGGATTTTTGGTAAACTTTTACTCGTATTTTTTCAGCTTTGTATGCTGATTTTACAAGACTTATTCCTATCACGTCTGTCGAGCCGTCCAACTTCTCCGAACAAATTGTACATTTTTGAGGTTTTTAGTCTTATCTACTTCTTTTGGATATACGTTGGTATTGTTTCACATCGGTGGTCTTATGGTCAATCTTTCTTCACGTTCACTGTCTGTGTGTCTTATGCACTAAATGGATCGGAATATATCACAATATGTCCTTTCTTTCTTGGTCTACAGGATTGTTGGTATTGGGCCTTTCTTCACTTTGTGTCACAGTCAAACCCCTTTGTGTTAGACTGGACATGACATTTTTCTGCACCTTCTTGCATGGTTTTAGACCTTCTTTTCCTGTTATATCCTGCTTATACACTGTCCCATGTGGATAGGATGTATTATATATTGTCAGGATATATTAAATGCTTATATGTACTTTTACTATTGTCTCCACAGCCTTGAGAAAGTCACGGTGGTGACGAAACGCGTGTTGGCTGTTTTTCATGCTCTTTACAACAAGGACTGGACTACTATCTCCATCATTGTAGAGATTTTTTGACTGTATTAACAAGACGCAAGTGTTCTAGTCCTTGCAACTTTGTATATTAATGTTTGGTACTTTGTTATTTATGAAATAAATTAATGAATGTCTAGATAAATGCACTTCCCGTGTTTCCTGTGTCAAGATGAATTTTCCCTCTTCTTTCTTTTGGTTAGATTGACAGATTACTGTCATTAATATAATATGAAATATTGTGAGTGCCAGGGTTTCTTTGTTTGGAAGTTTTTCACAAGTTACTGCTGTCTCTTGTGTTTCCTACACCTTAGGTAGTGGGGTGTTGTACCCTGAGTGGCACCAATTCTACTTTTTTATGTGAGGTTACTATTCAAATTCATTTTGTAGCCCGCACATACAGCAACGTTGAGGTGCAACCCTTGTATCCACCACTACCTATTTCTGTTCTATGAGGCAGATTCTGCTTGGAGTCGGATACGCACAATGAACTGTAAATCTTCCTCCGGCACCATCGATGTGATTGAAACCGTCACAGGTGGTACTGCCAGAACAGATGTTGACACTGGAGCAGGTGCTGAACCCGATGCAGGATCAAGGGACAGAGATAGTGACAAGGACAAACCCACCTGCGAGTGGAGGACCCTGTGGATTGTTTGAGCCCGAAGGCACACTAGAGGGAACCGGTGAAGTGCCGGAAAGGGGTAGCATGACTTTGCTGAATGTCTCCACTTGCAGAGAAGTCGCTGATGAACCTTGAAACTCTGGGTGCGCTGGCACTAGACTCTAATACAGCTCCGATGGCGACCGAAAGCAAGACCGTGAGGCATGCTGGAACCCTTTCTGCAGCTCGAGAGTGGTACGGAAGGGGTCAATTCTTGCTTCAACTTGTTATGCTTTCTCTTGGATTTAACTAAAGGCTACACCCTGATGATCTGTCCTGGATACAACTTGAAAGCAGGAACCAGACTTTTCTTTCGACTTTGAACGGTCACTGAGTCTTCTTATATTTGCTGATGTAAAGTTTGGCCTCATGGTCCTGTATGGCCTTGGGGTTCATCTGGGATCTGGAGTTGTGTTTCGACTCCAGGCACCAAAAACACAGTTGTGGGGGCTCATCACAGACATCTGTTTGTGACAGTTCCTTCACGGTTTGAACTCCATCTTAGGGGGTAACACATTTTCCCTTGCACACGGGTCAATTTTGATGAAATATGTGATCTTAAGCTCAAGGAGAAGCTCTGCATCTGCGTCTTATGGAGCAGAAAGACAGCAACTGACATCAGCATGCACGAACGGCGCTTATATGGGGCTCCATTTGTAATTTCAGAACGAAGTCCATGTGGAACTGCACCACCTACCGGCATGCAAGAGTGCTGCGTTAGAAATTTTTCCTCATCGTTTGAGGCCTGGGGAAAATTCAGAAGGTAAGGAATCTTCAGTTAGAAGTATCCATCACAAGATATTCATTTAACAGCTGCATAATCTTGGAACTATTTACAAGTAAGATATTTCATAAAGTGTGTGATTTGTTCAGCACAGACAAGCAAGAGACATGATAAAAATGGTAGGGCAGCAGAACATGCTGATTTGTGGAGCTTCAGAGAAGTCTGTGGTTTGATCAAGGTGTTGAGATTATCAGAGGTCTAGTGGAGGAAGGAGATGGTGTTGGTCAAGATAGCTGCTGGGGAGTCCCAGGGTTAAGACAGCACCTCCCTGACTTGCCTGCCAGGGAAGGTAAAAACCCCGACACAAAAAAATCTGAGCAGGGCATTACTTTGGCAACAGTGGAGATGTAAATCAGACACCTTGGTCTTTTGAGTCAGCCACCTTATGCATACCAGTTTTCACTGATCAATAGCTTGATGGCAACTCTTCAGAGCTGGAATGATATAAAAGCATGGTTACTGAAAGTGCCAGGACACAGCATCAGCTCTGCTTCCCCAGCTCTACAAGAAAATCTGACACGACCACAAAACTGTTCTCTGGATTATTTTAACTGTGGTTGCACCTGTAGGGTGACATGGTAACCAACTCAAACTCACTGCTGCAGCATCCAGCTGACTTATACCAGGAACATGCATGAAGATTTGTAAGATTGAAAGTGGTAACTGGACACGGTGATTGCTTGGGACCGCCACCTGAAATTAAAGACCCATGGGATCCCAAGTTTTTTTTGTATTTTCTTTTTTTTTTTTTTACTATTGCATTCAAGGCATAAGAAGGCAAATGTAAGGCAAGGCAATACCTTAATTGCAATATTTCTGTTTTAGAATCACATAACCTTAGGCCATTATTACCCATCCAATCTACTATCAGCAACAAACTGGTCGGAAAATCCTTCAGTTTAGCTGTTGACAGGGTTGGATGCCCTCAGAGTAAATCTTACCTTTGACCCTCAATAAAATCCATTAGTGGTTTTAAGTATATATTAAACTGTAGTGGTGGAAGGTGTGAACCTTGCGGTACTCTACAGAACACTCAGGGCAAGAAGTGACATCATTAACACTGGGGAAGTGCTGTCTATATAAGGGTGAATTGGGGGAGGAGGGGTTTCTATGCAAGTCCATAAACTTCATAAAAGCTTCAACAAAGGCAATTAACATTCTTTGCATAGTGGCTTAATTGAACTTACTTTAAAAAAGGTCAGAATTTTGCTGAAGCATTGCAAAAAATGGCACCTTATTATACATCAAGTGAAGCATGTTAATACAAAATACTTACATCAAATTCCTTATTTAGCGCATGGTCAGACTGATGATGCATAGATAGCAGTTCTTTTGTAATGAGCTGAAGATTGGAAGGGGAGCTTTCAGCCAGCATTATTAAAACTTCATAGGCGGCCAATCTACTATTTACTGTGCTGCACCTAAAAGGAGATATGTGCCATTAGAGGAAAACTGTTTTCCAAAACACCAATTAAAATACTCCGTAAAATAAGTGATTGCTGGAAATTATCAACGATGTCCAACACAGTACAACACCGAAGTCAAAGAAAGGGTTCATACTTCTTGAAACATATGCACCTTAAAAACAACAGAGCAGGTTACACTTCTTGTTATATTTAAGACTTTTTCATTAAGCTTTTGCTCTTTTATAATTTGGGCAATCCATTGCCCTGATGGAAGGGACTAGTTCATATGTCACAGAACAAAAATATACAATTCCATGGGAAATCTCTCTATGAAATTTGCTCGCAATTTGCCCTACCACACCAGTTGCCTTTTGTTTCATAAGCAGAATATACACGTTTCTAAATTAGTATATGGAATAGACTGAGTTGTCTCTGAAGGAAGGGTTTTAAAACATATGAGTGAATCTGAGCATATCAACAAGGCATCCATAAGAGCAGAGCCAACATGTGACCAACTACCATTAGGTATCTATGTATGAGGACAGCATTCTTGAAAACAAAATTAGCACCACTGTGGCTGCACTAAATGCTGTGGTCTTTGCTTCTGGTTATTTCACTAGTAGAGCACCTGTTCAGAATCGGGATCATTTACAATACTCGAAAGGTACTTTTTAAGTCCTTGTGGTACTGCTGCAGGTTATTATTGTCATACTATATTGTGTTATTTCAGAACTCCAAAATGGGTGAAAAGGAACATTAGGTTGTGCCATCCGTGGCTTCTTCCAACAATAATTAGCACAGGAATCCCAGAACAAGACAATAGGCTTGCCAAGACTGCACCAGAGGAAGGCGTAGAAGCCAATAATCAAAATATGGATATCACCTGGTGTCTCAGAATAGCAATCACTGCAACATGACAGGAAATGGCATGGGATGCTACATTCCAACCTTAAGAATTAAGTTCTGACAGACAGTGCTGACTGCTCCAACCTCTGAAAAAAAAATTATACAGCCAGCTGTGTTCCAAGACTGGAACGTCTAACTGTGTCTTGCAAATACACATGTATGGGTGACCAAATAGAAACTACTGCATGCAAAAATAGAAGACAGTACTCTGCTTTTTATGATACAAAAGGTCTGCCATTCTGAAGTGCAGAATTCTAAGTTTATACCATGGAGAACAAGGATAAAAAAAAAAATGTAATTCTCCTTTATGCACATAGCTATGTACTTTCCAGTCCAGCTCAGGTAGAAACATGAAATACTCCTCCTGTGGTTCATCACACCCAACTGATATGTTGGCACTGCTGAAGAGATGCCACTTCACTTTAAGTCTGACTGCCAATTTAGTCCGGAGAACGTCTGATGGATGAAATGTAATTGGGGGGGGGGGGCATTATGCCACAAACAATTTGGCAGAGGGGTATTCTCTGTTTGCACTTCAGAGTGCATGTCTGTCATGGAAGATGTGCAAGACTGGAATGCCACAGGGAGTTCAGGGAGGTGCGGAAGAGATGGGGGAGGAAGAAAAACCAGAAAGGAAGCGAAATGCCTCCAAGAGCATAATCACTTCAGGGTCTCCTCGTACAGCATCACAATACATGGCGACACCACTATGTGTTGGAATAACTTGCCTCCTAAAATGCGCCAGAGTGATTGTTAAATTGCTACATATTATTATAAGATGTTAGATGCCGACACTGTCTAAAGAAAACTAAGTTGTTTGGGTGAAAGCATACTCAAACATGTTGGAATAGGCCTGCATGCAGTGCTCAAACTAGAACAAACATGTGGCTCTCCACCCTAGATGGAGCAACCAAACACAACAGGCAACATTTCATTAACCTGACCAAAAATAGATTTTTTTCCGGCATGTAGCATAGCCAATGTGAGATAGTTTTTGCTCCGAATGTATCTAGATAAACATGCCCATGTACACTTCTTAAATCGCTCCAATTATTGACAATACAGGATGTAAACCTTTGAGTACTTATTCATGGTTCATGGGCTACCTTATATTTTTTTCACATGCAGACAACGAAAATCAGGAGAGTCCTGTCCTGATGACTGTTCAACGATCTTGTGTAAAACAACCCAAACAAATCCTGAAACATCAATTATAGCGAACAAGAAACACTGATATGTTTTGGTATGATTGTGGAGATGCATACATCAAATTACAATGTAATCTCATAATCAGTCTCATCTATCAACTATTAAGCTGATGCTTTTGTAATAAAAACATCTGAAAGAGACACGTTAGTGACAGATTCCTTACCTTAGAATATCCCCAGGCGTCAGGCTGGATCCGGAAAGTTTTGCGTAGCAGTACCCTTGCGCGTCGGTAGGCGGCGTCGTGCGGCTCCGCGTCCGTCGTCGGCGTCGTGATCGCCGGGATGACGTCGCGGGCAGTACTTAGGCGCCGCCCCTGCGCGCTGACGTCAGTTCTTCTTTTCCGCGCCAGCAAGCGCAGATCCGGGAAGAGCAGTGCCCTGGTCATTTTTTGACCATACTTTTTGGTGATTTTTTCACTGTTTTTCCATCTTTCAAGGTGTCGTAGGGATGCCCGGCTTCAAGCGATGCGGCGCCTGTGCGCGGATGATGTCCGTCACCGACCCGCATTGGGAGTGTCTCTTCTGCCTCGGCCGAGGCCACGACACGGAGTCTTGTACCGACTGCCAGGCCCTCAACCCGAAAGCTTTGCGAGAGCGGTCTCGAAAGCTCCTCGAGGCCCGGCATTCGGCTCCGCGGAAGCCCCGGTCGCGTGAGAGGTCCAGGGGTCGATCGCGGAGTCCACACCGGTCGTCGGCGTCGAAGTCTTCTTCGTCCGGTAAGTCGAAGCACAAAAAGTCCAAAAAGCATCATCGCTCTAGGACTTCGCGTCGCCGGTCTTGCGACTCGGCTGAGGCCCCTCCCGGCACCGTCCCGCGGCCCCGGCCATGCCTGTGGAGTCGCCCCCGCCATACCCGCCCTTCCCGGGTTCGGGGGCGGATCCGGCCAAAGTACAGGAATTCCTGTCGGCCATGGCTCGCCTCTTCGGGCCTTCAGGCCCCTCCGGTGCGCCTTTGGGCCCCGCGGGCCCTGATGGGGTTGCTCCGGCGTCGCTGACGGCTCCGGCCCCGGCGTCGCCCCTGCCTCCAGCCTCGATCCCGGCTCCGGCCCCGGCCTCGATCCCGGCTCCACAACCCCCATCGACGCCGGTCGACCTAACGACACCTCCGCCGGCGCCGATGTCTCCGGTGCCGTTCTCGGCGCCGCCCTGGGCTCCGGGCGGCGTCGTCCCCCTGTTCCTTCCGGCTCCGGACATGGATCCGGACCGACGTCGCTCGACGCCGGCTCCGGCGCCGATGGGACCTTGGGTCCCAACTGTCCCTCCTCCTCCTTATTTTGAACCAGAGGAGGACCAGTTGGACTGGGAGGGGTCTGATGACCCTCTGACACGACACTGTCAGTACTATCAGGACTGGACAGAGAGTCTAGGGAGGCCAGTGGTCTGGATACTTCCCCTGACACTGGCATGCTGTCTCCTCCCGTGGCTACGGAGGAGGGAGCCAATTTTGGTACGGTGTTGCGTAGGGCAGCTGGGGCCTTACATCTCCAACTTCCTACTTTGACGGTCAAGCCTAACATCTTGACAGAGGTGCTTCAGCCGGCAGCCTCCTCTGCGGAGACTGTGCTGCCGTTTAACAACGCCCTCACTGACGTTCTTTTGGGCGCCTGGTCCAAGCCCAACACAGGGGCTCCTGTGGATCGGAACGTGTCACGACGCCATCGCCCAGCTCCGGGCGACCCCTGTTTCTCTCTGTCCACCCCACTCCTGAGATCTTGGTTGTCCAAGCCTCCGCTTCCCAAACCGCCTTCCCTACCGCTCCTCCGGATAGGGAATCCAAACGCCTGGATCAGTTTGGGAAGAAGGGTTTTCTTCCTCCAGTGCTGGCTTGCGGTCCGTTAACACCGCTTGTCTTTTGGGCCGATATACCCACTCCCTGTGGGATTCGGTGGCGGATGTTTTGCCCCAGTGTCCTGAGGAGGTCCAGACACTGCTTTCCCGCGCCATTGCGGAAGGAAGGGATGCGGCTAAATACACCATTCGTTGTGGCCTTGACACCGCCGACTCGCTGGGCAGGTCTATTGCAACGACGGTGGCGCTGAGAACCACTGGTTTTTCAGGGGATGTCCAGAATACTCTCATGGACATGCCCTTTGATGGAGTCGGTCTTTTTGGGTCCAAAGCAGACCATGCGTTGGAGCGCTTTAAGGACTCACGGGCTACTGCCAAGTCCCTGGGCCTTTCTGCTACACGCCCTCCGCTGACTTCTGCTTTTCGCCCCTATCGTGGCCACGGTAGGGCGCCCTTCACGTCAGCAGCCCAGCCACCGGCCCGCGCAGCAGGCGTCTTCGCGTGGCCGAGGACGTGGATTCCGCCGTGGCGGATCGGGCAACCAGCGTGCGGGTCAGGCCACCACCTCCAACCCGTCCGCGGCCTCCAAGCCCTCCCTAGTCCCTCCTTTCAGGTGCACAGCACGCCAGTAGGGGCAGGGTCCGCCATCACCTTCCCCACTGGCGCACCATCACCTCGGACAGGTGGGTCTTGGACATTGTCTGAAGGGGCTACTCCTCCCCTTCGAGACCACCCCCCAGCCATGCCACCTCAATTCCACCGCATGTCAGGGGATCACTTGGTGCTTCTACAGAAGGAAGTCACGGCCCTCTTGACCAAGAGGGCCATCGAGCCATGTTCCGACCCCAGAAGTAGGGCGTGGTTGCTACTCCCACTACTTTCTGGTGCCCAAAAAGGACAAGGAGGACATGCGTCCTATCTTGGACCTCCGGAACGTCAATCGCTTCCTCCGGAAGGAGAAGTTCAAGATGCTCACCCTAGCTCAGGTCTTGACTGCCCTCGACCCTGGAGACTGGTTGGTAGCGTTGGACTTGCAGGACGCGTATTTCCACATCCCCGTCCTGCCGACCCACCGGCGTTACCTTCGGTTCACGGTAGGCCACGAGCATTTTCAGTTCACCGTGCTCCCCTTTGGCCTTACAAGTGCCCCTCGGGTGTTCACGAAAGTGATGGCGGTGGTCGCAGCTCATCTGCGCCGGGCAGGGGTTTCAGTCTTCCCCTACCTCGACGACTGGCTGCTGAAGGCGGGCTCGTCCCAGGCAGTCGTCTCCCACCTCCAGACTACGGCCGAACTCCTGCACTCGCTGGGGTTCTCCATCAATGTGCCGAAGTCGCATCTGATTCCTTCTCCACAGCTCCTTTTCATCGGAGCAGTTCTGGACACGACGCAGTTTCGGGCCTATCCTCCCGAACGGCGAGTCCGGGATATTCAGGCTATGATTCCGATCTTTCGGCCTTTATCCTGGGTTTCGGTACGGATGACCCTGAGGCTGCTGGGCCTCATGGCCTCCTGCATCCTGCTGGTCACTCATGCCAGATGGCATATGCGGGCTCTGCAGTGGGACCTGAAGTTCCAGTGGGCGCAGCACCAGGGCAACCTGTCCGATCACGTCCAGATCTCGGAGGGGACTGCAAGACAGTTGCAGTGGTGGCTCTCGAACCGGCAATGGGTCATGGGCAGATCCCTCTCCCTTCCCCAGCCAGAGCATACAGTTGTGACGGACGCGTCCCTTCTGGGATGGGGCTGTCACATGGGAGAGGCGGAGATCAGAGGCCTCTGGTCTCCGGCGGAGTCCCGGCTCCATATCAACCTTCTGGAGCTCCGGGCGATCCGACTTGCACTCAAGGCATTCCTTCCCTCTGTCAAAGGGAAGGTAGTGCAGGTGTTCACAGACAACACCACCGCCATGTGGTACTGCAACAAACAGGGCGGGGTGGGGTCTTGGACCCTTTGTCAGGAGGCTCTGCGCCTCTGGACATGGCTGGAACATCAGGACATGTTCCTGATGGTTCAACACCTGGCAGGTTCCCTGAACGCCAGGGCGGACGAACCCAGCCGCAGGTGCATGATGGATCACGAATGGCGTCTTCACTCGGAAGTGGCGCAAGGACTCTTTCTACAGTGGGGAGAGCCTTGGTTAGATCTATTCGCCACCGAAGAGAACGCGCAATGTCATCAGTTCAGCGCGTTGGAATTTCCAAGGCGGCACTCTGCTCGGCGACGCTTTCGTCACGAGTGGAGTTGCGGTCTTTTGTACGCCTTTCCGCCTATACCACTTCTACCCAGAGTGTTGAAGAAGATTCGGCACGACCGGGCCCAAGTCATTCTTGTGGCTCCGGACTGGGCTCGAAGAGTTTGGTATCCCGAGCTACTCAATATGAGCATAGATCCCCCGATCCGACTGCCTCTTCGGGAGGATCTTCTGTCGCAGCAGCAGGGGACGGTCCTCCACCCGAACCTGTCCAGTCTACACCTGCTTGCGTGGAGATTGAGCGGCGGCAGTTGATTCCTTTCGACTTGCCTCCCGAAGTTTGTGATGTGATTCTGGCAGCCAGGCGTCCCTCCACTAAGGTGGTATACGCCTGCAGGTGGAACAAATTTGTGGCATGGTGCACAGCAAAGGCTGTGAATCCCCTTTCTGCCCCTCTTTCTGAGGTCCTTCTGTTCCTTCTCTCTCTGGCCCAACAGGGTTCTGCCCTGGGTACCATCAAGGGTTATCTTTGTGCTATCTCGGCCTTCCTCAGGCTCCCTGATCAGCCCTCCCTTTTCAAGTCCCCTGTTGTTAACAGGTTCTTAAAAGGCATTACTCACCTCTTCCCTCCTGTTCCGTTTGTGATGCCTCAGTGGGATTTGAACTTGGTTCTTGCCTTTTAATGTGCGCTCCCTTTGAGCCTTCTGCATAACTGTCCTCTTCGTCTTCTGACTCTAAAGACAGCCTTTCTGGTGGCCATCACCTCCGCTCGGCGGGTGAGTGAGCTCCAGGCTCTATCTTGCAAACCTCCCTTTCTGTCTGTTCATCCAGACAAGGTTGTTCTTCGGACGCGTCCGTCCTTCTTGCCAAAGGTGGTTACTGCTTTCCACATTGGGCAGACCATCACTTTGCCCACCTTCTTTCCGCCTCCGCATCCTTCTAGAGAGGAAGAGAGGCTCCACCGTCTGGACCCAAAACGTGCGCTCTCCTTCTATATCGACCGCACAAAACACTTCCGGGTGGATGACCAGCTCTTTGTTGGCTACGTGGGCGCCAAAAAAGGTCGGGCGGTGCACAAGAGGACCATCTCCCGCTGGGTTACCTTGTGCATCAAGACCTGCTATTCTTTGGCTAAGAAGGAGCCTCCTGTTGGGCTGCGTGCCCATTCCACCAGGGCAACGGCTGCTACCACGGCCTTGGGCCGCGGTGTTCCGCTGCCGGTTATCTGTCAGGCAGCTACGTGGGCCTCGCTGCACACGTTTACAAAGCATTACTGCCTTGACAGTCAGGTCCGGAGGGACGGCTTCTTTGGCCGTTCTGTCCTCCAGGACTTCCTTGTCTGATCTTTGTTCGCAGACCCACCACCGGGGTTGGTATTGCTGGGGTATCTATTCTAAGGTAAGGAATCTGTCACTAACGTGTCTCTTTCAGATGCACAAGTTACTAACTTGTGTAACGATATATCTGTAAGAGACAGTAGTTAGTGACAGATTCCTTACCGCCCCACCCATCCTCCCCGTTCTGCGAACTGATTTCTAGGGTTAAGGACATCCCTTTCAGGGCCCTAGTATTTTTTCAGACACCTATGTCAGCTTCTTGCATGGCTCTGCGTTCCTGGCGCGGAAAGTCGTGTACAGAACTGACGTCAGCGCGCAGGGCGGCGCCTAAGTACTGCCCGCGACGTCATCCCGGCGATCACGACGCCTGACGACGGACGCGGAGCCGCACGACGCCGCCTACCGACGCGCAAGGGTACTGCTACGCAAAACTTTCCGGATCCAGCCTGACGCCTGGGGATATTCTAAGGTAAGGAATCTGTCACTAACTACTGTCTCTTACAGATATATCGTTACACAAGTTAGTAACTTGTGCTTCTGGGTAACACTAAAAGAATTAGGATGTATCATTGATTATTCAATAAAAGCAGTGTACTAAAATGGAGATTAAAAAGACTAGCTTGTAAAATAGTTTCAAAATAAGGAGTGTACTAGTTACAGTCTAACTAATCCCTGTCTGACGATCCAAACAAAAACACTATTCCAACAGGCCAATAATAGGTAGGAAATTGCCTAACAGGTAGACTACTGGCAAAACAACAAAGGAACTGTCTGGTGCAGTCGAATATGCCTCTTTTTCCCGCTGCCCGTCACCCCGCATGTTGTTACAACGCTGTCGTTACAACGACCGCGTTGTAACAACGCATACCATTACCACGCAAATCGTAACCACGACTTGCGGAGGGGGGCGCTGGATGTTGGAATAGTGTAATTTACGATTCCAACTCCAGTCTGTGCGGACAGTAGGGAAGGTGTTGGATTTTAAATCCAACACCTTCTCCCCCCTCCGCAAGTCGTGGTTACGACTTGCGTGGTAATGGTATGCGTTGTTACAACGCGATCGTTGTAACGACCGCGTTGTAACAACATGCGGGGTGACGGTTTCGTGGTCAGGGTTGTTTACCGGTGCAGTCATCTTAAAATGAGCAATAATGTAGAACTATTATTACCTCCCAAGAGCAGGATGAAAACTCCAAAGATAGAAGTATGCAGCGAGGGATGACTGTAACTGGTATTATATGAAATGGAGAAAGTGATCCACCTGTCCTACAATTCTTTTCGGTAGACAGCGTGTGGCATTATTCAAGTTGAACAGAATGAAGTAGTTAAACAAGTTACTTATGTAGAGCACTGCTCTATCTATAAAAACTATCTAATCTCAGATTCCTCACTTTTTGAATACTACCCCAGGCATCAGACTGGATATGGAAAATCTTCAGCAGTACCCGTGTGAGCAGGCGGCTCTGTGTCTACTTTATTCGGCGACGGATGCAACGTATGAAGAGCTATATACACACCACCCATGCGCACTGACATTTGTTGCTTTCTTAACACTTCTGCAGATGCGGAGTCAGAGTGGTCATGACCAGTATGCAGAATCCTAAATTAGGATCTTTTTATGTGAGGAGACCAGTTCACAGAGGTGGGAGAGATAGTGAGGAAAATGCAGAGCCTCTACCAGAAAAAGCATTACTTAAGGTAGGTAACTTATTCTTCTGATAGAGAATTCTAACCACAAGTTTCTCACCTTTTGAAATGCTACCCAAGCAATATTTCTTAGGTGGTGGGTCAGTGAACTAACTCAAACTAAAAAGTTCTGAAGAATCGAATGGGCAAAGTTCCCCTTTAGGTGAACACGATTGTCTAAGCAGTAGTGAGTCTTGAATGTATGTAATGATGCCCATGTTGCAGCCTGACAAATGTCAAGAACTGGCCCCCTGAGTGCTAACGCAGGAGCAGCATCCTTGGCACTGGTAGAATGAGTTTGCAAGACCTCAGGGGTTTACTTTTCAGCCAGAACGTAGTAGATTTTAATGCAGAGTACAATCCATCATGAGATGGTTCTTTTCTGCTCAGCCGTGCCTTTCTTCACACCACTGTACCTGGTAAAGAGCTGGTCTACTCAGTGGTCTTTGGTATGATAGACTTAGAAGCTGGGTGTTCTTTTGAATCCAACCGGTGAAGCCTCTTTAGAGGGGTGAGATGGAGCAAAAAACACCAGAAGGGATTGACCAACACCAAATGAAGTCACCACTTTCGGAAGGAAGCTCGAGTCTGCAGTACCAACTTGTTCGGGTAGTACATGGTGTAAGCGGGTTAACAGAAAGGGCCTATAACTCGCAGACCCATTGTGCCGAAGTTATAGCAACAAGAAAGACTATCTTGCAGGTAAGGAGTCAGACAAACAACTGTGGAGGGGCTCAAAAGGCGCACACATGAGTAAAATGAAGTCCCATTGGGGCATAACAAACGGAAAGAGAGGAAACGTATGTGTTAACCCTTTGAGTTAACGGATAACAACAGGAGATTTAAGTAACGATGGTCAGTCCGGCAACCGTATGCAGGTCAAAAGCGCTAACGGGTACCCTTTAAGGGTGCCAAATCAAGGCCTTGCTTGGCTAGGAAAAACAGAAACAACAAAACTTTGGACAGCGTGGCATGAAGCATGTTTCTCTTTATAAGCACACCGGGCCACAAATTTTTTCCAACAGCAGACATACACAGATTTAGTTGAGGGGTGCCTGGCTACCAAGATGACATCAACTTCGGGAGGAAGGTCGAAAGCACTTATCTGTCTCCGCTCATTTTCGAAGGGTGGAGGTTGGCAGACCCGGGTGCAGGACCCTGCCCTGCTGCTGTGATAGGAGGTCTTACCGAAGGGGTAGCCTGATCGGAGGACAGATGTTTGTGCCAGGAGTTTGTTAATACCGTACTCTCCGTGTCCAGTCCATAGCCACTAGAAAAGAGGTCTTCAAACTGTGGGGCGCGCCCTCGGGGGAGGGGAGCATGGAAACACCTCTGAGGGGGGCGCAAGCTCTACAGAAAGATTTTCCCTTTACATCATTCATTCTGACATCTGAAGCACGTTTACTGCCATTTATTCTTGAGAAACATGGCCAAAGCTAATAGGACTCTCTCGATTGGAGCATCAACTCTGACGTTCCTCTTATCTGGGACACAGCAGCATAAAGGCAGGAAATGGTCACTAAGTGCACTTCCATACAAAATGAAACTTAAAAACATACACTGCTTTGCAGGGAAAGCAGTGCTTCTTCCCTGCCCTTCGCCTTTCTTGCTGGTGCCTTTTACATCGGTTCATCGCACTGCTGTCTAGACATCTGAAGCTACTTGTAGGTTAAGTTTAAACATTTCTTTGCAGGATAATTTCCTTATTCCCCCATCCATAGTCTACTTCTGTTTTTTTTACCACTGCCAAACAAATTGAGTTTTGCCTCACAGCACGACACTCATGCAAACATGATCACTCAACAGGCATTCATACTGTCAGATAAGCAGACATTCTCTCACACAAACGCACACGTAAGACATGCAACAGTTTCACGGACTGTACCCATTTGAAACAGGGAAAGGTTAACAAAACTTGGGTGTGTTAAAACACCACCAGAAGTGAAAGGAATATTAGTGACTCAGAATGTAATATCCAGAAACTTAACCCCGCGCTGGTACTTTCAGATTGCAGCCACCGAGTCACTCCAATTCTACAAATTATGGGTTGCATCAAAATGTAAAAGTCTGGAGTCACTTCTGTTGACCTTCTCAAGGTCCGGGTGATGCTTTCTTTGCTGAGAATCTTTCCAAAATGCAGAACACCACCCTAATAACCAGACAAAAAGGAACCATTAAATAAAAAATAATCTGAAAAAAAAATAGAGCGCTATGAGGTCTTACATAGGGCATAACAGTGCCGTGCAAATGCTGATGACCTACTGTCCTTGCACTTTGTTGTCAAGAGGTCTCAGTTGAGAGTCTTATCTCTGCGAGTACTGGCGCTTTAGCTAACAGCAGTTTAGACTCTGCAAATCTGCTGTGATGCAGGCATTTTGAGAGCCTGAGCCAAAATTACATTTGACCATTTGTCATAGTATTTGAAGGTGTTTCCAGGCCATTTGTTGCAATTTTGCACCCTTTTTAGTTCATTTGTGATAGTGATGTCAAGAAACTGCCTGCACAGCCTGAATGTAGATTCGGCCCATTAAACCCCGATAGTTGCTGTGTATTCCTATCACAGCTCTAGTCTAGTAGGCCATTTTCGTTGCCTGCACCAGGGCCCATGGTAGCTATACTGCTTTCATATGGTAATACAAAATAAACATAGGGCTGTGAGTATTTCAATAGACTGAGTTGTATCTTCAGAGCAAAGACCTTGCCCAGAGAATGATGTGGTTGCCAGGTCTGCCAACACTCTGCACTTTCGCTGCATCAGGCTGCACAGTATTAGATGTGGTCCTGAAAGGTAGGGGGTGCTTGTGGCGGTTTTCCCTTAAAAGAAAGTTTCCCATCAAAGGGCGTTGAGTGGTTGTAGGCCAGATTTACAACTCACAAATCTTAACTTTCCAAAAACCCTGCTAATGTGGTTTTGCTGTTGCGAAAATTAGTTGTCAGCTAACACCTCAGGGTTAAACTGATTGTCAAAGATGCTAAATCCCAACTTCCATAAATTTTAGTGATGGGGGGCCTGACTTCTAAAAAATATTGACAGGGGGGGGCTTGGCCTAAAAAAGTTTGAAGACCTCTGCACTAGAATGACTTGAGTCCGATGTAACAAAATAGGTTCTGCCCATTTAATCCGCCTGGATATTTAGCTTTTGGATTACCTGGTTTTGGACTTTTTACTGTGGGTGAGTCCCACAACTGCTCTCTCACCCACCAATAATCACTTGATAAATGGACTACGCATGTTTCCTGCCAATGTCTGCCTTTTAAGATAAGGCTGCTGCAACAAAGCACGGGTAAGGGGCACTTGGCTGGTCACACATGAACATGTGCGCATGCACGTTAGAGGGCTGCGTGTGAGAGACTACAGGTGTGCGCAGCCCGGAAACTGTGCACAGATAGCCTGACGCAGAGGGGACCCTGCAGGGTTCGATCCTGACTTGGGAGTAGGCCTTATAATATTGGTGGACACTCACAGGGAAAGTCAGTGTGGTTTACTGTTTTGTCTGCAGTGACACTTTATATATACATTGGGGTAAATCTGCCTTAGAATGCAGTTTCGCTTCCTTCTGGCCTACAAAGTCCATCAAGATATCAAAATGGGGTGAAACATGCGCACAAAGATGGATTATGCAAGTTCCAAGCAGATATATTTACAACTTATGGGCCATCCAGAATTGTCATATTTCTTTGGCTCAGCTCAGGATCAGAGCCCGGGCTTCTGTTACATTGCTGGGCTAAGTTAATTACATTGCTCACCAGCAGAAAGAAAAAACGGCTCTCCATACAAAGTGAGCAATCAACAGTGCTTCACTCAGCTTCTGAGGAGGAAGGGGTAGGGAAGAAAATCTGCATCTGTTAATTAGCTGTTACTCTGTACCAGGGTTCGGACAGCCCAGGACCACTGAAGGGAGGCCAGACCTCTGGATCAAACTCTGAAGGGGTTCCTCTATAATGTTCTGGTGGAAATAGCCCTGGCAGTGATGTCAGTGAGGGGCAGAGCCGAGGCCCCCAGGGGAGATGAAACCAATGACTCCTGGATGGCACCATCTTGATTTGTCCCAGCATGCTGTGCAGGAGGGTTGGGACAGGGGTGGAGACGTGATGCGACACCCTGGGACTAGGATACCTGGCTTCTAGAACTTTCCACAACACTTCAAAAATCTTGCACAAGGGGGAGAGAGTGCTTTTGGTGGAGCTGGACACTGGGACTGGACATCGGTACTCATGAACAACTGGAAGGAGAAACCCCCTGATGCCCAACTAGACTAAGGACTTTGCCTCCAGTTGACCCCAGGACCAGTGGATCTCTCTCCAGGACAAGGAAAGCTGGTCCCCTTATCTCCCCCCTCCCCTCATTAGGACCAGTTGGGGTAAGAGCAAGACTTCTTTCTACGCCCACACAGGAGGAGAGAAGCTCCAGAGGACAGGCAAAAAGCAAAAGTCTGGTTCACGGAGCCAGTAGAACCAACCCCCTGCATAGTGTTTCACCTTAAAGGCCAGGAGGCCTGAGGCAAAGGCTCCAGGTGGGTAGGGCTCACCACCAAGAGCAAAATGAGCACACAGTTGCGACAATCGACCCAACAGGGCCTGAGATATGCATGAAATAAGGATTCGACTACTTTTTGGGGCTGTCTGTGGTGAACCCAGTGAGGCAGGGTTCCCCACCAACGATAAAAAGAGCATGGAGGGGAGGGGTGTAGTAGTGCAGCAGCTCCACCCAAGGAATTTAAAGGACTGACATCGACTTTGCAGGGTCAAAGATTAGACCCACTTTGTTTTCTGCCACAAAACAAGCACTCTCCAGGCTGCAACTTTTGTTGAATAGCTTGGGAGTGGAGCAATCTCTGTTGGTGGGTCTTATGGTTACATGTTTGTGATCTAAGTTTAAGAAAGACACAGACGCATGTTTTATGTTTGTATAATGCTTTATTTAAAGGTGATGTTATTGCGGATCATAACTTTTACTCCTGAAAAGCTGCAATGCTTTATTAAATATAATGTGTGCACGTGGTTGCAATGCTTTATTACTTATAATGATTGCAGATGGTGTATGGTTACTGAGGTCAGTGTTGGGAGAGTTATGACATTTTGGCCTTTAAGTGTCTAACACTGACAATTTAAAGTGTCACCCTCATTCATGTGCTATATTGTACAGGGGGTGTGTGATTTTTGTGGTCATGACCATTTAGGAGTCGAGTGTAATGTTATTTAAGATATTTCCAACAGCCTTATGTACATTTCTAAATTACTGCATAGTATTTAGTGTGTGCATAATAAATGCACTTTTCCTTTTCTGAAGGAAAAACACAGACAGCACAATCATTTATTGAGTGTTATTTTTGTGTGCCAGTACAGTGAATGGTGATTATTAGCCCACATCACATCCCGTGAGAAGGCCCTGGACTTCTCTGTTTTGCTACCCCGAGAGAGTCGAGCCGGACAATGGGGTATTTGGTTCCCAGTGAGGGGTGGGGGACTGTGGACCCACTACTAGTGCCGGCCACACAACTAATAGACCATTTCCTTATACCCGGTCAGTCCTAATTTTCTTCCGAACTCGGGGTAAGAGAGGTACTGGTGGAAAGGTATACAAGAGTCCCAAGTTCCACTCAACAGGAAACGTGTCATCAAGAGAGAAATACATTGGAAATTTCAAAGTGCAAAAGTGCTGACATTGTGCGCTCTCGGTGGTGGCGAAGTGATCAAGCCAGGGTTCTAACCCTTTCCTGGAAGACACCATGTGCCACCTCCGGGTGAAACTGCCATTTGTAATCCGCAAGGTGTTGATGGCTTAGTTCGGCCACGCTGGCATTTAAGGAACCCAACAGGTGGTGTGTCACCAGAAAAATTCTTTGGATGTCTAGCCCCGTTGCACAAGTTACTAACTTGTGTAACGATATATCTGTAAGAGACAGTAGTTAGTGACAGATTCCTTACCTTAGAATATCCCCAGGCGTCAGGCTGGATCCGGAAAGTGTTGCGTAGCAGTACCCTTGCGCGTCGGTAGGCGGCGTCGTGCGGCTCCGCGTCCATCGTCGGCATCGCTGGGATGACATCGCGGGCAGTACTTAGACGCCGCCCCTGCGCGCTGACGTCAGTTCTGTACACGACTTTCCGCGCCAGGAACGCAGAGCCATGCAAGAAGCGGACATAGGTGTCTGAAAAATACTAGGGCCCTAAAAGGGATGTCCTTAACCCTAGAAATCAGTTCGCAGAACGGTGAGGATGGGTGGGGCGGTAAGGAATCTGTCACTAACTACTGTCTCTTACAGATATATCGTTACACAAGTTAGTAACTTGTGCATCTGAAAGAGACACGTTAGTGACCGATTCCTTACCTTAGAATAGATACCCCAGCAATACCAACCCCGGTGGTGGGTCTGCGAACAGATTCAGACAAGGAAGTCCCGGAGAACAGAACGGCCAAAGAAGCCGTCCCTCCGGACCTGGCTGTCAAGGCAGTAATGTTTGGTAAACGTGTGCAGCGAGGCCCACGTAGCTGCCTGACAAATATCCTGCAACGGAACCCCGCGGCCTAAAGCCGTGGTAGCAGCCATAGCCCTGGTGGAATGGGCACGCAGCCCAACAGGAGGCTCCTTCTTAGCCAAAGAATAACAGGCCTTGATACACAAGATGACCCAGCGGGAGATGGTCCTCTTGTGTACCGCCCGACCTTTTTTGGCGCCCACGTAGCCAACAAAGAGCTGGTCATCCACCCGGAACTGTTGTGTGCGGTTGATGTAAAATGCAAGCGCACGTTTTGGGTCCAGACGGTGGAGCCGCTCTTCCTCTCTGGAAGGATGCGGAGGCGGAAAGAAGGTGGGCAAAGTGATGGTCTGCCCAATGTGGAAGGCAGTAACCACCTTTGGCAAGAAGGACGGACGCGTCCGAAGAACAACCTTGTCTGGATGAACAGACAGAAAGGGAGGTTTGCATGAAAGAGCCTGGAGCTCACTCACCCGCCGAGCGGAGGTGATGGCTACCAGAAAGGCTGTCTTCAGAGTAAGAAGACGAAGAGGACAGTTATGAAGAGGCTCAAAAGGAGCGCACATTAAAAAGGTAAGAACCAAGTTTAAGTCCCACTGAGGCATTATAAACGGAACAGGAGGAAAGAGGTGTGTAATGCCTTTAAGAAACCTGTTAACAACAGGGGACTTAAAAAGAGAGGGCTGATGAGGAAGCCTGAGGAAGGCCGAGATTGCACAAAGATAGCCCTTGATGGTACCCAGGGCAGAACCCTGTTGGGCCAGAGAAAGAAGGAACAGAAGAACCTCAGAAAGAGTGGCAGAGAGGGGATTCACAGCCTTTGCTGTGCACCATGCCACAAACTTGTTCCACCTGCAGGCGTATACCACCTTAGTGGAGGGACGCCTGGCTGCCAGAATCACATCACAAACTTCGGGAGGCAAGTTGAAAGGAATCAACTGCCGCCGCTCAATCTCCACGCAAGCAGGTGTAGACTGGACAGGTTCGGGTGGAGGACCGTCCCCTGCTGCTGCGACAGAAGATCCTCCCGAAGAGGCAGACGGATCGGGGGATCGACGCTCATACTGAGTAGCTCGGGATTCCAAACTCTTCGAGCCCAGTCCGGAGCCACAAGGATGACTTGGGCCCGGTCGCGCCGAATCTTCTTCAACACTCTGGGCAGAAGTGGTATAGGCGGAAAGGCGTACAATAGACCGCAACTCCACTCGCGACGAAAGCGTCGCCGAGCGAGTGCCGCCTTGGAAATTCCAACGCGCAGAACTGCTGACATTGCGCGTTCTCTTCGGTGGCGAACAGATCTAACCAAGGCTCTCCCCACTGCTGAAAGAGACCTTGCGCCACCTCCGAGTGAAGACGCCATTCGTGATCCATCATGCACCTGCGGCTGAGTTCGTCCGCCCTGGCGTTCAGGGAACCTGCCAGGTGTTGAACCATTAGGAAAATGCCCTGATGTTCCAGCCATGTCCAGAGGCGCAGAGCCTCCTGACAGAGGGTCCACGACCCCACCCCGCCCTGTTTGTTGCAGTACCACATGGCGGTGGTGTTGTCTGTGAACACCTGCACTACCTTCCCTTTGACAGAGGGAAGGAATGCCTTGAGTGCAAGTCGGATCGCCCGGAGCTCCAGAAGGTTGATATGGAGCCGGGACTCCGCCGGGAGACCAGAGGCCTCTGATCTCCGCTTCTCCCATGTGACCGCCCCATCCCAGAAGGGACGCGTCAGTCATGACTGTGTGCTCTGGCTGGGGAAGGGAGAGGGATCTGCCCCTGACCCATTGCCGGTTCGAGAGCCACCACTGCAACTGTTTTGCAGTCCCCTCCGAGATCTGGACGTGATCGGACAGGTTGCCCTGGTGCTGCGCCCACTGGAACTTCAGGTCGCACTGCAGAGCCCGCATATGCCATCTGGCATGATCGACCAGCAGGATGCAGGAGGCCATGAGGCCCAGCAGCCTCAGGGTCATCCGTACCGAAAGCCAGGATAGAGGCTGAAAGATCGGAATCATAGCCTGAATATCCCAGACTCGCCGTTCGGGAGGATAGGCCCGAAACTGCGTCGTGTCCAGAACTGCTCCGATGAAAAGGAGCTGTGGAGAAGGAATCAGGTGCGACTTCGGCACATTGATGGAGAACCCCAGCGAGTGCAGGAGTTCGGCCGTAGTCTGGAGGTGGGAGACGACTGCCTGGGACGAGCCCGCCTTCAGCAGCCAGTCGTCGAGGTAGGGGAAGACTGAAACCCCTGCCCGGCGCAGATGAGCTGCGACCACCGCCATCACTTTCGTGAACACCCGAGGGGCACTTGTGAGGCCAAAGGGGAGCACGGTGAATTGAAAATGCTCGAGGCCCACCATGAACCGCAGGTAACGCCGGTGGGCCGGCAGGACGGGATGTGGAAATAAGCGTCCTGCAAGTCCAACGCTACCATCCAGTCTCCAGGGTCGAGGGCAGTCAAGACCTGAGCTAAGGTGAGCATCTTGAACTTCTCCTTCCGGAGGAAGCGATTGACGTTCCGGAGGTCCAAGATAGGACGCATGTCCTCCTTGTCCTTTTGGGCACCAGAAAGTAGTGGGAGTAGCAACCACGACCTACTTCTGAGGTCGGAACGCGCTCGATGGCCCTCTTGGCCAAGAGGGCCGCAACTTCCTTCTGAAGAAGCACCAAGTGATCCCCTGACATGCGGTGGAATTGAGGTGGCATGGCTGGGGGGATGGTCTCGAAGGGGAGGGAGTAGCCCCTTCGGACAATGTCCAAGACCCACTTGTCCGAGGTGATGGCACGCCAGTGGTGAAGGTGATGGCGGACCCTGCCCCCTACTGGCGTGCTGTGCACCTGAAAGGAAGGACTAGGAGGGCCAGAGTCAGGGGAGGTGTCCAGACCACTGGCATCCCCAAGCTCCTCAGCCCAGTCCTGATCGAACTCACACTGCTGTGTGAGAGGGTCATCCGACCCCTCCCAGTTCTCTTCGTCCTCCTCTGGTTCAAAATAAGGAGGAGGAGGGACATGCGGGACCCAAGGTCCCATCGGCGTCGGAGCCGGCGTCGAGCGACGCCGGTCCGGCACCATGTCCGGATCCGGAGAGAACCTGGCGACGACGCCGCCCGGAGCCCCGGGCGGCGGCGGAAACGGCACCGGAGACATCAGCGCCGGTGGAGGTGTTATTAGGTCAACCGGCGTCGATCGGGGTTGAGGCAGCACCGGAGCCGGGGTCGAGGCCGGAGCCGGGACCGAGGCTGGTGTGACAGGCGGCTCCGGGACCGGAGTCGCCGGGGAAACCACATCAGGGCCTGCGGGGCCCGAAGGCGCACCGGGGGGACCTTGAGGCCCGAAGAGGCGGGCCATGGCCGACAGGAACTCCTGTATCTCGGCCGGAGTCGCCCCCGAACCCAGGAAGTGCGGGTAATGCGGGGGCGGCTCCACAGGCACTCACGGAGCCGCGGGGACGGTGCCGACAGGACCCTCAGCCGAGTCGCGAGACCGGCGAGGCGAAGTCGTCGAGCGATGACGCTTCTTAGACTTCTTATGCTTCGACTTACCGGAGGAGTGCGAAGACTTGGACCCCGACGACCGATGAGGACTCCGCGACCGGCCCCTCGACCTCTCACGTGACCGGGGCTTGGTGCGGCGCGGAGCCGACTGCCGGACCTCAAGGAGCTTTCGAGACCGCTCTCGCAAAGCCTTCGGATGCAAGGCCCGACAGTCGGGGCACGACTTGGGGTCATGGTCGCGCCCGAGGCAGTAGAGACAATCCGTATGCGGGTCCGTGATCGACATCATACGACCACAGACGCCGCATGGCTTGAAGCCGGGCATCCCTACCGACACCTGTGGAGTCGAGCGACTCGAGAAAACAGTGAAAAATTCACCAAAAACTTAGTCAAAAAATGACTAGGGCACTGCTCTTCCCGGATCTGCGCTTACTGGCGCGGAAAAAGAAGAACTGACGTCAGCGCGCAGGGGCGGCGTCTAAGTACTGCCCGCGACGTCATCCCGGCGATCCCGACGACGGACGCGCAGCCGCACGACGCCGCCTACCGACGCGCAAGGGTACTGCTACGCAAAACTTTCCGGATCCAGCCTGACGCCTGGGGATATTCTAAGGTAAGGAATCTGTCACTAACGTGTCTCTTTCAGATCAGAGATGCAAAGTCTAGCGACACAGGGTCCACAACCCCACCCCGTCCTGCTTGTTGCAGTACCACATGGCAGTGGTGTTGTATGTGAGCACCTGTACCAGTTTCTTTCTGATGGACAGCAGGAAGGATTTCAAAGGTGGCTTTTGGCTCTAAAAGGCCGATTTGGAGCTAGGCCTCCACTGAAGAACAGACGCCTCTTAAGTCCACCACTCCCAGATGGCCTCCTCAACCTAGAATTGATGCACCGGTTACCACTGCAAAAACACTGTGAAATCTGTGTGGGGTAAGGAGAGGGGTGTGCCACTGACCAAATCGCCATCCCGCAGTCACCACAGCAGATCTTTTGCAGTCTCCTGTGAAATACTGACCAGATCAGAGAGACCCCACTTGGTGCTGTGCTCACTGGGACTACAGATCCCACTGCAGAGCCCAAATATGCCACTTGGAGTGCTTTTCTAGCAGGATGCAGGAGGCCATCAGTCCAGTAGTCTCCAGAGTCATGCTTACTGAGATCCAGGACAGAGGTTAAAACATCAGGATCAATGCCCAAATAACCTAGACTCTCTGTTCCAGGGAATAGGCGCAAAACTGCACCGTGTCCAGAATGGGTCCAATGAAAGGAAGCGTTTGTCAAGTCAGGTGTGTCTTCGGCATATTGATAGTGAACCCCAATAATGTTAAGAGGTTTGCCGTAATCTGGAGGTGGGTGGCGACTGCCTGGGGCGAACCCGCCTTCAACAACCACTTGTCGAGGTAGGTAAGGACTAGGGCCCCTGAGCTCCAAAGATGTGCTGCCGCCACCACCATCACTTCACTTTTGTGATTACCTGAGGGCCAAAGTGGAGCACAGAGAACTGAAAATGCTCATGGCCTACTGTGAACCGCAGGTAATGCTTGTGGGCCTGCACGAAAGGCATGTGAAAATAAGCATCCTGTAGGTCCAGTGCTAGCATGAAGTCTCTAGTGTTGAAGGCAGACAAGACCTGGGCTAGGGTGAGCATTTTGAACTTGTCTTTTTTTCCAGGAAGGCATTGAGATGGTGAAGGTCAATTATGGATGGAGGTCCCAGTACTTTTTCGGTACCAGTAAGTAACGTGCATAACAACCACCAACTTCTGGCATCAGCGCCCTCTGTATGGCTTCTTTGGACAAAACAGTCTGCACTTCCTGCAGCGAGAGATGGATGGTTGTCAGCAATTTTCAGAATGGCAGAAGGTGCTCCCGGGTTCGAGAACTGGTAAAGCGTAAACCCACTGAACAATTTGCAAGACCCACTTACTCAAATTTATCACCTATCATCCTGGCAGAGAGTATCTGATCTGGCCTCTGACAGGGTAGCTGTGCACCGCAAAGGGCATGCTAAAGAGGCATGGAGTGGGCAGCAGCTGGGGGTGTCAAAGGCTGGACTGTCCACTGTCCCTGTTGCCCTCTTCCAGGGCTACCGCGGCTGCAAAAGGGCTGTGGGGATTGCTGCATGCGCTGGGGCTGTTGAAGGTACTGGAAGCCCATACCAAGGCCCCAGAGGGGTGAAACTGCGAATGCGGCAGGCACAGAGGAGCAGAAATGCTCAAGGAGTGTTCCAGGGCTGAATTTGCTTCATCTCCCAACAGTCAGGAGCAATTGAAAGGCCTGTCCAGAAGACTGGCCTGAACGCCTCCCAAAAAGCTAGTGGACCGCATCCATGTGTGTCTGCGAATAGCTATACTAATGCCAATAGCCCTGCCAAGGAAATCAGTGGTATCCAGACCACAGAGGATGGTGAACTTGGCTGCATCATGACCATTTTGCATAGCCTGAGAATGAATTGCTCTGGTGTCTTCCAGGCCACGGAGTCCCACAAGTCATGAGAACAGCAGCCTAAAAGACAGCTGGTATTCACTGAACAATGGGCTAAACTTGTAGAGAAAACTCATACCAAAGTTCTCCATCTTCTTCGATTCCTTGTCAGGGGTAGTAGCCGGAAAAGTGTCCAAGTTCCCTCTGTTGGCCGAAGCCTGCACCACAAGGCTTTCAGGAATGGGGTGCTGAGTGAGGAAAGCTGGGTTGCTTAGAACAGAGTGATGGCGCCTGGCAATGCACAATTGGACACGAGCAAGGTTTGGCCCAGGTACTCAAGAGTGTATCCTAAGAGCCTCATTGAATGGGAGTAGAGTCTCAGAACTCAACTGGCCAGGCTGCACCACATCTGTCAGAAAATTAATTTGTACCTCCTGAGGGAGAAGTAAAGAAGATCAAGGACCTCTGCTGCCATAACCATAACAAAAGAGGCACTGTCTTCCGTAGAAGGCCCTGAGGGAGAAACTGGACCAGTGCCTGGGTAGGTATACAAACCACTGGCATCCAGGAGATACTCATACCGGTTGTCCTCTTGATAAGGTTGGAAATCTCATCTCAGCATCATAGCCTCCCTTATCTGTGCCGAATAACTCATGGAGAACATGAGCCCTTCTAGTTGGTAGAGGCACTTTGTCTGAAACCAGGGTGGTAAAGCGGTAGCAGCTCAGATAATGGAGCACATGGCTCTATCTCTGCATTGGACAGCACTATGGATTAGTCGTCATTGTCTGAAGTCAATGGTGCTTGCATCGGCAGATCGTGTTCCAGTGTTGGCTGTGGGGCCGGACACGAACTGAAAGTGGGATGGGTCTGGAGACCTGAGCAGATCTAGAAGGCAAAACTGACGCTAAGGGCAGACCTAGCAGCAGAAGCTCAATTGAAAGGCCTCTATACTCCTTGAGTCCCAAAGGCCCACCAAAGGGAGTCGGTAAAGTGCAAAAAAGGTGCCGCATGGTAATGCAGAAGTCCTCTATTTGCAGCAATGTTGCCAATGGCCTGGAAATTCCAGGGTTGGAATCAACCCCTTAAGTAGAGTGACTTCGGGAACGCGACCTGAAGGCACAATGACACCCTCGCACATTCTCAGGAGAACAAGAGAGGTGGGAAGGGGCCACCTTCTTGTATTTGCCCGAGCCCTTTGAGCTGGAAAAAGACTGGTTGCGAGAACAACCTCAGGATTGGGACCAGAACCAACCATTGGACCTTGACCAATTCCGGTGCGGGGTATTGAAGTGCTTAGCGAACGAGAGCTTCGCAGTCGCAAATGGCCTTAGGGTGCATCAAGGCTCAATCACTGTAAGCCTTGGATTTGTGATCAGATCTTGGACACCACAGGCAAATGATATGCAGGGCAGTCACATTTCTTTGTGACATTCTCCACAGGGTTTAAATCCTGTAGACTTGGGAGACCTAATTCCCTTGAACATTGAAGAAATAGAAGAATGTAACAGTCTCAAAAAATGAGGTGTAGCTCTGGAACCGCATATATAGGCACAAAGAAAGGAACTGATGTTTGTGCGCAAGGGTGGCGCCTATATAGGTCCACGCGTCACATCAAGAGCGGAATGATGTTGACGGGGAGCCACTGGCGTCACCTGACAGGACACACAGGGTTACTGCTGAAGATTTTCCGGATCCAGTATGACCCCTGGAGAAATAATTAAAAGGTGAGAAATCTGCAGTCAGAAGCCTTTATCAGAAATACACTGCAACTGATTTGTAGCTGGGTTAAAAGGCAGAATCCTGTACGGCAACAGGAGATTTTCATGAATTGGCAATAGAAGTGGCTTAGTCAAACATAAGTCCATGAAGGATAAATAAAAGCTATTATATTTCAATTGGGAATGTTAAGGATTGTTCTTTCTGAGATTGAGAAACAACAGATTAACTCTGATCTATCTGACAATCTGAGCATTTCCTGATGATCATTTCGTTTTTTAGACACACCACTGATGTTTAAAGACAACACTGCTGATAAGACCAAGACCGCATCAGGAACATTGGATGCTAGCACATTTTCCAACCCCACGGCCAAGGAATAAGAATATCAGGTTTGCTGTTGAGCAACAGGCTGACAGGAGGCAAACATCAAAACTGAATTTAGCACAGTAAAAAACACAAAATGGTCAACATCTCTATTGTACATCATAAATGCACAGCTAGGTCTCCTTTTGTGACAGAAATGTATCTTCTCTCTCTAAAAGAACATATCATTAGGAATGCACTTATTTCTTTCTAAGAAAAGGCAGGCAAATGAAGAGCTGGATGAAAATTCCCATTAATTGAAATTGTGTAAATGAGCCCCAATGCAGCATCTTCCAGCCTAGTCCAACATAAATATCCAGAGCAATATACTAGCAGAGCTGGTCTCTTACAAATTGTCATAACAAAAAATATAAGCAAAATATTCACAACAAATATTTATAAATATCATACTTTGGATGAAAATCCTGTTGACTGATGGCAGAACTACCAGCTGGTAAATGACTGTTCAGAATTATTCTTGAAGCACGGAAAAGGAAATCATCCAATAACTGTTTAATCAGAGAAGGGCCTGAAACACAACACATAGGCAGCTTAGGTTAAAAAAATCATTTCAACAAATGACTGCAGCATAATGAATTCACAAATTAGTGCTTTAAAACATTTTTTTAATACAGATTTGACTTTGTTCAAAAATCATTGAAGAGCTGAGAGTATGTGAGGGATATTCATAATATAGCGCCAATTAAGTGTGAGTTTCAACTACTTTCATAATCAAAACAATGAGTTAGTTACCTTCAGTAACATCCTTTCTAATGACTACATACCATTCTCTCATTCTGAATGTTCTCTCCAAACTTCAGTCTGTAACTAGAAATTTCAGCAATACCATTTCAGCAATATTTCAGCATTCCTAGGTGGTGTTTTGCATTTGACTGCAGATTTGCTAGATGCCATAATGGAAGTGAAGAAACATCCATAGTGGAGCCACTGGTGCCCGCAATGACAGTTAAGTATATTTTTTTGGGTGTGCAAAAGACCAGGGTGGAAATAAGTAATAACTAAATAAAAATAAAATATAAAACAAACAGAAAGAACATTACTGATTAATTAACCGACAACCAAGTGAAAACAGGAAGGTAGAGAAGACTTTGCGATAACAGAACATATCCTTGAGAAACAATACTATAAAGGAAAGTAACTTATTCATCTAATGGATACTCCTTCTCATTGATTCATGAACATTGAGTTCCAAAGCAGCATTAAAGGGGGGCAAAGGGAGGATCCAATTTACCAAGTGCTAATTATTACCTACCTAGAACTTCTGTTTTTGGAATAGCTTCACAACACCTATTCCCCGAAAAACTATTGATTAAGTGGTCATCAATTTCAAATTCTCCCCAAGTAAAACCATACAACACCTATTGGGGTTGTGATATATACTGTGGAAGTGATTCTGTGTCTTGAATAGGTGCGGATGTGGATAAGAAGGTAGTTATGAAATTACTTCTGCAAGCTAAAACTCCCAAACCACTTCAGAAATAAAAATGGTTTGAGACTTATCAACACTGAGTTGACCAAAGAAGGTATAGGGAAATGATCAAAACAAAGTTGTTGCTACTCTCCTACTCTTGTCGACAATCACAAGAAAGGCCTCCTTTATGACGGAATTGTGTACTGAACACAAAATTCATAAGATTTTAGTGCAAACCTGTAAGAAAGGTCAAAACAAGGTTTACTTTCCAGGACAGAAGTATGAACAAGGTGAACTGAGGGATACATGAAGTAAGTTTAATATTCAGACTGTGATGGACCAAAGAACAATAAATCATGTTTAGAAGAGCAGCAGAAAGCCATAATACCAGCCAAAAAAGATTGTTCAAATGTTCAAGTCACTGTATGTAAGGGGAATGACAACCCTCATAACAGAGAAAGAGCTAGCTGCAAAAGTTTTAGCTAAACGCCTTTTAGGAAAAAGCCCTTCCTAACAGAATAGATTATCTAGTGTAAGGTCTCAATGCAATCGGAACAACTTCCATAACATCAGGAGGCAGATAATAGGACTAATGATCTTTTCTCAATTTTGCAAGCATGCATATTTAAAGTATACTGAATGGGGTCAAAGATTACCCTGGAATGTTGCAAATGCATATCCCTTTCAAAATTAGAGGACATGGGGGTTTCGAATGAATCTGGATATTAACAGCATCTTGTCCAATCCCAGTTATAAGGATGACTTTGGCAGTGTTCCCTCTGATCTTCTATAAATGTGTCCGAATGAGAGGTACTGGAGAGAACGCATAGCACAGATGCCTTTGAATCATAACATTTTCAAACACATCACTACACTCTTATTTATGTGAGAAATGGTGGTCATGCTGTCAAATCAGTATCTGAAATTGAGTCTCCACAAGCAAGGATATTGGTGCTAGACAAACTGCCCTCAATCCTAACAAATTTATGTAAAGGGCCCACTCATGGGGATAGACTGTTTACTTGATATTCTAGGTGGACTTCCACATTCCATTAAGGAGGAATAGGTTTTGAATGTGGATTGAGGAAAGCAGGTTCTTTGCTGTTCCTCCAACGAGTCGGTTAGCTAACTGGCTCCATCACTGAAGTTTTTGTACCGCCGCATGGAATATCTACATCATTTCTTCAAGGAAAACAAATTTGTTCCATCAAAGTTACAAATACTGTGGCAGAGACCTCATTCAGACTCAAGCCAAAAAGACTCAAACTATGAACAAGACCCTCTGTCTAGGCAGTCTGGCAGAAATTGAATGATCATCTGTAATCTATGAACTGCATCTAATGAACAAGTTACTTGCCTTCGGTAATGATGCATCTGTAAGAGACATATATTAGTTATAGATTCCTTACCTTAGATTTACCCCCAGGCATCAGACTGGATCCGGAAAAATTTTCTTCAGCAATATCCCTGCGCGTCGGCAGCTGGCGTCGGTCGACTCCGCGTCAGTCGTCGGCGTGGTGGTCGCCGGGATGACGTTGCAGTGCCTACTTAGATCCCGCCCCTGTGCGCTGACGTCAGTTCTGACACTACTTTCCACGCCAGAAGCGCAGAGCCATGAAAGACACTGACCATTGGTGCGCTACAACTAGGGCCCTGTAAAGGAGTCCTTATCCCTAGAAGTCAGTTCGCAGACCGGGGAGGACGGGTGGGGCGATAAGGAATCAATAACTAATATGTGTCTCTTACTGATACATTGTTACCGGACGTAAGTAACTTGTTCATCTGAAAGAGACTATTAGTTATAGATTCCTTACCTTAGAATAGATACCCCAGCAATACCATCTCCGGAGGAGGGTCTGCGAACCAAGTTCACACAAGAAAATCCTGGAGGACAGAACAAGCAAAGTAGCCGTCCCTCCGGACTTGACTTTCCAGGCAGTAATGTCTGGTGAACTTGTGCATAGAAGATCAAGGTTCTCCCCACTGCTGAAAGAGACCTTGTACCACCTCTGAGTGAAGCCGCCATTCGTGATCCACTAGTTACCGGCGGCTGAATTCGTCCGCCCTGGCGTTCAGAGAACCTGCCAGGTGTTGAAACACCAGGGTATTGCCCTGATGCTCCAGCCATGTCAAAAGGCGGAGAGCCTCTTCACAAAGGGTCCACAACCCACCCCGCCTTGCTTGTTGCAGTACCACATGCCGGTGGTGTTGTCCGTGAACACCTGCACTGCCTTCCCCTTGAGGGAGGGAAGTAATGCCTTCAGTGCCAAGCGAATCGCGCAGAGCTCCAACAGGTTGATATGGAGACCAGACTCTGTCGAAGACCAGACTCCTCTGATCTCTGCCTCTCCCAGGTGGCTGCCCCATCCCAGAAGTGATGCATCGGTCACCGCTGTGAGGTCTGGTTGAGGAAGGGAGAGGGATCTGCCTCTGACCCAATCCTGGTTCGTCAACCACCACTGATGTTATTGCGCAGTACCCTCCGAGATCTGGGCGTAGTCGGAAAGATTCCCCTGATGCTGCGCCCACTGGAACTTCAGGTCCCACTGCAGAGCCTGGATATGCCATCTGGCATGATCCACCAGCAGGATGCAGGAGGTCATGAGGCCCAGGAGCCTCAGGGTCATTCTCACCGAAATCCAGGATAGAGGCTGAAACATCGGTATCATAGCCCGAATATCCCGGACTCACTGCTCGGGAGGATAGGCCAGAAACTGCACTGTGTCCAGAACAGCTCCAATGAAAAGGAGCGTCTGAGAGGGAGTCAGGTGTGACTTCGGCACGTTGATAGTGAACCCCAGCGAATGCAGGAGGTCCGCCGTAGCCTGGAGGTGGGAGACAACAGCCTGGGGCTAGCCCACCTTCAACAGCCAGTCGTCGAGATAGGGGAGGACTGGAACCCCTGATCTGCGCAGATGAGCTGCGACCACCGCCATCACTTTCGTGAACACCCGAGGGGCCCTGGTAAGGCCGAAGGGGAGCACGGTGAACTGAAAATGCTTGTGGCCTACCGTGAACCGTAGGTAACGCCTGTAGGCTGGCAGGTCAGGGATGTGAAAATTGGCGACTGCAAGTCCAACGGCACCATCCAGTATCCGGGGTCGAGGGCAGACAGGGCCGGAGCCAAGGTTAGCATTTTGAACTTCTCCTTCCGGAGGAAGCGGTTGAGGGCCCTGAGGTCTAGGATAGGATGCAGGCCTTTGTCCTTCTTGGGCACCAGAAAGTAGCGGGAATAGCAACCACAAACTACTTCTGGCACAGGGACCTTCTCAATAGCTCCTCGGTCAAGAGAGCGGAGACTTCCTGGCAGAGAAGCGCCAAATGATCCTCCGACATGCGATCGAAGGACAGTGGCATGGAGGGAGGGGTTGTCTCGAAGGGGAGAGAGTACCCCCTTCGGACTATCTGCAAAACCCACCTGTCTAATGTGATGGATTGCCAGTGGGGGAGGTGATGGCGAATCCTGCCACCCACTGGCCTCTGATGGCCCTGGAAAGATCAGACTAGGAGGGTTTGGAGGCTGCTGCAGGGGGGGAAAGGGTGGACTGGCCTGCCCGCTGGTTCCCAGACCCACGTCACTGGGTCCCACGTCCGCAGCCACGCAGAGGCTGGGCAGCTTGCGTGGGCCGGTGGCTGGACTGGGTCGGACGTGGTGGGGTGCCTCTTCCGTAGCCACGAAAGGGACGAAAGGCGGACTGTGGGGGACGGGAAGACACAGCAAGGCCTAAGGATCTGGCTGCAGCCCGAGAATCCTTATAACGCCTGAGAGCCGGGTCTGCCTTGTCACCAAAAAGGCGACGGGCATCGAAGGGCATGTGCAGCAAGGTTGCTTGAACATCCCCTGAAAAACCAGACGTCCTCAACCAGGTGTAGCGCCGCAGGGCAACCAACGTGGCAATCGTTCTGCCCAGAGAATCGGCGGTATCCAGTCCACAGCAGATTGTGAATTTTGCTGCGTCTCTCCCATCCGCCACTACCTGGGAGAGAATGTCCCAGGCCTCCTCCAGGCACTGAGGGAGCACTTGCGCAACCATATCCCAGACTGTATGGGTATAGCGGCCCAAAAGGCATGCGGTATTCACGGACCGCAGCGCCAAGCTGGAGGAAGAGAACATATGCTTCCCAAGATGATCCAGCTTCTTGGATTCTCTATCCGGGGGTGCGAAAGGGAATGCGCCCTTGGAGGAAGAAGCTTGGACCACCAAGCTCTTGGGGGAAGGGTGTTGGGAGAGGAAAATGGGATCGCCCAGAGCTGGGCCGTGGCGGCGGGCAATCGTCCGTTCCACAGGAACCCCTGTGCTGGGCTTGGACCAAGTGCCCAGAAGGACGTACGTGAGGGCTTCATTGAAGGGCAAGAGGGGTTCAGAGGAAGTTGCTGCTGGTTGAAGCACCTCTGTCAGGAGGTTAGTCCTGACTGCTATGTAGGGAGCTCCAGGCCCAAAGCTTCGGCTGCCCTACGCACCACCACTGCATAGGACACTCCCTCCTCCGTAGCCACGGTAGGGTGAGAAAGCATGCCATGGTCTGGGGAGGTATCCAGAACACTGGTGTCACCCAAATCCTCTCTCCAGTCCGGTTCTTCCAGCTGGTCTGTTAAAGGGTCCAGCAACCCCTCCCAGTCCTCATCACCACCCTGAGGGCGATAGGGAACACCTGGGATGAACAAGGGACCAAAAGTACCCTCCGGCGTCGAATTCGACATCGGCCGACGTCGATCTGGCTCCGGGTCCATCTCGGGGATGGGGACGGCGTAGGCCTGGAGCACAGCCTGCGCTGGGGGCGTCGTCGCTGGGATCGGCGCCGGGGAAGGCCGAGTAAGGTCGACCGGAGTCGATCCGGATCCAGACCTGGATCCATGGAGACCCGCCGGAGCCGCTGGCATCGAAGGCCCAGGGCCCCCAACCGGCTCCACGGGGCCCGAAGGCGCGCCAGCGGAGTCGGGCTGCCCAAAGACGCGGTGGAGGGCTTCGTAGAACATACAAAGCTGGGCAGGCGACGCCCAGGCTCTTGGAAACGGGGAGAGGCACGGATTCGTCTCTGAGTCAGGCACCGGAGACGGAGCCTTAGAGCGTCGACGCTTCGGGTCCCGCGTCGCGTCAGCCGGCCGACAGGGAGAAGGCGAAGAGCGAGGGTGCTTCTCCGCCTTCTTCTTGTGCTTCGACTTCTCAAGGAGTGCGAAGACTTGGACGAGGTGTGGTGGCTCCACGACAGGTCTCGAGACCTTCCCCCTCAAGCGGAAGCGACGCAAAGCTCACTGCCAGGCCTCCAAAAGCTTTCGGGACCCCTCCCGCAAAGACTCGGATTCATGGCCCGACAGTCGGAGCACGACTTCGGGTCGCGCTCCAGGCACCAGAGGCACACGAGGTGCAGATCCGTCACAGACATCAGTTTGTGACAGGAGTCACAAGGCTTAAATCCGGTCCAACAATGGGACATCCCTTGCGCACCAGGAGTCGGAGACTCGAGAAAAAGACGTTGACAAAAGTCGAAAAAGTTTAGTAAAAAAATGACTAAGGGGCATGCTCTCTCCGGCACTGCGCTAGGCTGGACGGAAAAAGAAAGAACTGACGTCAGCGTGCAGGGGCGGCATCTAAGTAGGCACCATGTTGTCATTCCGCCGACAACGGACGCGGAGTCAACCGACGTCACCTGAAGAAAAATTCTCCGGATCCAGTCTGACGCCTGGGGGTAATTCTAAGGAAAGGAATCTATAGCTAATAGTCTCTTTCAGATAGGCAGATTTCATTGCCTACTTGCCCTCATTGACCTAAAGGATTACATAGGCCAGAGGGTGGCTTGAGTGTTTAACCGTCCAAGCACATCATCTAACAAAATGGCATTAATCAACCATCTGCCCAGCTACGAGTAGACATTTACCTCCCTAGACTATGACTGTGAGAGAGCAACAATACCATCCTCTATGCAAAAACCTTCAGGTGGAGGACAAACCAAGGGAAGGCCATCAAACTGGTAGTGGTAATGTACATTGTGCGAACCTAGCCAAAAGGGAGCGAAGCACTGAACAAGGTCAAAGACAAGCATTAAGTCAACGAGTGATAGGAGAGGTAGTTGGGTAATGGACATTTATGACATTATGATGTAGTGTTCTTTAGAGAGGTGAGCCTTCAACTCTTTCTTAAATTGGAGCAGCGTTGGGGCGGGCCAGATAGATACAGGCATGTTGTTCCAGAACCCGGTTACATAAATGGAAAAGGCCTGCTGCCTTGTTTTTTCCTTTTTAAACTTCCTAGTCTGCAGCCTGATGGTGTCATAACTGCCGTTGTGCTGAGAACCACCAGCAATGGAGAGCTTGTCTGCAAGATGAGAGGGTGTTCTGGTTATAATGGATGTGATCCTGAAGATTTTTTTTAAATTACAGGCCTATTTCACAACTGCCATTTTTGACTAAACTCTTAGAGAATGCGGTCTTCCAACACCTGATCGAATTTTTAGAAATGAATGGCCTCCTTCAGCTGGCTCAAATTGGCTTTCGGTCAGGACACAGAACCAAGCTTACTTTGGTTTCCGTGGCTGATTATCTAACATGTGCCACAGACTCCCATATTGCAGCTGCCTTTATTCTAATGACCCTATAGCAACTTTTGATAGTATAAGCCACTTTACTCTTTTTGACTAGGCTTGCAGACTCAAGAATCAACGACCTGGTCTATTCTTGGCTTTGATTTTTTTTTAAAGAAATCGAGCATTCTGAATTTCTTGTACACCATCTGAGTCTACACTAGGAGCGCGTTCATGTGGAGGTTCCTCAAGGCTTCTCGCCCTTACTATTTCATTTTACATGATCCCTCTGGCTCATCTTTTCCAGTCTTTGGGGTACAACCTTTATTTTTTTACATGCAGTTGATTCCCAAAATATTGTTACACTGGAAAGAGACCCACAGGCAACCGCTTCTAACTTAATGGAGTGTTTGTCTATAGTCCATTCTTGGATGAATGACAATCATTTAAAGCTAAATGGTAGAAAGACAGATTTAATGTTCTTTTAAGTCTTCTAAATGTTGGTCATTCTCCATCTAGTTATGTACCCTATGCTCCACGTCAATCCCAGCCTCAATGGTGAACGTTTTGGGGTAAAAATTGACTCAGCACTAACTTTAGCTGAGCAGATTACAACTGTGACAAATCTTGACTATTTCCAACTTCATACATTAAAGCAAATACTCTTTGTTCTCTCCACCACAGAAAATTTATCTTGTCCGGATTATTATAATGCCTGGCTAGCACGTACAACCGTTTACACACCAGAAATGTAATCTCTACACTTGTGAAACTAATGGTACACCCCTTCGTGCCTGTTGAGAACTCTGAACCAAAGTTGGCTAACGGTTCGTAACTTTCCACTGAGACCCATGGGGGTCTTTTTAAACTACAGAGTCCCTGACATGGAATAGGCTTCCTCATCTTACATACTAAATCGAACTAGCTGAAACTTCAGAAAGCTGCTTAAAACTTGGCTGTTCTCTGCACATATCCTTTTTGTGCTACTGTATCTAATCCTTAACTTTGTTCCTTCAGTGCCAAGATATCCTTCTATGCGTGTGATTTATTAAATGTGAAAGTCAGAACCTAATAAATAAAAGGAGTGCGTCATACTGTTTGATACTGCTCATGAACAACAATTTGAATGTCTCCCTCAACTGGCATACTGGCAATTTAAATTAACCACTGCAACAAAGGATAATAATGTATTGCCTATTAGTTATTAGTAAAGTGGTGTTTTTCCCTATCACAACTGGATGACTGATAAAGCTCTATAAAATTCAGCCAGCTACAAGGTTGAATCCCCCCACACTGTAATTAGCAGTCTGTACCACTGTAAAGGTTTGGGTTGTCGCAGATCATTTTTCACCTATGCAACAAGCTGTCCTAAGAATGCAATAGTCAAGATATAGAAAGGGAAATTCTAGCTCTTTTCTTCACAGACACCACATTATAATATCATTCATGAGAGTAATGAAATCTAACAGAAAGAAATTGCAAATATAAACTTATCTTCTGCTCTCTACATGTGGACTGTGCAGCAGGGAACCTGCAAAAAAAGAATCATCCACTTAATTCTATAAAACTTGAATCAAAGGACCAATGGAAATACTCACCAAGCATTTCCTTTTCTGCACCACACAGTGAAAGAAGTGTCTTAATAAGCCGGAGGTGTCCTGCTAATAATATGTTGTCAGCTTCACTGGTTTCACAATCGCCTGTACGATTAGGCTCAAAATTATCCAGCCATGTTATCTCATCTTCCAGCATGGCTGCTGGACTCAAGCTCAGCTGATCCATTTCAGAAGCTACGGAAGAAAAAACAAATAAAAGGAGGCACTCAACTAGTAACTTTCTACTACAAAAGAATATACGATATTAGCTCAATTTTATACTACACAACACACCAATAATAAGTAACTTTATTGTGACATTAAGAGAAACTATTACAATGATTTAACAAAAAGTATTACACCAGGCAACTGGTCCTAACTAGCAGGGATTAAAAATAGACAAGGTACACTTTACAATAAAATGTAGAACAAAAGTATTGACATGAGTAAACGCATGCTTCAAAAGATCTTCAAATGGCTGCCACAGAACACCAGACAGACCGTCACGCACGCAGTCATCACTATTAGACTCAACTACAGTAATGCACTGTACGCCGGAATCTCCAAGCAGCTCATACACATACTGCAGACCATACACACCGCACCCACATCTCACCTTACCTCAAGGAGCTTCACTGGCTCCCCATTCACAAATGAAGACAATTTAAACTCCTCCCACACATACAAATCCTTGCACAACACGGGACCAGGTAACCTTAACAGCCGAATACACTTCTACCAACTAGCCAGACACCTGCGTTCAGCCACGTTCTCACTTGCACACACACCCCGCATTCACTAACTGAAGTAGGAGGGCTCTTGTTCTCCTAATTCGCACCAAAAACGTGGAACAACCTTCCACAACACATTAGACCCTCCTCCTCACTTCTTAAGTTCTGCAAAAAGCTGAAGACCTGGCTATTCGAGTAAACATGGACGGACTAAATGCCTGCACAAGCACCTGGATACCCTCATGGGTGATTAGTGCGCTCTACAAATCGACATAACATAACAGAGCACATTATTGTAGCGATCGCTGGTGATCTATCCAGCCTCTCCAGTTCTGATGATGTCCGACAAAATATCCATAAAAGGACCACACTTGCCCTGGATGCCAGTTTTACCCCCTTTTTCGGAGCTACACAGTGGCAAGGAGGAAAGAGTAACACAAAGAAGACACCAAACAAGAAGGAAAAAAAATTCACTTTTCCTTCAACTATCAATGCTCTTTTATTTATAAATAATACCCACAAAAGACTACTACTTCAGAATGTGGAGGCGATGGGGAATCTGACAGAAGATTCAAGTATCCACTAGAGAGAACGTTATCCAAGGTAAATTACAAATTCTTTTGATGGGTACATTTTTCAAAAGATTCCTTATGATTCCATTGACTTCCAACTAGTATTCTTAACAGGAAGCCTGTCATTAGTGAAAAAGCCTTCTAATCCAAAAAGGGATACACAACTGTCCTGCAAAAATATGCCTCATTTCTAAAGTGCAAGTTAAGATAGTAAATATTTCTTACATATGAAGAGACACAAGCACGTTGCCACATGACAGATGTCTGACACCAGCACTCCTTTTACCAAAGATGGCAAATGTATTAATAATCTACCAAAATGAGCTCTGATCCCCTTGTGTGGTTCTTTCTTTGTCAAAGTATAGAAAATGTTAATGTAGAAGACTAACAAAAATTAGAGGGAAGGGACTCTTGTCACGTTCTCATCACTGGCCTTCTTTCATGACTTCCAGGAAGTGATTGGAATCAATGGCCATTGAAACAGGTAGCTCGACATGAGCCTAGCAGTGGCAAAGGGGCGTGTATTACATCAATGGAAAACAAGGAATCTCTTCCACTTACAAGACTAGCTTAAGGAGCTGATGGTTGTGGCTTCTTGCAAGCATATCATCTACAAATTAAACAATCAGCTCCAGCTGTCAAGATGATATGGGCTGCTTTCTATTGCACATACCTGAGGGATGGCTGCTTCTGAACAGCAGTTTCATCACAGGCAAAGGCTGCTTAGAAATGGAGTTCTATGTGGTCTACATGTTTGAGGGATGATGGTAGACACTTGCACTGATTTCTTTTTAATGTTCTTAACATGTCTATACATTTTCCTACTGTACTGTATCACTGACTTAGGTGGTCACACTTTGCCTCTAGGTTATTTCTTAAAACTGTAAGGAAATTTCCTGGAATTCTCTATTTCTATTTGTTCTTATAACATAGAATTCTACTTTGAAATGACGGACTGCTGGACACTGTTTAAGCTCTTTTTCTTTTAACTCTCATTTAATTATTCTTACTACTTTGTTGAAACTCTGAGGAACAAGTTACTTACCTTTGGTAACACTCTTTATGGTGGGTAATCCATTTATTCGCAGATTGCTCACCTTTAGAGTATCCCCAGGCACCTGACTGGATCTGCACGATATTAAACAGCATTACTCCACAACGCAGGTAGGTGACACTGTGCAGCTCCGCTTTGACTTAGTTCTGCCCCAGACGTATCAAGAAGAGCTGCATGTAAGAGACGCCCATCCTCCCTGACATCAGTTGTCTTCCTAGGCTTGTCCAGGCCCTCAAATCCAGTCACCTTCAGCGACCAATGGCATATACAGTGTGCAGATCTCTAGATTGGGACTTTTTGAGGTGGCGAATAGTTCAGTTCACAGAATGAGGAGGAGGGAGGGTCAGTGAGGAATCTACGGTTAGATAGAGTATCCACAAGGAAGAGCGTTACCAAAGGTAAGTAACATGATCTTCTGATGGATACTTCCAACCGCAGATTCCTCACCTTGTGAACAGATAACATAGCAGTATCATCCCGGGGGGTGGGTCTGGGAATTGGCTCATACCAAAATGTCCTGCAGAACTGAGCAGGCAAAATGCCCATTTTCCAGACCAGTCCAAGGCAGTAGTGCTTCATTAATTTGTGTACAGAAGTCCATGTAGTAGCCTGAGAAATATCCAGGACAGGCACTCCGCACCTGCCAATGTAGTGGAAGCAGCTCCAGCACTGATGGAACGAGCCCCTAGGCCTTCCGGAGGCCACTTATTGGCCAATGGGTAGCAGATCTTGATGCAGATCACAAACCCTCGAGAGATAGTCTGCTTTTGCACTGTTTTTCCCTTCTTTGCCCCCATCAAACCCCATGGTGTTACCATTTTCGGGTCCTTAGCACCAGCTTATCAGGGAAGAATGTGGTGTAGAGTGGTTGGACAGTAAAACCCTGAAGTTTGCTCACACGCCGAGCTAATGTTATGGCAATCGGGAAGTGTGTTGAGGGTCAGGAGCCTTAATGCACAACTGTGCATTGGCTCAAAGTGTGTACACATTAAAAAAGTATGAACCAAATTTCAATTCCACTGTAGAATCACAAAGCGCTTTGGTGGAAATAAAAGAGGCGATTTAAACAACAATGGCTAACCCAGCAACGTTAAAAAAGAAGAGAAGTCTAACACCTATCCTTTAAGTGTCCAAAACAAATCCTTGCTAGGCCAAAGACAAAACAAACAACAAAACCTAGGACAACTTGGCCTGCATTGGGTCAGTATGGCGGATGCGCACTTAACCACATTTTGTTTGCAGCCAGTAGAATAGAACGCAGAGAGACGCCTCACCGCCAATATGGCATCAATGACCTGAGGTGGAAGGTCACATGAGGTCAACTGCTGCTGTTCAATCTCCAAGAAAGGAGATGCAGATTGTACACACCCAGGAGGAGCATCCTTCCCTGCTGCTGTGACAATAGATACTCGAGAGTCTGAAGCTTGATGGGAGGACAGATGCTCATATCCATGAGTTCCAGGGACCACACACTCTTGGCCCAATCCGGTGTCATTAGGATGACTTGGGCTCGGTAATATTTGATCTTCTGCAGAACTCAGGGCAGAAGAGGCAGTGGCAGGGAGGCATACAGGAGTGCCGAGCTCCACTCTATACAGAATGAATCACTAAGAAAGAACCAGGTATTGAAGTCGTGGTCCAACCCCAGATACCAGTGGCATATCTGTTACCAACAGCTTTTGGCAACAGCGCTGTAGGGTTTAAACCTGTTGTCTGGGGGAGGTGAGGGGGGGGGGGGAGGGAGGTTCATCTCTTGCACACTAAAGAAAAAGAAAAATGATTTTTTGTGGAAAAAAACAATGAGTTAACAGTCTCTGAGAGACGAAAGATGCTCTGGATCTATGTCTAGTGGCTCAGAAAAAGGACTGACACCAGCATGCAGGAGAGGCAGCTATAAAGGCCCTGCATGTCACTTTCGGAGCAGAACGGCGTCAGTGCGGATCTGCATGGAGCAACCTACTGGTGAGCAGAGGCACTGCTGAAAAATTACCAGATCCAGTGTGACGCTGGGGGAATATTCAAAAGGCGAGAAAACTGCGGCTAGAAGTCCCTATCAAAAATAGATTTTCATCATTGTAATCGCCATCATCAGCATCAGCAAGAGGATGGGAGATTTCTGGGTCACAATCGGCATTGGGAATGGAACCACCAGCAGTAAAAAGGCTGGAGGCCATCTTTTATTCGTACAGCCCAAAGGTGCCCCATATGGACCAGGATAGGTTCCAAAGATTTTGTTCAAAGCTAGTTTTAGTTCACCTTGCTTTTGAAGCGTTGCAAATGGCACTGGAAAGTCAGGGTACATTGGAACCAGAGGCAGTATCGATTCTGACTGAGGGGAATGGAGTTACCCAGGGTGCTGTGACACTCCGGAATATGGGAGTGAAGGTGGACAGAGACCACTGCTTTGACCTCTTGTGCTTTTTTGAGTTTCTTGGACTTACCTGAACTCCTGGACTTTAACGAAGAACAGTCATGAGATCAGCCTCGGAATCGAGAGCGCTCCCTCGACTTTGACCAAAACCAGGACTTCTTCGATTTCCCCAAAGTTTTATGCCTGCAAGTTTGACTTTGTATGCGCTGATACCCTACTTATTCATCTTTGAGCAGCAGCATGGATTGAGACACCAGAGAGACATCTTGGGTATCAGTCACAGACATATCAGACATATGGCGTTTTCGGTCCTTGCAGGGTTTAAACCCTCTGTTTTTTGTGGAGGGCACATGTCCCTTGCACACTGGATAATTATCGAGGGAAGAAATTATGTTAGACTGACAGGATTCGATAGATCTCCAGCTACGCGTTGGAAAGTGGGGAACTGACTTCAGCGTGTGAAAGTGGTGTAGATATAATGGCCACGACGTTGCATCTAGGGCCGCACCCGTCCATCTTGAATAGTCAGGGATATGGAAGCCCATAAGTCTTCTTGGACCACAGGTAAGATCTCACCTACCAAGTCCCATACTGAGGCTGTGTAGCGACCTAGTAAAGAGATTATGTTAACCAACCTCAAGGCAAGGCTGGCTTAGGAGAAGATAGACCTATACTACCAGACTTTCAGGAGTTGGATGCTGTGTTAAGAAGTAAAAGTCTCCTGGGGCAAGTCAATGGCAGTAGGCGACCTGTTTAGCCCAAGTGCCCAGCAGTGGGCTTCATTGATGGGCAAAATAGGTTTCCCTTCAAAGAAGCCCAGGCCAGGCTTTAAGACCTCTGCCAAAACATTTGCCTTTTTTGTCTTTGCCTCTATAGTCGATAGGTGGAGGTTAAGGACATCAGCAGCCCTCCTGATCAATGTAGCAAAATAAGTGCTTTCCTCTGTTGCTCACTTGGGAAGAGGTGGGACCAACTCAGTATCGTATGAGGTATCCAGCCTAGTGACATCCTGTAGGTCTATATACCAGTTACCATCATAAGGTAAGAAAAATGTCCCCCTCCCACCAGTCATCACCATAAGAATGGCTCTCGTCAGAGTCAGAGCTAAAAAGTTAGTGTAATGCCTGTGCCAGGCAGTGGACTCGTTTGCCAGTGAAATGGATTCAGCAGAAGCTACGGCACATCAAGTATCTGGACATGGCCTCAGTCAAGGCTGAGACTACCCCGGTTCGGAGTCGGACACTACGATGGGATGTGGGTCTTTGTCTGGCTTAAATGTAAGCACCGGTCCCAAAGCCAGTATGAAATTGACACAAATTCAAGGGGCCCAGACAGCATTGAGGGTCCCTGTGGATCCTTGGAGTTTGAAGGTGCACCAGAGGGATTTGGAAGTATGGTGATGACTAGCTGCATGGGCTCTCGAAAGGACTCAACCTGCTGCAATGTCGCAGATGAACCCGGGAGCTCAAGGTGCACCTGGACCAAGGATGGAATCGGCTCCTTGTCTGAACGGGAGCAAGACCTGGAGGCACGGTGAAGCCCTTGCGCATTTTCTGAAGAATGAAAGTGACAAGAAGGGCCTAAGTGCAGTTTCAACTTCTTATTTATTGTCTTCGACTTACCAGAAGACTGCCAGCTAGATCTGCCTCAGAAATGACTTCAGCAGTGAGAGTGGGTCCACGCTTATGATTTCGACCAGGACCGGCACGGAGCCCTCCCGTGACCTGCCACATAGAGCTTCGCCTCACATTTTGGTAGGGGTTTCTGGTTCTCTTGGGTGCAGTCGTCGCAGGCCTTGGAGTTGTGGATGAACCCAAACACCAGTGACACACCTCCTGGGGATCCATCACAGACATCCAATTGTGACAGCCCCAACAATGCTTAAAACCTGCTGTTTCAGGAGGTGACATCCCTTGAACACTGGAAAATGTTTGGTACAAAATCCTTTTAATAAAGTGAAGCAGGAAAGAGCGGAGCTCCGGTACTGCGTCTGTAGGCTTTGAAATAAAGGAACTGACATCAGCATGCATAGTTGGCACTTATACAAGACTCCTATCGTCTCTTCCGGAGCAGAAGGACTTTCACACGGAGCTGCACAGCTCCAACTACCACCAACCAGCAAGCAGGAGCTCTGCTTTTGAGTTTTCCAGATCCAGTATGGTGCCTGGGGAAATTTAAACGGTGAGGAATCTGTGTTTATAAGTATCCGTCAGAGAAAAGCCTATTTAAGCAATCTGAATAATCTGTTCACAAGGACATTTCTAAACAATAGTCTATTTTTTCATATTATGTCAAAGATGAATTTAACTGACTGAGCAGCATTTATCTCTGCCACCTGGGCCCTTCTTAAATTGATCCTGGCTGTAAGTGAATTAATTTTTGACTACTCTTGTTTCAGGGGGTATAAAATGCTTACAACATGGGTGTTCCCAAACAGGACCTCCACAACAGGACCATTACCACACCAGTACCAATCATGCTATTTCCTGGCACTCTGCAAGGCGGAAGATGTTTTATAATTGAATAGGGGAATTAGGGGAAGTGAGTGATGTACAGAGTTCTAAGTGTTCAAGAATGGATGAGGTCACGAGGTAAAAAAGAATTTTTATGGATGGGTAATAAGGGTAGGGTATTTTAAGGGGATTGGTAGAGATTTAAATTAAGTAAGATGTGTAAGTGAGTGTGTGTATACACACACACACACACACACACACACACACACACTTCTTTAAATGGGCCGGTACTGTCCGGTACGGAGTACCGGTGTTATAATCTAGTGTTGGTTAATGCATCCTCCTTATTGTGATTCTCTGCCTAGCTGCTCAGCCAATGGTGATGTCATTTAGAATGTTCAGAGTGTTTGTGTTGAAGGGAGAATCAGTTGGAGTGGATGGGCTGAGCAGCAAGGAGGCTGCTCCTGGTGGGGCATTATATGGATCATATCATCTTCCTGGAACCTGGAACCTGTGAAGTAACTTGAAGAATAAATCTACAACCTTTTTTTACAAGACTTGCCTGCGCATCATTCTTCATTGTAACACTGGCGACGATACTGAAAGAACCTGCATGGCTACCTTCAATGGACTGGTACCTATGAAACCAAAAGTTAATAGAAACTGAAGAAGCGGAATTGGAAGAAGCTAGCTGGCAGTCCTGAGCCCCACCAGTGACCAGAAGACCGGTCGGCCCCATCGTGGACGTGCCAGTTCCTGCTGAACGTGGGTGAGTGTCTCCATCATCTGGAGTTCCCCAAACAAGTAACAAGCCTGACAGCTAAGGTATTTAGGTATTTTCTCTGCCTTTGCGTGGTAAAGCGTTGTGTCTTGGGAATTGTAAAGGTGTTCCCATTGGACTGAGGAGACCCTCTTGCGTGCCTTGTGGAGGAGCATCCGTACTGAAGAGTCCCTTGAGAGTGGCATGTGAAGGAGCGTTAGTAGCATCTGGCATATTGAGTCCTCACTATCGATCTACAAACAGTTTACTGGGGAGCCTGTGTTTTCTAGAGGTGAATTGGATGTTGAGGATAGTGAATTGTGGCACCCCAGAGTAATTGGAGCAACGTGCTGTGGCAAATTCGGCACCGTTGGTATGATGCAGAGACTGCTGGCGAAACATTAATCAGTAACTTTGAGTATACAGCAAGTCTGCCTGTTTTTGTTTTTTTCACTTCATAACCCACTACAAATTGCTGCCGGACTTTTTGTCAAGGAAAACCGTTACCTTGTGTTCAAATTCAAAAGTATCGGCGCGTGCAACTCACCTTGGTCTTGGTGTTGCGCGTGTCTCCAGTGGAACTTAGGTGACGTGGGTTGCAGTACGGAGTTTTTGGCTGCTGATGTACGCATACAGCCTTCGGCGTGCGGTGAGCCATCCGGCTCACCGTCAAGTACGTGCGGCCATCTTGCGGTTGCCTGCCTGCATTTTTCTACTGTGCTGTTTCTTTGGTTCCTGTTAACCTACCAACCACGTTGCGTTTTGTTTGCTGCAATAAAAGTTGAACATATATATAACGTCGTGGGTTGTACTGGAATGCCAGTGACGAAGATGAAGAGTAACTCTGCTATCATCGGTATGGTCATCTTCAAGCATTTTCCTGGAGTATTGTGGTATTGGGTGAGAAGTCGCTCACCATGGACTTCTGTTTACTATTCTCAAATTACCGCATACATGTATTATTACGTATGTTTTGGGGGGTTTGGGTAATGTTCTTTGTCTTGTGAAGTGTGTAGCATGATACTGGTTAATTTATGTGTCTCGTGTTGTGGTGAGTTCTTGATGCATTTATTGCCTATTACTATTCTGATGCAGGTCATGCTTTATTGCTACAATCTTTTCTAAGTGAATTGTTCTTTATGATAGGTGGGTTTTGTTGTGCCACTGTGAAGGGGTGAGAGCTATCCTATGTGCCACGTTTTTCTGAGTATGTTTTGGGTTAAAGATACCCTGAGTATGGTTTGGTTTTAAAGATACCCTGAGTATGGTTTGGTTTTAAAGATACCCTGAGAATGTTTTGGGTTAAAGATACCCCGAGAATGTTTTGGGTTAAAGATACCCCGAGTATGGTTTGGGTTTAAAGATACCCTGAGAATGTTTTGGGTTAGAGATACCCTGAGTATGTTTTGTTTGGGTTAGATATACCCTGAGTATTGTTTTGGGTTTAAAGATACCCTGTTATGGTATGGGTTGAGTCATATTCTTTAGTTTTGAAGTTAGACCTGTCCTGCCGTGAGTTGTGTGTAGTGCAGTAGAGGGTTGGGAGTCCCTGGTCCTGCCATTAGTATTGTGTATTGAATGTGAGGCGAGGTGGTGTTTGGTATCCACTGTTTTAGGGTTGTGATGTTACCCTGTGTGTAAGTGCAGTAGAGGGTTGGTAGTCCCTGGTCCTGCTGTAGTGTTGTGCCTGTGTGTGCCTTGAGTGTGAGGTGTGATGGGTACCTTGTGTTATGTGGTGGTGTGGTACCCGTAGTTTGAAGAGTGAGTTATTCCTTGTGCTAAGTTGTGTATGGGGAATGAATTAATGTGGGTGAGCCTCCACTGTTTTAAAGAACGTAACATTTTTGTTGTGTTTTACCTATTTTTCCTTCATTGGATGGGTATGTAATTTTCTGATGAATTTATTGAACATGTGAATGTGTGTCTTATCTTGCATACATTTGATTTTCCATAATCATTATAAGAGGGGAGATGTGTTATAATCTAGTGTTGGTTAATGCATCCTCCTTATTGTGATTCTCTGCCTAGCTGCTCAGCCAATGGTGATGTCATTTAGAATGTTCAGAGTGTTTGTGTTGAAGGGAGAATCAGTTGGAGTGGATGGGCTGAGCAGCAAGGAGGCTGCTCCTGGTGGGGCATTATATGGATCATATCATCTTCCTGGAACCTGGAACCTGTGAAGTAACTTGAAGAATAAATCTACAACCTTTTTTTACAAGACTTGCCTGCGCATCATTCTTCATTGTAACACTCTAGTAAGTGAATGATGCATCCTCTCTGTTGTTGCCCTTATGCCTTGCTGCTCAGTCTATGTGATGTCATCAGAATGTTGAGAGTGTTTGAGTGTAAGAAGGAATCAGTTGGTGTGGAAGGGCTGAGCGGCAAGGAGGCTGCTCCTGGTGGGGCATTGTATGAGGCCTAGCATGAGACTTAATATGGATCCTATCTGAAGAATAAAGCTGTGATCCTGAACTACATCACTGGACTACGTATCTTTCATTTAACCGTAACACTGGCGACTATCTTAAAGAACCTGCGTGCTACTTCAATGGAGATTGGACTTTTAAAACTGAAGTAACTACAACCTGTGGATTTGAACAAACCTGGCACCCCTAATGCCCCACCAGTGACCATTTCATCGGTCGCCCCAACCAGTAAGTGCCAGTTTGTCTTAGACTTTCCTTCATTATCTTTGTTTGCCTGTCTCTGCTGAACTGTTCCTGTCCTGTAACATGTTGACAGAGAACATCATCTGTGACCTGGACATTATTTGCGTGTACTAGTGAGTACTGTACATTTGGATTTGGGTTGGTTCCTGCTGCCTGTTGGATTTTGGGGAACGTTTTACCAGTGATCTAAGGTGCCAGTTCCTACCTGCCTGTCTACTGTGCACTGCCTGCCTGTCTTGGAGGAAGTCTGCCCTCCTGCTCCTTGGGACAGTCTCAGAGTAGTTTTGTCGTGTTCCCAGTCTTGTGCCCTTTGAGCACTCTTCTGCAGCGTTTTGTACTGTGCGGCATCGGCATCGGCACTGCTCTGATCATCTAGGGTTTTGCTGTGGCACTACTTCCATTGTGTTTGGCGCTTTCCTGTCAAGACTTTGTTGCTGCGCCATTGAAATATAAACCGCCGCATTGCAGTTTGAATTACACATCTAGCGCGTGCCACTTACCTCAGGTTGTCGCGCGATGTGTGCCCCATTACGTTCTTTCTCCTTTTCTTTTGCTCCTGTTGAGAGACGCCCAGCTGCTTCAGCGTGCCGTGAGCCACCCGGCACGACGCTGAAAACGTGCCGCCATCTTGTGGCTGGCATCCATCTTTTCTTTTGGCTATTGTCTGATGCACGCTCCCGTTTTGCCAACCATGTTTTTGCCAACCAAGCACTTCGAGGATCTCTGTATTCCAGTTGTATTCCGGTTCACATCTTGAGGCGTTTTCTGATGTCCGCTGACCGCCTCCTTACCTCGTAGACATTTGGTGATCAAGTTAATTCAAAAGAAGAAATTGAAGATGTTCTGACAGTCACAATTTTCTGCTGAACTGTTGTTGTTGTTGCTTGATCCTCCTACTAGGTACTGTTTTTCCTGGTTATGGCTCACATGTTCCAGACTTTAGCTGTTTACTGACAACGGTGACTACCTTCTTTATTTTAGCTTATTGTTTTCTTGGGACAGTGCATTTTTCATAATGTTGTTTGTGCTCAGATGCTTTTATTGTGTCATTCCTTAAGGTTCAATTTCATGTGTGTTTCTTATGTGATGATTGTACCATTCACCGGTACCTGATCCTGTATTTGTATGAGAGGGGGAGAGAGTGTAGTGTCCTTGTTTTGTATCTGTATGAATAGAGGGAGAGAGAGTGTAGTGTCCCTGGTCATGTCATGTTCTGAAACTGAAGCTTCTCTGACTTGCTTGTTTTTACCCTCTGAATTGGTTGTTACCTCGTGTGCGGTATTGGACTGTGCGTTACGGGCGCGCACGTGAGAGATCTACCTTTTGTGTAGCTTCTCTGTCTTACTTGTATTGGATGTACCCTGTGAGTGGTTGTTGCCTCGTGAGAGGTGTTTGGACTGTGCGTTACGTGTGCGCACATGAGAAGACTACTTTCTCTTTAGCTTCTCTGGATTTACCCTTGTTGTGGTATGTGTATCGCCCTGTGTTTAGGGGTTGCATAATTACTCTTAGAGTGTACGCCTTCGAGTGTTGGGCGTGCGATTTGAAGAACACAACACTTTTGTGTTTCTCTCATCTTTTCGGGATGGGATGGAGTGTTTGACGATGCTCTTGAAGATTGATGTTATTCTTGTAGCGTTATGTTATTTTGAAGCTCGTTGACTTTCGTATGTGTGTATGTCCACCTCCGCACATTTATTTATTGTCAGTCATATTGCATGTATGTGCTATGATCTCGCATGCTTGTATTTTTACAATTTTGATGAGGGGGATGTGTTGTAATCTAGTAAGTGAATGATGCATCCTCTCTGTTGTTGCCCTTATGCCTTGCTGCTCAGTCTATGTGATGTCATCAGAATGTTGAGAGTGTTTGAGTGTAAGAAGGAATCAGTTGGTGTGGAAGGGCTGAGCGGCAAGGAGGCTGCTCCTGGTGGGGCATTGTATGAGGCCTAGCATGAGACTTAATATGGATCCTATCTGAAGAATAAAGCTGTGATCCTGAACTACATCACTGGACTACGTATCTTTCATTTAACCGTAACACGTAACGAATTTTTATGGATGGGTAATAAGGGTAGGGTATTTTAAGGGGATTGGTAGAGATTTAAATTAAGTAAGATGTGTGAGCGAGCACACACACACACACACACACACACACACACACACACACACACACACACACACACACACACACACACACACACACACACACACACACACACACACACACACACACACACACACACACACACACACACACACACACACACACACACACACACACACACACACACACACACGGAGTACCAGCATTTTTTTTTTTTTTTGAGCGGGAGTGTACCGGCACTTCTCAAGAAAAATGCAATACGTCTAATTGGAGAGTACCTGCACTTCTCAGAAACAAGCAGGTAATCTAGTACAGGGTATCTGCACTTTTGTTTTTCCATTTCAAGCACTGTATGCATGTGTATGTATATATATATATAATTAATTCATTTTTTTTATTGTATGGCACGTTACATACCCTGTAAGCATTTCTTTTATTTATTTAAAGGATTTGTACAGCGCGCAACTACCCAAAAGGGTCTCCCGGCACTAGAGCAAAACAGCAACAGGGTGCATAAGCCCGAAGCAGAATCCATTGTTCCCATTAAGAGCACTTGGTTGAAAAGCAAAGTCTTCAAATTCTTACGGAACGTGAGTAGAGAATGGCAGTTCCTAAGAGCCAAAGGAAGAGAATTCCAGAGTTTAGGGCCTAAATATGCAACGGAGCGACCCTTCATGCGGGCCAGGCGAAACCTGGGCATGGTGCATAGGGCAAGGTTAGCTGATCTCAGCGGTCGGGTGGGGACATACGGTAACACCAGACCTTGGATGTATTTAGGGGCGAGGCCATGCCTAGCTCGGAACATATAACACAAGGCCTTAAATTTATTACGTTCATCGACCTTGAGCCAGTGAAGTTTACGGAGCAAGGGAGAGACAGAAGTAGGTCTAGGCAGCCGAAAGAGAAGGCGGGCAGCCGCATTCTGGATGATCTCTAAACGGTGGATCACTGATTTATCGGCGCCCAGGTATAGAACATTCCCATAGTCCAATCTGGACGTTATCAAGGCCTGTAAACCGTTCTTTGGGTATTCAGAGGAATCAGCCAAAGAATTTTCTTGAGAAATTTGAGAATGGAAAAACAAGAGGCTGTGAGTTTGGAGACCTGCGGCTTAAGTGAAAGGTTCATATCAATAATAAAGCCAAGATTCTTGACTTTATCAACCGACGTAGGTAAGGGTCCCAAGGAGGTCAGCCAGTGTTTAACTCCCCAGAGTTCGGGATTGTTGCCCAGAATCATGACTTCGGTTTTATTGCCATTAAGCTTTAAGGCATTTCTGTTCATCCAGCGGGCAACAGTCAGGCCTTGCCTAAGCGGGGAAGGATCTAGGTTCTATGCATTAGAAAGTGAGAAAATAATCTGGGAATCATCAGCATAAGAAAACAGAGTGAGACAAGACTCCTCAATCACGTCCATCAGAGGGTGGAGGTAAATGTTAAAAAGCAGGGGACTCAAAACAGAGCACTGCGGAACCCCCTGAGGGCAGCGAGAGGGTCTTGGATGTGTTATCAGCTGATGAGACCTGAAAAGTACGATCTTTCAAAAAAGAGGACATCCATCTTAGTGCCAAGTCCACAATGCCTAGCGCCTCCAATTTGTCCAGCAGAAGGCATTATAGAACTGTGTCAAAAGCCGCACTTAAATCCAAAAGGATAAGGGAGGCAGTCCCACCGGAGTCCAGTTCTTGCCGGAGGAGGTATGAGACTCCCAGTAAGGCGGATTCCGTACTATGGCCAGCCCTAAAACCGGACTGAGACGGATGGAGCAGATTGCAAGAAGTAACAAAGGAGGAGAGCTGAGTGTTGATATGCTTTTCAAGAATCTCAGAAAAGGCAGGGAGGAGGGAGATAGGTCGAAAATTGGACCAACAAAGGGGGCCATGGCCATCCTTCTTGAGTAAAGGGTGCACTACAGCATGTTTCCAATTCTGGGGGACATGGCCCGTACTCAGAGAGGAGTTGGGAAGATCACAAATTACTGTAAGGGCGGCATCATCAATCAACCGGAGTTTAGGCAGGGGAAGGGGGTCTAGCGGAGAGCCAGACTTAATGTCGTCTAATAAAATATGCAACGATGCTAGATCCAACGGGAGCCAGGCCTTGATTTCCAAGGGTTCTTCAGGCTTATCGTTGGACTTGAGCAAGAGAATTTAAGGCCGAATAGTCAAGCGCTTGAGTGGCTGCGAAAGAGGGACTCACTAGTGTGAGAGCATCTACTGCTAATTGCCGATGGATTAACTCAACTTTGCTTAGGAAAAAGGTGGCTAGCTCGCCACACTGTTGTTGACAGAGAGAGGGCAGCGGTGTGAAAATGCTAGCTCCCGAGAGTTCATTCACCACTCTAAACAAGGTTTTTTTGGCAATGTTGGGCGCTGGAGATCTTCTCAGTGTAATAGGATGCCCTGGCCAGTTTGCAGGAGGCATGATATTTTTACAAAGCGTTAGTATAATCTGCTTTGGCCTCAGGTGCATAGTGCTTCCTCCAGCCCCTCTCCAAGATTTTACAGTGTTTCTTTTTGCATCGAAGGGCTTCATTGAACCACTGGGCAGAAGGAAGCATTCTTCGTTGCGTTATAGGTGTTAAAGGCAAAATTGCGTCAGTAGCATCCCAAAGCCATTGATGCACAGCGATTTGATTAGCATGAAGATTGACATTAAGGGTAGGGATAGTGTTGAGGAGTTGATTATTGAGCTCAGGCATATCCAATTTTGCCCAATGTCTATTCGTAAGTCGTAGTGCCGGTCGAGAAGCAAGGAAGCAAGGGACCGGGATATTAAATGGTACTGCATAATGATCAGTCCAACAAAGTTGGAGCGGAGGGTCAACGAAAAGGGTGGAGAGGTTGGTAAAGCACAAGTTACTTACCTTCGGTAACGATATATCTGTAAGAAACATTAGTAGTGATAGATTCCTTACCTTAGAATATCCCCAGGCGTCAGACTGGATCCGGAAACTTTTCGTCAGCAGTACCCCTGCGCGTCGGTAGGGGCGTCGTGCGGCTCCGCGTCCGTCGTTGGCGTCGTGGTCGCCGAGATGACGTCGCAGGCGCTACTTGGACGCAGCCCACACGCGCTGACGTCAGTTCTGTACACGACTTTCTGCGCCAGGAACGCAGAGCCATGCAAGATTCTGACCACTGGTGCATTGAAACTAGGGCCCTGAAAGGGATGACCTTAACCCTAGAATACAGTTCGCAGAACGGGGAGGATGGGTGGGGCGGTAAGGAATCTATCACTACTAATGTTTCTTACAGATATATCGTTACCGAAGGTAAGTAACTTGTGCATCTGAAAGAAACACATAGTGATAGATTCCTTACCTTAGAATAGATACCCCAGCAATACCAACCCCGGTGGCGGGTCTGCGAACCAAGATCACACCAGAAAGTCACGGAGAACAGAACGGCCAAAGAAGCCGTCTCTCCGGACTTGGCTGTCCAGGCAGTAATGTTTGGTAAACGTGTGCAGCGAGGCCCACGTGGCTGCCTGACAGATGTCTTGCAGGGGGACCCCACATCCCAATGCAGTAGTGGCTGCAGTAGCTCTGGTGGAATGAGCACGCAGCTCCACCGGAGGTTCTTTTTTAGCCAAAGAGTAACAGGCTTTGATACACAAGACAACCCAGCGGGAGATGGTTCTCTTATGGACCGCCCGACCTTTCTTGGTGCCAACATAGCCAACAAAAAGCTGGTCATCCACCCGAAACTGCTGTGTGCGGTTGAGATAAAAAGAAAGCGCACGTTTTGGGTCCAGACAGTGGAGCCTCTCTTCCTCTCTGGAAGGATGCGGAGGCGGAAAAAAGGTGGGCAAGGTAATAGTCTGCCCAATGTGAAAGGCCGTAACCCCTTTTGGCAAAAAGGAAGGACGGGGCCTGAGCACAACCTTGTCCGGATGGACTGAAAGGAAAGGAGGCTTAAAAGAAAGAGCCTGGAGCTCACTCACCTGCCTGGCGGAAGTGATGGCCACCAGGAAGGCAGTCTTTAATGTTAAAAGACAAAGAGGACAGTTGTGAAGGGGCTCAAAGGGAGCGCACATCAAGTATGTCAGAACCAGATTCAAGTCCCACTGAGGCATCACGAAAGGAACAGGAGGAAAAAGGTGAGTAATGCCTTTAAGAAACCTATTTACAACAGGGGACTTGAAAAGAGAGGGCTGATCAGGGAGCCTGAGAAAGGCCGAAATAGCAGAAAGGTAGCCCTTGATAGTGCCCAGAGCAGAGCCCTGCTGGGCCAAAGAAAGAAGGAACAGCAGAACCTCAGAAAGAGGGGCAGAAAGGGGATCCACAGCCTTTGCTGTGCACCATGCCACAAATTTGTTCCACCTGCAGGCGTATACCACTTTAGTAGAGGGACGCCTGGCTGCCAGAATAACGTCACAAACTTCAGGAGGCAAGTCGAAGGGAATCAACTGCCTCCGCTCAATCTCCACGGAAAGAGGTGGAGGCTGGACAGGTTCGGGTGGAAGACCGTCCCCTGCTGCTGCGACAGAAGATCCTCTCGAAGAGGCAGTCGGATCGGGGGATCGATGCTCATACTGAGTAGCTCGGGATACCACTCTTCGACCCCAGTCCGGAGCCACAAGAATGACTTGGGCCCGGTCGCGCCTGATCTTCTTCCGCCTTCTGGGCAGAAGTGGTATAGGCGGAAAGGCGTACAATAGACCGCAACTCCACTCGTGACGAAAAGCGTCGCCGAGCGAGTGCCGCCTTGGAAATTCCAACGCGCAGAACTGATGACATTGCGCGTTCTCGTCGGTGGCGAATAGATCTAACCAAGGCTCTCCCCACTGCTGAAAGAGACCTTGAGCCACCTCCAAATGAAGACGCCATTCGTGATAGAGCATGAACCTGCGTCTGAGTTCGTCCGCCCTGGCGTTCAGAGAACCTGCCAGGTGTTGAACCACCAGGGACATGCCCTGATGTTCCAGCCATGTCCAGAGACGCAGAGCCTCCTGACAGAGGGACCCCACCCCGCCTTGTTTGTTGCAGTACCACATGGCGGTGGTGTTGTCTGTGAACACCTGCACTACTCTCCCCTTGACAGAGGGAAGGAATGCCTTTAGTGCAAGCCTGATTGCCCGCAGCTCCAAAAGGTTGATATGGAGCCGGGACTCCGCCGGAGACCAGAGGCCTCTGATATCCGCCTCTCCCATGTGGCCGCCCCATCCCAGGAGGGACGCATCCGTCACTACTGTGAACTCCGGTTGGGGAAGGGAGAGGGATCTGCCCTCGACCCAATGCTGGTTCGTGAGCCACCACTGCAATTGTCGTGCAGTGCCCTCCGAGATCTGGACGTGATCGGACAGGTTTCCCTGATGCTGCGCCCACTGGAACTTCAGGTCCCACTGCAGAGCCCGCATATGCCACCTGGCATGATTGACCAGCAGGATGCAGGAGGCCATGAGGCCCAGCAGCCTCAGAGTCACTCTGACCGAAACCCGGGACAAGGGCTGAAAGACTGGAATCAGAGCCCGAATATCCCGGACTCGCTGTTCGGGAGGATAGACCCGAAACTGCGCCGTGTCCAGAACCGCTCCGATAAAGAGGAGCTTCTGGGAGGGAATCAGGTGCGACATCGGCACATTGATGGAGAACCCCAGCAAGTGCAGAAGGTCGGCCGTAGTCTGGAGGTGGGAGACGACTGTCTGGGGCGAGCCCGCCTTCAACAACCAGTCGTCGAGATAGGGGGAAGAGTGAAACCCCTGATCTGCGCAGATGAGCTGCGACCACCGCCATCACCTTGGTGAACACCCGGGGGGCGCTGGTAAGGCCAAAGGGGAGCACGGTAAACTGAAAGTGCTCGTGGCCTACCATGAACCGTAGGTAACGCCTGTGGGCTGGCAGGACGGGGATGTGGAAATAGGCGTCCTGCAAGTCCAGCGCCACCATCCAGTCTTGTGGGTCGAGAGCAGACAAGACCTGAGCTAGCGTGAGCATCTTGAACTTCTCTTTGCGGAGGAAGCGATTGACGTTCCGGAGGTCCAAGATAGGACGCAGGCCTTTGTCTTGCTTGGGCACCACAAAGTAGTGGGAATAACAACCACAACCTACTTCGTGCGTCGGAACGCGCTCGATGGCCCCCTTGGCCAAGAGGGCCGCAACTTCCTGCTGAAGAAGCACCAAGTGATCCCCCGACATGCGGTGGTATTGAGGTGGCATGACTGGGGGTTAGTCTCGACTATAGTCGGACTATCTCTAAAACCCACCTGTCCGAAGTGATGGTGCGCCAGTGGGGGAGGTGATGGCGGAGCCTGCCGCCCACTGGCGTGTGATGGGCCTGAAAGTTCGGACTAGGAAGGTTTGAAGGCAGTGGTGGCCGGGGTGGTGGTGGACTGACCCGCCTGCTGGCCCCTTTGTCAGCCACGGCGGAACCCGCGTCCGCGGCCACGCTGGGATGACTGCTGCGCCGGCCTGTGGCTCTGTTGCGAATGCTGCGGGGCGACCCTTCCTGTGCCACGAAAGGAGCGGAAGGCGGAGGAGGGCGGACTACCGAGAGCCCCAAGGACTTGGCCGTAGCCCGTGAGTCCTTAAACCTCGCCAACTCACTGTCCGCTTTGTCGCCGAAGAGGCAACGGCCATCAAAGGGCATGTCCATAAGGGTGTTTTGGTAGTAACAAAAACTCCTAGGCAATGTCAATAAAGCAAACAATATACACAGTATCTGTAACATTAAAAAAACCAAGGAAGACAGAAAAAATATGTTCAAAGTTGTTACCATTTTAATAATTTCTTCTCATATTGTCTAAACAAATGATATTTATACAAAACATTTAAAAAATGAAACACAATATGTAACATCACTTTTAATCAATAGATATCAATAAAGGGTTAAAAAGTGGCAATATCTTTATTAACTCGACGCGCGTTTCGGCGTATACAACGCCTTCTTCAGAAAGCCACACAATTATAGATCCTGTTGCAAATTAGTTCCTAGTGATTAAAACCTGCAACTCCATAGTTGGTGGATGTTCTTGATTCTAATAAATGGCTGATAAAAATGCGGTGCACCGAATGTGCAACGATGTCTTATTAATATTAAAATCAACGATTTCACAAAGAAGTCGGATGTCTGGTTATCAAACAAACCTCGTGTAGGTATATTTGAAAAGCGACCTGGTCCCGCTAAATGTTAAAATCAGTAATATGGTATTCTGGAAAGCCTCTTGCGATGGAAGAGATTCAACGAAGAAACTGGAACAAGCGCTAGATATGCGATAGTGTTCCAAATATGTAGCTCAATAGGCATGCACAGTAAAGGACTTGTCTAAAAAGGAATGTAACAAAATATATCTGATAAAAGGAGGCTCCAGGTAGGACCAGGCTGAGGATGGCTGCCGATGATGCCTTCGGAAAAGAGATACTAATTTGCAACAGGATCTATAATTGTGTGACTTTCCTGAAGAAGGCGTTGTATACGCCGAAACGCGCGTCTAGTTAATAAAGATATTGCCACTTTTTAACCCTTTATTTATATCTATTGATTAAAAGTGATGTGTTACATATTGCGTTTCATTTTTTAAATGTTTTGTATAAATATCATTTGTTTAGACAATATGAGAAGAAATTATTAAAATGGTAACAACTTTGAACATATTTTTTCTGTCTTCCTTGGTTTTCTTAATGTTACAGATACTGTGTATATTGTTTGCTTTATTGACATTGCCTAGGAGTTTTTGTTACTACCATTTAAGTCCCTGTCCTAGGAATTGAACTATCCATTGTTCAGGGGTCCTTGTTTTTTCTCATTCATAAGGGTGTTTTGGACATCCCCTGAAAATCCAGTGGTTCTCAACCAGGCGTGACGGCGAACCGCCACCGTCGTTGCAATGGATCTGCCCAGTGAGTCGGCAGTGTCTAGACCACAACGGATCATGAACTTTGCTGCGTCTCTCCCCTCTGCAACAGCCTGGGCGAGAGCAGGCCGGGCCTCCTCCGGACACTGGGGCAGCACGTTCGCCACCGTATCCCACAGACCGTGAGAATAACGGCCCAAGAGGCATGCGGTGTTCACGGACCGCAGCGCAGAGCTGGTGGAAGAGAAAATCTTCTTCCCAAACTGATCCAGCTTCTTGGATTCCCTATCCGGTGGGGCGGAAGGGAAGGCGGTTGGGGAAGCAGAGGCTTGGACAACCAAGCTCTCGGGGGTGGGATGTTGGGAGAGGAAAATGGGGTCACCCGGAGACGGGCGATGGCGTCGGGCCACGTTCCTATCCACAGGAGCCCCTGTGGTGGGCCTGGACCAAGTGCCCAAAAGAACGTCCAAAAGGGCTTCATTAAAGGGCAGCAGTGGCTCCGCAGAAGTAGCTGCTGGCTGAAGCACCTCTGTCAGGAGGTTAGTCCTGACGGCCACAGTAGGGAGCTGGAGGTGTAGGGCCTCCGCCGCCCTACGCAACACCACTGCATAACTGGCTCCCTCCTCCGTAGCCACGGTAGGAGGAGACAGCATGCCAAGGTTTGGTGAGGTATCCAGACCACTGGCGTCCCCCAATTCCTCAGCCCAGTCTTGTTCAGACTCGCAGGCTGCAGCGAGAGGGTCGTCGGACCCCTCCCAGTCCTCCCCTTGCTCTTCAGGCTGTTCAACAGGCCTAAAATAAGGAGTAGGGACATGGGGATAGAAATCCCCAAACGGCGTCGAGAACGGCATCGACCAAAGCCGGACCGACGCCGCGTCCACTTCGGGGCTGAAGCTGGGGTCGACATCGTCCCGAGGAGCGGGCGGCGTCAGGATCGGTGCCGGTGGAGTCTACGTCGGTGGAGGCGTAACAAGGTCAACCGGCGTCGACCGGGATACAGGCCTGGATCCAAGGGTGTCCTACGGCGCCGGGGCCGGAGCAGACAGCGACGCCGGGGCCGGAGCCGCCGGCGAGGAAACGCGAGGACACCCATGCGGGACTGCGGGGCCCGAAGGCGCACCGGCGGGACCAGACGGCCCAAAGAGGCGAGCCATGGCCGACAGGAAGTCCTGTATCTGGGCCGGAGTCGCCGACGACCCCGGGTAGGGCGGGTAGTCGGGCGGCGACTCCATGGACTCTGCCGGAGCCGCGGGGGTGGCACCACCCGTACCCTCGGCCGCGTCGTGCGACCGGCGAGGGGAAGTCGGAGACCGATGACATTTCTTCGACTTCTTGTGCTTCGCCTTACCTGACCCCGAGTGCGAAGACTTCGATCCCGACGATCGTCGATGATGACTCCGCGCACGGTCCCTCTACCTCCCTCTGGACCGGGACCTCTCACGGCGCGGAGCCGACTGCCGGGCTTCAAGCAGCTTTCGGGACCGCTCCCGCAAAGACTTCGGTGCCATGGACCGGCAGTCGGGGCACGACTTGGGGTCGTGGTCGCGCCCCAGGCAGAAGAGACACACGCGGTGCGGGTCAGTCACCGACATTATCCGATGACAGTCCTCGCAGGACTTAAACCTGGGCATCCCTAACTGCACCAGGAGTCGTATCGACTCGAAAAGGGTGAGAAAAAGATCTAAAAAAACTTAGTCAAAAAAGACTAGGGGTACCGCTCTCTCCGGATCTGCGCTTGCTGGCGCGGAAAAAGAAAGAACTGACGTCAGCGCGCGTGGGCGGCGTCCAAGTAGCGCCCGCGACGTCATCTCGGCGACCACGATGCCAATGACGGACGCGGAGCCGCACGACGCCCCTACCGACGCGCAGGGGTACTGCTGACGAAAACTTTCCGGATCCACTCTGACGCCTGGGGATATTCTAAGGTAAGGAATCTATCACTATGTGTTTCTTTCAGATGGGGTTTAGGGGGTGGCCAGCAATGTGGGTGGCGGCAAAGTTAATAAGGGAAATGTTCAATGAGCTCAAATCATCTATGAAGGTCAAGGCTGGTTTATTCTTGGGATCCTCAAGGTGTAGGTTAAGGTCACCAAGCAAGATAAAATTGGCTGCCTGCAAAACGTGAGGAGCCATGTAGTGCTGCAGATTCACATACTGTGCATGCTCCTGTCATCTAGTGGTGGACCCAGACAGATGTGTACATGTTGCTTTTCTTTGAAGAAGTCTTCTCAAGTCATGAGGTAGTGTGACTCCACCTCTTAATGGTAATGCGCATAGGGATCGGCTCCACTGTTAGATTGTTTAAAGCACGGCGGGTGAGGATGGAGATGGAGCAAAGCAATACTTGAGAGAGAAAGATGACCATGCAGGAAAAAGTATGAATGATCACTGCAACTGCCAGACGTCTCTGGGGAGGAGGATGGTTGCATGTGAATCTACAGCACTACACGCTACGAACAAATGCCTACAGGATAAATAACATTTTCTGTTCGAGGCATGTGTGGCTGTAGATACACATGCAGTGCATAGACTGTAAAGCAGTCCCCCCATAAGCAGTGGCTAGGCTGTGAGTGTTGCAATAGATTGGAAAAGTGTAAGTAGTACAGTCTGGCCTACATTGGCTTGTTGGCGTGCTAGTTCATCCACGTAATGGTGTTTTGTGAAAGTATTTGGGGTATACCAGGTAGCTTCCTTGCAGATGTCGGCTATGGGAATTTTCCTTGGGAAGGCCATAGAGGCCCCTTTCTTATGTGTAAAATGGGGTGTTGGAGAAATAGGCAAAGCCCGCTAGGACTTTGCATAATATGTTTGCATAAATTTGGCTATCCATCTAGCTGTACCTGATTTTGAGAGAGCCCGCCCTTTATGGGGTTTAGAAAAGGCAACAAAGTTGCTGACTTTTTTTCAAGGGTTTTGTTCTAACTACATAGTACATTAGGGCTCACTTAACATCTAAAGAATGCAAGGCCCTTTCTACAACTGAGTCGGTTGGATGCAGAAAACTGGGAGTTCTATAAACTAGTTAAGGTGGAAGCGAAAGACAGCCTTAGGGAGGAATTGAGGGTTAGTATGAAGGATCACCCAATCCCTGTGTACCTGAAAGAAAGGTTCTTCCAATGTTTAAGCCTGGACCTCACGGACACTTGTGAGGGAGGTGATTGCAACAAGAAATGCCACCTTCCAGGAGAGGAACTGAGGGGGCAGGCAAGGAGGGGCTCAAAGTGAGGACTCATAAGTCTTGTGAGAACAATATTGAGATTCCACACAGAGGCCTGGGGGACCTGTGGAGGAATAACCCCTTTGAGACCCTCCATAAAAGCTTTGATCACAGGAGTCCTGAAGAGTAATACATTTTGTTTATTTTGGGGATAGGCAGCCACTGAAGCTACGTGGAGCAGAATGGAGGTGAATGCTAGTCTACAGGTCTGTAGGCGTAGGAGGTAGCAGCCAACATCCTGGATGGTAGCTGCAAAGGCATCAATGAGCTTCGATAAGCAGTAGTGGGCAAACTGTTTCCATTTGGCAGTGTAGCAGGCACAAGAAGTAGGCCTGTGTGCTTCCTTCAGAATGTTCATGCATTTTGGAGATGGGTTGAGATAACCCAACTCTAAGACTTCAGGAGCCAGATTACAAGGTTGAGGCTCCTGGGGTCGGTGTGTCTGATTTCTCCATGGCTCTGCGAGAGAAGGTCCAGCCTGATGAGGAGCCTCTTGTGCAGAATCACAGATAGCTCCTTAAGAGTGGTGAACCAAGGTTGTCTGGCCCAGTTGGGACCCACTAGGATGTTTGTGAAAGAGGTTAACCAAGCCTCCGAACCATAGGAGGGAGAGGCGGAAAAGTGTAGGGAAATATCCCTGACCAGTTTATCCATACTGCATTGCCCATGGACTGTATGTGTGGGAATCTGGAGGCTAAGTTTGGTCATTTTGCACTTTCTGCTGTGGAGTAGAGGTCCACGTCGGGAAATCCCCCCAACCCTGGAAGTAAGGGAGGAGGACTCAGGAGTGGAGTTCCGACTCGTGGACTTGTTGCTGCATTCTGTTGAGGAGGTCTGCAAAGTCACTGTCCACTAACGGAAGGTACTCCGCCAGCAGATGAATCCTGTGGTGGACAGCCCACCCCCAAAAAGTCTGGGGTAGCTGTGAGAGACAGTGCTTCACTGCTTCTGTAGGTAGTGCATGGCTGTCTTGTTGTCTGTCCATATGAGGAATCCCTTGCCCACAATATGGCGAAGGAAGGCCTTCATCGCTAGCTGGGCGGCTAGAAGCTCTAGACTGTTGATGTTGAGACCCCGGTGACTGGGTTCCCACTGGCCTTGAATTCTAAATGTGTGCCCCACCCCGAGAGAATATGCCCATTGTTATGGTAATCTGCAGAACTGGCTCGAGCAAAGGCGTCTACTGCAACAAATTGCTGGTGTTCCACCCACTGCAGAGAGCGACAGGTGCAGCGGCTGATCAACACTAGATTTTCTCAGTGACCCTCTGCTTGAGACCATTGATGCGCTAAGCACTCTTGCAGTGGGCGCATGTGTAATCTGGCGTTGGGAACTATGGAAATGCAGGAGGCCATCAAGCCGAAGAGGCGCATGACTTTCCGGACTGGGACCTGTTGATCTGGCTGAAAAAGAGGGAGCAAACGCAAGGAAGGACTGAACCTTTGTAGGGCTGGGATAGGCTCTGCCCACATCTGAATTGAGTACTGCCACTAGATAGGGTTGAATACGAAGGGGTTGGAGGTGGGAAATGGTGGCGTTGATGGTAAATCCCTGGTTGTGTAATAGGTTTATCGTGGCCTGGATGTGTGCCCGACACTGTTGCTGCTTTGCGCTCTTTAGCAGCCAGGTAATACACGGATGCTCTGTTGGCACAGGTGCACCGCTACCACTGCGAGCCATTTTTTTAAACAGCTGAGGTGTGGTGGTGACCCAGAACAGCAGAACATTGAACTGATAGTGCTTGCCACTTACCACAAACCGGAGGTATAGACGATGTGCTGTATGAATCAGGCTGTGGAAGTAGATGTCCTTGAGGTAGAGTGTAGCCGTGCCATGAAGTTGCCTTGCTGTAGCACCGGGATGAGATCCTGAAGAGTGAACATATGGAAATTTTCTGACAGGATGCATTTGTTGAGGGGCCTGAGGTCCAGAATAGGCATGAGGGATCTGTCCTTTTTGGGAATGAGAATAATACAGCCCTGTGCCCTGTAGATGTTGTGGCACAGGCTCTATGGCCCATTTGAGAAGCAGTGCTTGAACCTCTTCCCGAGTGTGTCTGTGCAGTGATATGCTGCGAGGTGTGGGAGTGAGTTCCAAACAGTAACCATGTTAAATGATGTCTAATACCCACTGGTCGTCAGTCACGTTTTGCCAGGTGGGGAAGAAAGTCTGGAGTTGACCCCAGACAGGTGGTGTGTGATTGGGAGGAAGGGTTGGTAAGTGACTGTTTGGCAGGGCAGCTCCTTTCTGGGATCTGCCTTTACCTCTACCCTAGGAACTGTTGCCCCGAAATGCCCCTCACAAGTAGCCCCTTATGGAGGGTTGCTGTGCCTGCTGACGCTGGAAGAAGTCTAGGCATCTGGGGAAGTGGCCTTCGAGCCGCCACAGTAGGCTGACCTGCAAAAGGACCCACGAGGTGTGGACATCTGGAGGGTGCCCATGGCCTTCAGGGTCTCCGTATCCTTTATCTTTTCCAGCATCAAATCAACCTGGGTCGCTAATAGATGTTTCTCACCAAAGGGCAGGTTGAGGAGATGCTGTTGGACTTCAGGCTTGAAGCCAGAGACATGGAGGCGACATACTAAAGCATACAAAAAGTGATGGATGGAATGCTTGTATTAATCTCAGCCACTGGTAATTACTCGGGCCGCATCTCAATCCATCATTATTTTGCACACCATGCCACCTCAGTTGGGACCCAGCTATAGGCAAATCAGTCTTGACCCTGCTCTGATGGGAATAGTCCAGCCTGTTATGCCAAACCAGGTCGTCCCTGAAATGGGACACAAGCAACCCAGGACCAGTTTCACCCTTGTTATGGGCTCATCAGCCAGGTATAGCTTGGTTCCAGTGACACTGTGTGCACGGGACCACCATCTCGGCATGCCCATCTCACTGAGGGTGATATACTAAAGTATACAAAAAGTGATGGATGGAAAGCTTGAATTAATCTCAACCACTGGTTATTACTAGGGGGCTGCATCCAAATTTCATTGTTATTGCACATAATGCCACCTCAGTTTGGGCCCAGCTATATGCAAATCAGTCTTGACCATCCGTGCTCCAATGTGAACACTCCAGCCCGAACTGCAAGCCAGTTTACAAACCTGATGGAGATCTGCCCTGGGGTATTTAGCACAACACCGAGGATAGTAGTGAAAAGGTGGCCATTCCATCACAGGCGAGACATGGTGATCACCAAGTGAACAAATGGGGGAGGTCCATAGGGCGAGGCTCCTCCAAGGAATCGAAGTCAGCCCGATCCCCTTCCTGAACGAAGCTGCGCACGTCGAGACGATGCAAGCAAAAAGGAGTCCATTATAGCTAAAATACCGACAGAAGGAAGAGGAACCAAGGAGAACCAAAGAGAAAACCATGACGGCATTGATCCAGAGCTCGGTAACACAAATCCGAACTCTATGTTGGAAAGAAAACAATCTAACAATGGTGTCAATGCCCATGTGCAGTACCAGTAAGAGGTGGAGTCACACACTGCCTCGTGACTCAAGAAGACTTCTTCGTAGAAAAACAACTTGCACACATCCGGGCCCAACACTAGATTGCAGGAGTATGTACAGCATGAACATCTACAGTCACACATGCGAACACATATACATATATGTGTGAATATTAATTGTATTTTATGAACAATGCGTGGTAAAGTACATTGATGTAATACAGCGCGCTGTAAAGGTCAAGTTGTATTATACCTGTGGTAAATACATGCGTGGTAACTGATATTCGGGTTACTGATTAATACAAGTATGATTACAGTATTTACTATTATTCATTGTACTTCCAGAAAACTGGAGACCTACTGTACTATTGTACTTTGCCACCATTTTCACTATATATAATTATTTTTAATTGCTCTCCCTTGATTAATTTCCTCAAGTTTAGGTTTTCATTAGACACTTCCTGTCTCAGTGTGTAGTACTGTGAACTTGATGCTGCGCAAAGTAAGTTAATTTTGTACAATACATGTGACCTAGCACAGAGGTTGGACAAAACCAACACCCACGACTAGGGCCGTCACACCTATATTACGCCGACTATGTTGTACTAATGAGCGTCACACAAGTAGGTCCCCAGAAGGCGCTGACAGAAATGCAGAATTATGCAACAATAAACAAACTGGAAATCAATATAAACAAGACGAAAACCATGCTGATACAAAATAGATCAAGCCGCAAACTCAAGATCTGGCTGAATGGCAAGAAGTTGGTGGAAGTCCCAAACTACAAATATTTAGGAGCCTATCTAGACATCTGATTCAATCAACAAGCACAAAAGAACTATATGTAAAAAGGGCAGGTGCATTATCATTCGCATTCAGCACTCTAGCAAAAGAACTGGCATGCCCGTCGGTTAAACCACTACTAGCAGTGATGGCAGCAAGGCTCCTGCCAACACTAACTTATGGCAGCATAACTCAACATGGAACAGACTCAGCATTACTAAACAAACTGCAGGTATCCACCTATAAACTGACATGCCAGCTGCCAAAAAGTGCATCATCAGCTCAGGTGAGGGTGGAATTTTCGTTTAATAAATTAAACAGTAGGTAGGATGTTTTCGACTGTAAAAAGCTGGTACAAAATAAAACTTAACCGAGAACACTAAACTCAGCAAAGCACTATAGATGGAAATTGAGAAAGATAAAGAATCATCATATAATAACTTTCTCCATAAAGCCCTCCAAAGCACCAAGACAGAAGACCTGTGGAAAAAAAGTCTGTCCTTTTTAGAATTTAGACGTATCACCAACAAAATGGCAAGACTCCAATCACTTCTACAAGATAAAACAGCATTCAGCAGACAAACACACGCATGGATGGTAATTAATAACTACGACTCATTAAAACAATCACCCTACCTAAGCACCACATTCTTTGTCTTTTACAAGTAACAACTGATGGCACTCCGGTTTGGTGACCTACCAACAACAGCATATCTACCTAGATGGAAATACCAAGGCCCCATAACATATAGACTTTGTGGTCAAGCAAAAGAGGATTTTATTCATCTGATTTGCATTTGCCCATACTTCTATTCAGCACAAGTCACTTTACTGTAGCCTGACTTTAAAAAGAGGAAAATGAGGACATGTAGGGCTGCCATAACTCAGTGCCTTAATCCATTAGACACTCAACTGAACTGTAACCTGCTAAAGTTTTTAAAGTATAATGAATTAGTCTTAAAAAGCGTACCAGTTTAACAGACAATATAAACAAACCTTTTTGTATAATACTGAACGGCTATTTTAATCCTCATTTAAGGAAGTCACATGTGTCTAATGTGTTTTATTATGCTTATAAAAAGATATATATTTATGTAACATTGTTACGGTTTTCATTAACCAAACAATAAAGAGTTTCTTCTGTTGTACAATACGGTCCTCTCAATACAGTTCCTAGCATTTTTGGTTATTGTTTCGACAGAATATTGCTTGAAAGCGCACAATACAAACTGCTCTAATGATGACCCTTCAGTTATTTAGGAGTCACAACACCATTAACGCACAAGTTACTAACTTGTGTAACGATATATCTGTAAGAGACAGTAGTTAGTGATAGATTCCTTACCTTAGAATATCCCCAGGCGTCAGGCTGGATCCGGAAAGTTTTGCGTAGCAGTACCCTTGCGCGTCGGTAGGCGGCGTCGTGCGGCTCCGCGTCCGTCGTCGGCGTCGTGATCGCCGGGATGACGTCGCGGGCAGTACTTAGGCGCCGCCCCTGCGCGCTGACGTCAGTTCTGTACACGACTTTCCGCGCCAGGAACGCAGAGCCATGCAAGAAGCTGACACAGGTGTCTGAAAAATACTAGGGCCCTGAAAGGGATGTCCTTAACCCTAGAAATCAGTTCGCAGAACGGGGAGGATGGGTGGGGCGGTAAGGAATCTATCACTAACTACTGTCTCTTACAGATATATCGTTACACAAGTTAGTAACTTGTGCATCTGAAAGAGACACGTTAGTGATAGATTCCTTACCTTAGAATAGATACCCCAGCAATACCAACCCCGGTGGTGGGTCTGCGAACAAAGATCAGACAAGGAAGTCCTGGAGGACAGAACGGCCAAAGAAGCCGTCCCTCCGGACCTGACTGTGAAGGCAGTAATGCTTAGTAAACGTGTGCAGCGAGGCCCACGTAGCTGCCTGACAGATAACCGGCAGCGGAACACCGCGGCCCAAGGCCGTGGTAGCAGCCGTCGCCCTGGTGGAATGGGCACGCAGCCCAACAGGAGGCTCCTTTTTAGCCAAAGAATAGCAGGTCTTGATGCACAGGGTAACCCAGCGGGAGATGGTTCTTTTGTGCACCGCCCGACCTTTTTTGGCGCCCACGTAGCCAACAAAGAGCTGGTCATCCACCCGGAAGTGTTTCGTGCGGTCGATATAGAAGGAGAGCGCACGTTTTGGGTCCAGACGGTGGAGCCTCTCTTCCTCTCTGGAAGGATGCGGAGGCGGAAAGAAGGTGGGCAAAGTGATGGTCTGCCCAATGTGGAAAGCAGTAACCACCTTTGGCAAGAAGGACGGACGCGTCCGAAGAACAACCTTGTCTGGATGAACAGACAGAAAGGGAGGTTTGCAAGAAAGAGCCTGGAGCTCACTCACCCGCCGAGCGGAGGTGATGGCCACCAGAAAGGCTGCCTTTAGAGTCAGAAGACGAAGAGGACAGTTATGCAGAGGCTCAAAGGGAGCGCACATTAAAAGGTAAGAACCAAGTTCAAGTCCCACTGAGGCATTACAAACGGAACAGGAGGGAAGAGGTGAGTAATGCCTTTTAAGAACCTGTTAACAACAGGGGACTTGAAAAGGGAGGGCTGATCAGGGAGCCTGAGGAAGGCCGAGATAGCACAAAGATAACCCTTGATGGTACCCAGGGCAGAACCCTGTTGGGCCAGAGAGAGAAGGAACAGAAGGACCTCAGAAAGAGGGGCAGAAAGGGGATCCACAGCCTTTGCTGTGCACCATGCCACAAATTTGTTCCACCTGCAGGCGTATACCACCTTAGTGGAGGGACGCCTGGCTGCCAGAATCACATCACAAACTTCGGGAGGCAAGTTGAAAGGAATCAACTGCCGCCGCTCAATCTCCACGCAAGCAGGTGTAGACTGGACAGGTTCGGGTGGAGGACCGTCCCCTGGTGCTGCGACAGAAGATCCTCCCGAAGAGGCAGACGGATTGGGTGATCTATGCTCATATTGAGTAGCTCGGGATACCAAACTCTTCGAGCCCAGTCCGGAGCCACAAGAATGACTTGGGCCCGGTCGTGCCGAATCTTCTTCAACACTCTGGGTAGAAGTGGTATAGGCGGAAAGGCGTACAACAGACCGCAACTCCACTCGCGACGAAAAGCGTCGCCGAGCGAGTGCCGCCTGGAAATTCCAACGCGCAGAACTGATGACATTGCGCGTTCTCTTCGGTGGCGAATAGATCTAACCAAGGCTCTCCCCACTGTAGAAAGAGTCCTTGCGCCACTTCCGAGTGAAGACGCCATTCGTGATCCATTATGCACCTGCGGCTGAGGTCGTCCGCCCTGGCGTTCAGAGAACCTGCCAGGTGTTGAACCATCAGGAACATGCCCTGATGTTCCAGCCATGTCCAGAGGCGCAGAGCCTCCTGACAAAGGGTCCAAGACCCCACCCCGCCCTGTTTGTTGCAGTACCACATGGCGGTGGTGTTGTTTGTGAACACCTGCACTACCTTCCCTTTGACAGAGGGAAGGAATGCTTTGAGTGCAAGCTGGATCGCCCGGAGCTCCAGAAGGTTGATATGGAGCCGGGACTCCGCCGGAGACCAGAGGCCTCTGATCTCCGCCTCTCCCATGTGACCGCCCCATCCCAGAAGGGACGCGTCCGTCACAACTGTATGCTCTGGCTGGGGAAGGAGAGGGATCTGCCCATGACCCATTGCCGGTTCGAGAGCCACCACTGCAACTGTTTTGCAGTCCCCTCCGAGATCTGGACGTGATCGGACAGGTTGCCCTGGTGCTGCGCCCACTGGAACTTCAGGTCCCACTGCAGAGCCCGCATATGCCATCTGGCATGATTAACCAGCAGGATGCAGGAGGCCATGAGGCCCAGCAGCCTCAGGGTCATCCGTACCGAAACCCAGGATAAAGGCCGAAAGATCGGAATCATAGCCTGAATATCCCGGACTCGCCGTGCGGGAGGATAGGCCCGAAACTGCGTCGTGTCCAGAACTGCTCCGATGAAAAGGAGCTGTGGAGAAGGAATTAGATGCGACTTCGGCACATTGATGGAGAACCCCAGCGAGTGCAGGAGTTCGGCCGTAGTCTGGAGGTGGGAGACGACTGCCTGGGACGAGCCCGCCTTCAGCAGCCAGTCGTCGAGGTAGGGGAAGACTGAAACCCCTGCCCGGCGCAGATGAGCTGCGAGCACCGCCATCACGTTCGTGAACACCCGAGGGGCACTGGTAAGGCCAAAGGGGAGCACGGTGAACTGAAAATGCTCGGGGCCTACCGTGAACCGAAGGTAACGCCGGTGGGCCGGCAGGACGGGGATGTGGAAATACGCGTCCTGCAAGTCCAACGCTACCAACAAGTCTCCAGGGTCGAGGGCAGTCAAGACCTGAGCTAGGGTGAGCATCTGGAACTTCACCTTCCGGAGGAAGCGATTGACGTTCCGGAGGTCCAAGATAGGACGCATGTCCTCCTTGTCCTTTTTGGGCACCAGAAAGTAGTGGGAGTAGCAACCACGCCCTACTTCTGGGGTCGGAACATGCTCGATGGCCCTCTTGGTCAAGAGGGCCGTGACTTCCTTCTGTAGAAGCACCAAGTGATCCCCTGACATGCGGTGGAATTGAGGTGGCATGGCTGGGGGGGGGTGGTCTCGAAGGGGAGGGAGTAGCCCCTTCGGACAATGTCCAAGACCCACCTGTCCGAGGTGATGGTGCGCCAGTGGGGAAGGTGATGGCGGACCCTGCCCCCTACTGGCGTGCCGTGCACCTGAAAGGAGGGACTAGGAGGGCTTGGAGGCCGCGGACGGGTTGGAGGTGGTGGCCTGACCCGCACGCTGGTTGCCCGATCCGCCACGGCGGAATCCACGTCCTCGGCCACGCGAAGACGCCTGCTGCGCGGGCCGGTGGCTGGGCTGCTGACGTGAAGGGGCGCCCCTACCGTGGCCACGATAGGGGCGAAAAGCAGAAGGCAGCGGAGGGCGTGTAGCAGAAAGGCCCAGGGACTTTGCAGTAGCCCGTGAGTCCTTAAAGCGCTCCAACGCATGGTCTGCTTTGGACCCAAAAAGACCGACTCCATCAAAGGGCATGTCCATGAGAGTATTCTGGACATCCCCTGAAAAACCAGTGGTTCTCAGCCAGGCGTGGCGCCGGAGCGCCACCGTCGTTGCAATCGACCTGCCCAGCGAGTCGGCGGTGTCAAGGCCACAACGGATAGTGTATTTGGCCGCATCCCTTCCTTCCGCAATGGCGCGGGAAAGCAGTGCCTGGACCTCCTCAGGGCACTGGGGCAAAACATCCGCCACCGAATCCCACAGGGAGTGGGTATATCGGCCCAAAAGACAAGCGGTGTTAACGGACCGCAAGCCAGCACTGGAGGAAGAAAAACCTTTCTTCCCAAACTGATCCAGGCGTTTGGATTCCCTATCCGGAGGAGCGGTAGGGAAGGCGGTTTGGGAAGCGGAGGCTTGGACAACCAAGCTCTCAGGAGTGGGGTGGACAGAAAGAAACAGGGGGTCGCCCGGAGCGGGGCGATGGCGTCGTGACACGTTCCGATCCACAGGAGCCCCTGTGTTGGGCTTGGACCAGGCGCCCAAAAGAACGTCCGTGAGGGCGTCGTTAAACGGCAGCACAGTCTCCGCAGAGGAGGCTGCCGGCTGAAGCACCTCTGTCAAGATGTTAGTTTTGACCGTCAAAGTAGGGAGCTGGAGACGTAAGGCCCCAGCAGCCCTACGCAACACCGTACCAAAATTGGCCCCCTCCTCCGTAGCCACGGGAGGAGACAGCATGCCAGTGTCAGGAGAAGTATCCAGACCACTGGCCTCCCCTAGACTCTCTGTCCAGTCCTCATCATACTGACAGTTGCGTGTCAGAGGGTCATCAGACCCCTCCCAGTCCTCCTGGTCCTCCTCTGGTTCAAAATAAGGAGGAGGAGGGACATTTGGGACCCAAGGTCCCATCGGCGCCGGAGCCGGCGTCGAGCGACGTCGCTCCGGGTCCATGTCCGGAGCCGGAAGGAACCGGGGACGACGCCGCCCGGAGCCCAGGGCGGCGTCGAGAACGGCACCGGAGACATCGGCGCCGGCGGAGGTGTCGTAAGGTCGACCGGCGTCGATGGGAGTTGTGGAGCCGGGATCGAGGCCGGGGCCGGAGCCGGAGCCGGGATCGAGGCTGGAGGCTCGGGCGACGCCGGGCCGGAGCCGCCGGCGACGCCGGATCAACCCCATCAGGGCCCGCGGGGCCCGAAGGCGCACCGGAGGGGCCTGAAGGCCCGAAGAGGCGGGCCATGGCCGACAGGAACTCCTGTACCTTGGCCGGATCCGCCCCCGAACCCGGGAAGGGCGGGTATGACGGGGGCGACTCCACAGGCAAGTCCGGGGCCGCGGGGGCGGGGACGGTGCCGGGAGGGGCCTCAGCCGAGTCGCGAGATCGGGCGAGGCGAAGTCCGAGAGCGACGATGCTTCTTGGACTTCTTGTGTCGAGACTTACCGGACGAAGAAGACTTCGACGCCGACGACCGGTGTGCACTCCGCGAGCGACCCCTGGACCTCTCACGCGACCGGGGCTTCCGCGGAGCCGAATGCCGGGCCTCGAGGAGCTTTCGAGACCGCTCTCGCAAAGCCTTCGGGTTGAGGGCCTGGCATTCGGGACAAGACTCGGTGTCGTGGCCTCGGCCGAGGCAGAAGAGACACTCCCAATGCGGGTCGGTGACGGACATCATCCGCGCACAGGCGCCGCATCGCTTGAAGCCGGGCATCCCTACGACACCTGAAGGTGGAAAAAGACAGTGAAAAAATCACCAAAAAGTATGGTCAAAAATTGACCAGGGCACTGCTCTTCCCGGATCTGCGCTTACTGGCGCGGAAAAAGAAGAACTGACGTCAGCGCGCAGGGGCGGCGCCTAAGTACTGCCCGCGACGTCATCCCGGCGATCACGACGCCGACGACGGACGCGGAGCCGCACGACGCCGCCTACCGACGCGCAAGGGTACTGCTACGCAAAACTTTCCGGATCCAGCCTGACGCCTGGGGATATTCTAAGGTAAGGAATCTATCACTAACGTGTCTCTTTCAGATTCTGTAGGCAGTTAGACTAGTATTATTTGTCTAGTTAGACTAGTCAGGCATTTTTTCTGATTCAACAGTTTTTGTCATTCTTTCAGTGGTCTATTGCCTTTTCATTAATATGTACAGGTTTGTTTCAAATTATTTTCCTTGCCACTGTGTGATTATGCTTCTGAGCACATAGCAATATCTTCTAGCATATTCCTTGCATGTAAAATAATAAACTATGCTTCTGTGAGAAATAATGGCTTTAGTACTTGTTATTTACTGGGGAATAAATACCATTTTCCATCTATTTATCTGGTTAAATATCTAAGTAAAGTCTCAATGAACTGTTGTTTAACTGTCTTCTAAGTAGGGGCATTACTGGCCTGGCATTTAAAGCCACCATCTTCTAAGAACAGCATACATGCATCATGGGCTTATTTACTGACAAGTGTCTTTTGCAGCGTTAAAACTTCCTAAATTGAGAACCTTACCTGGTACGTAGAGGGAGAACATTATATCTCATCTGCATGCCACAAAATGTGTCCCATAGCTTCTACCTCTAGTTAACCCAGAAAACCCAGGACATACATAATTGTGTTAACACCAACGCTGACAATACAGATGTCAGCACACCTCTGAAACCTGAGCTGTGCTAAATGTTTCTAGAATCCTATCCTGGCACATATGGATGTTTCAACAAGTCAGACCACGATTGAAGAAAGACTCAACAAATATTATTTTACTTAAATTTAAGAACTTCAAATAGCAGATCACAGATCTGCATACCACTTTTCATCCTTTCTAACCCAAATGCATAGGCTCTGAAAAGTGACAGAACAGGGTGTAAAATTAGAATACTAGAAAATGTCCTTACTTCTATTGGATTTTTGTGAACACTTACATGTTAGATCATCCAGTAGTTGGCACCTCAGGTCAAAGTATTCCATACACTGGGATAAAAGTCTAAACAAATGTAAAACAGAACATGTTAACAGACACAGGTCTCACCTAGTTTTCAAGTCAACCAAAGAAAATGTTACACCTCATAAGAGAATTATTTATCTAAAAATAACACTTAATTTTTTCTCATTCATCATACTTTGAAATACGATTAAGCCCTCTAAAAATAATATTAACCCTGTGCGGGTGCTGTCGGTGCCATTCATGGGGAGAAATGCACTGCAATACCATCAGTACACTCAGGCAGTGATACTGCTCTGAGTGACAAGTTCTCCAGGCTCTCAGTACTAGCGGGTAGAAAAAAGATCTTCCAAGGCTATCTTTGGAAAGTCTGCTTGCAGGTGAAGGACAAATCTCATCAAGAATAGAATACACAACCAAAACATTGTTACTCACAATAAGCAACATCATTTATAATCTATTTATTTCAGACTCCTCATCTTCTAAAATGTTGTCAAAACTGGATCTCAATATTTGGATAGTGAAGCAAGATGGTCATCCAAATAGTCTTTCAAGATTGTATTACAGTGACCTCTAGTTCTAAAGCTTAAGTAAGGATGTATACCCGGGAGCAGAAAGATGAAAATGGATTTCACTGAATGGACAAATGACAAAGAATCATTCCTGTAGAAAAGTCCCAACTACCATTTTGTAAAATAGGGACACTTCCAAGCTGGTCCCCAAGGAAAAACCTTTTATTCATTCAGCATCTTAATGAACAAGTTAATTACCTTCATTAAATCTCTTTCTGGTGGATACTCTAACCACAGATTCCTCACCTTTAAAATGTTCCCCAGGTGCTAGAATGGTTCTGGAACATTTTACAGCAGTGCTCCCACACGCTTCTAGGTGGTGTAGGCCGGCTCGGTATTGACCTCATTCAGCCCCAGAAGCGATAGTCACATATAGGCACCTTCCCAGCGCACTGACTTGAATTCCTTGATTGACACTTTCTGTGCCTGAGGACACAGAGCACACAACAATTGGAGGTACTTGTGTGCAGATCCCTAATTTGGGACTTTTTAAAAATTTGAATAAGATGACACTGCACAGAATAGGTGTGGGGGAGTAAAGCAATGAGGAATCTGCAGGAAGAGTGAGTATCAGAAAGAGTTACTTAGGTAAGTAGCATGTTCTTCTGTTAGATTCTTCTAACCACAGATTCTTCACCATTAGAATAGTTACCAAAGCAGTATCGTCCCAAAGTGGAGGGTCTAAGGAGTGAACTCAGCCCAAAAAGTCCTGCATGACAAAACTGGCAAAATGTCTATTCCGTCGCACCTGGCTGTCAAGGCAGAGGTGCTTTGTGATCGTGTGCAGCCTGACAGATTTCAAAAACAAGAACTCTGCATGCCAAGCCCTTGGTCATTTCAGAAGCTGCTTCTTGGCCAATGTAGGAAACTGCCCTTTTTGACATGGTCACCCCTACTTTTTGCCTTCATACTGATGCTTTTTGACTGAAAGTGCACTGGATCCCTGCTAACCAGGCCCCCAGTGCCACTGCTCATTCCCCTAAAACAAAGTAAATGTCTAATTGTAACCTAATTGGCAAGGACGTTAGCATCCCTGTAAGTCCCTAGTAACCTCAGAGGTGGCCCCTGAAAACCTACTAGTCCTCTAGTATACTGGCTGACTGGTATCACCCAGCCTGCCAGCACAGACAAGTTTCTGACCCCCTGTAGGCGAGAGCCCGTACTCTCAGAGGTCAGTAACAATGCTTGCTCTGGAGGAAGGTGTTCACATCTCCTCCAGCAGGAAGGCTAGTAATTAACATGTTGAGGCCAGAGGCTTCAAAGCCTGCCACGCTTGATATGAGACAGCAGTTTCCCCCCAGAACTGGGGAATGCAACCCCCTGCCCCACAGCCCATTTGGCACCAGAGCAGGTGGGAAATTAGTCAGAAGGCGTGTCACACTTTCAGGATAGGCACATTGCTAATGTGGGCCACTTGAAGTGGACAGCTAAGGAAGGGTTTCACCATTTTGAATTTGGTGAAACTAGGAACAGGATTATGCCCATTCTCCACAGGAAGTGGTGAGGTAGGGGGTGTAGGCACCATGGGGTAAGTAGCGCATTGGCTACTACCCTACACTCACCTAAACATCCCTAAATTCAATATTTAGGGATCCCACTGACACAAGGAAATCAGACATGTCTACCTGTGAACAGAAGGAGGACAAATAAGAGCTGAAGACGTGAGAACAGAGGTCCTGCACCGAAATGGGTGTCAAACCCTGCCTGGCAGCTTGCACCATGACAATCACGGAGACACACTCGTCCAGAAGCTGAATCCCCCCCAAAACCCTTGGAGGACTATCCAGCACTTCAACAACCAAGCAGCATCTCCCTTGGGGTGATAGAGCCACTCTCCTGCAGTCACCGACCGCATTTGTCTGAACTTCGTTTTGTTAACCACCGGATCCACCGTGGGAGCATCTCGCCAGGAGGAAGTCACCGTGGTTCTTGGTGGTCAGCACCATCTTTCCAGTTTCGAGACGCTAGACCATCCAGGAGTCTCACGCCACCAATACTCTGCGTACCAGAGCATTTGCTGCAACCAAGGCATGTTGAGTGTCCAACCCGGACACCACTGATGCCAAAACCGACCTGCTGACGGGGGACTTCAAGATCACCAAGGCCTACACCGAGAGTGGCCCTGCTGTTATGTTTTCGTTACCTCTCCAGGTCACCCAAGCAAAGAGAGCCTCCAACGCAAGTGACCTGACGGCCAAAACCCCTATGCACCTGAGCCCCACAGTCAGAGTTCAAGTAAACTGACGGTGTTCCCTTGTCTCAGGGACCTTCAAGAGCCAAGCCCCTTTTGGGTTCTGCTGGATTTGCCCCCAAGTCCCTCCTTGCAGCCTTTCTTTCACAGGTACTTTGCAGTTGACTTTACAGCGAAGTGCTCAAGGCTACCCTCGTGACAGCACCTCTGCACTCGGGCTCACCAGGGAAGGTAAAACTGAACTACTGGTGGTTTCTTGGTCCTTGGCCCCTAAGCGCCTTAAGTCCCCAAAGGCACCCTCAAGAAATGCTTGCACGTATATGTATGCAGTGTAGGTTTCTCCCACAGGATAATATTACCGAGTTCGAGTCTCATGCCTCACAAACCGTTATTTGAGCATTTTCCTGTTTCTGTGTAAATCCTATCTCCAAAAGAACTTACCTGATTCCGATGATCTTGGTGTCTAAAATTACATAAAAATCTGTGTTATTTTTCTAAATTGGTCTTGGATTTCTTTTTGAGTGTGTCTCTCATTTATTGTCTCCGTGTGTACAACAAATGCTCAACAGTCCCCTCTAATAAGCCTAAGGTGCTCGACCACACAACCAGAAACAGAGCAATTGGGATTGTTAAAGCAAGCCCCTGTAAACCAATAAGGGTCGTTTGGACTTTTTGCATGGTGTACCCCTACATTGGTACACTACATAAAAAGCCAGCTTCCTACAGCCAATATTTAGTAAAATCTTAATACAGAGAACTATCTACCTCAACAGAGTCCTTTTCTGCACCACCTTACCTCCTCAGTCCCGGAGAATCCCACAAAAAGTTGATCATTCCTCCTGTAAGGAAACGGTCCATTAGTTGTGTAGGATGCATAAGTAATGGGGCAACAATCACCTCCTCAGTGGGAACCACACACCCCATTGTAGCGCTTGACACACTCTGGTTAGCTAAGCAGAGCAGTCCAAGGCCTACTCAGGTGGCGTCGACTAGTAATCATCATTCACTGGCACGCATTAATAACACTCAAATGAATGTCCAGTCTGTGCTTTTTCTTTAGAGAGGGTAAAGTACATTTATTTCACACACACACACACACACACACACACACACACACACACACACACACACACACACACACACACACACTACCTAATAAAACAGTAATTTAGAAATATACATAAAGCTCCACTCACTCCAGTTCTTTGCTTGGGGGGAGGAGGGCAAATGTTGAATCCTTCTTTCCTGCATATCTCCGACCCAGCTGGGCCGAAAGTCAGAATCATGGGCTCCTTTTGCTCCTGATGGCGAGCAATAGCCACTTGAAGCCTCAGGCCTCTAAGGCAACACACTTTGCAGGGAGCTGGTTGCCCTGGCTCATTGTACCAGCCTTTCTCCTTTCTTTTGTCCTCTGGTGCTTCTCTCCTCTAGTGTGGGCACAGAAATCCGGTTCTTCCCCCAGCTGGTCCTTAGCGGGTGTAAAGGGAACAGCTTCCCTGGTCCTGGACAGCGCCCTACTAGTCCTTAGTCCAAGAGGGTATCAGTAGGTTTCTCCCTCCAGTTGTCCATGGCTGCCACTGTCCAGTCCCAGTGTCCACCTCCAACAAAACGCACTCTCCCTCCCTTGTGCAAGGGTTTTTAAGTGGGGATGGACAATACTAGGGTGCCTCCTCACCTCTCCACCCATCGCAATCCTCCTGCATAGCATGTTGGGACAACTCAAGATGGTACCATCCAGGAGTCACTGGTCCCATCTCCTCTGGAGGCCTCGGCTCTGGACCTCGCTGACATCACTGTCCAAGCCTTTCCCACCAAAACTTCAAAGAGGACCCCACCTGTGTTCGCTCCAGAGGCCTGGGCTCTCTACCTTTGTTCAGTGGGCCTGGGCTGTCCCAACCCTGGTACAGTGTGGGCAGCTAATTAACTGCTGCAGATTTTCTTCCCCATACCTTTCTCCTCAGGAGCTGAGTGAAGCACTGTTAATTGCTTCCTCTGTGTGGGGAGGCCTTTGTTCCTTCTGCTGGAGAGCAATGTAATAAACTTGGCCCAGCAAGGTGACAAAAGGTCTGGGGCTCTAAGCCTGAGTTGAGCCAGAGAAATAAGACAATTCTGGATGACCCATAAGGTGAACATACATCTGTTCAGGACTTACATCTTGGCACACATGTTTCATTTCAACCCATTTTGATATCTTGATGGACTTTGTAGGCCAAAGGAAGCAAAATAATCAATCAATCAGTAGATTTGTAGAGCGCTACTTGTCACCCGTGAGGGTATCCAGGCACTGCATTCTAAGGCACATTTCCCCTCATACATATAATAAGGTCCCACTGTAGACAGAACAGTAAACCACACTGACTTTCCCTATGAATGCAAACAAATATTATAAGGCCTACCCCAGGTCAAGATCTAAACCTGCAGAGACCCCTCTGCGCCAGACGACCTGTGTACAAATAAAGGGCTGCGCACAACAGGAGTCTCACATGTGCAGCCCTCAGATGTGTACACGTGTGTTGTGTAACCAGCCAAGTGCCCCTTACCCTGGTCCTCAACACTAATTTGTCTAGAAAAAAGCTGCACTGAGAGAACTTGGCGCTCACTCATGTGAGGAGCTTAGTGATCACAATGAGGAGGATGGTTTGAAGACTCAGTAGAGGCAATGGGAAGCCATACATTGGCTTAAAGTGGTTAAACAGGAGGAACATGAAGACCAAATTAAGATCCACCTCTGGCATCACAAACGGTTTAGAAGTGTGTCAAACCTTTAATAAACCACATCACAGGTGATTTAAAGAAGTATAGTTGACTGGGGGTGTTAAGACATCTGAAAGCTTGGCTTGTAAGGTGTCTGTGTTGCAGATACACTAGACCACAAATTGGTCTTATTAATAAAGACACAAGTGGTCCCCTATGGGTGAAATGTAGCCCTTGACTTCCACTCCAATAGGTATAAAATCACTTCAACAGATAGGTTTACAAATTTATTTGGTAATTCACAAAGAAATCATCTTATTTGCAACAAGAAATTAATTTCTAGTTCAGGCAATCAATCATAAACAAGCTGCTCCTAATGGTGCAGTTTAAGTGACAAAGTGGATATAACGTGCGCAAGTGCTATACAGAATGCAGATATATTCATGTGACTGATGAGGATAACTGGATGTAACAACCAACAATCCATGTAGGAGTGTTGAAATTCTAAATCAAATTAAAAACAGTCCACGGTAATAGTTGTCAGCATTTCGACCCACAATACAAATTATTTAAATAAGGGTCATCATCAGGACAGAAATATAGAAAGGAGACATCTTAGAATGAAAAAATCATATCAATCCAAATGCAGGCTTATGAGTGGTAGTTCTATTACCAAACAAAAAATAATATATTTTTTTCTATGCATATTATGTTGACATACCAGAGAATTGTGGCATGGAATTCCACAATGAGAGATGTGTTTAACGGTCTTTAGAGAAACAACATCATGACTCACGTCTGCATTGGCAAGCTATAAAGAAAAAGTATTTTGATAAATACCCTATGGAATTCAGGGCAATGTGTGTTGCCTGTTAAAATAGGAGGAGACTCCCTGGCTGGGGTAAGTGACCAACACTGTCAGGAGATCTGTGTGGTACAGATTATCTAAAAAAAAAGTGAACTGGTCTGGTATGGTATGGTGCTTCCACTGGGATAAATTCTATGGGAAGAGACAGAGGTGTGTGAAGCAATATTCCTAGGCTACCCTGTAAATCTGGGCATTGTGATGAAATGCTGCAAATTGTAGGAATTCTCCCGGTGGGGTGTCAATTCAACACTGTCAAAATCTCAGCAAGATTAGTAGAGATCTTTCCAGTAGTAAGAATCAGTCATGCATCTACTACGAACAACTGTCTGGAAAACATAAGCGGTATGACTGTGTTACTTTGAGTTCTATTGCTTGAAAGGGGCAAAGAGCAACACTGTATCACTGAAAACTATTAATTATAAAGGCTCCACCACAAATTTTTCTTAGCACCTGGCATAAACAGACTGTGTAGAGTGAAGCCCTCAAGACAGAGATCGAGTGCAATAAACTGTTGCCGCTCATTCTCCACGCATGGAGATGCAGATTGCACAGGTTCCAGTGCAGAACCCTGCCCTGCTGCTGTGAAGGTAGATCCTCCCGAAGCGGTAACCTGACCAGTGGTAGGATTCTCATGCCCAGAAGTTCCAGGTACTACACTCTTCTGACCCAATCCATATTCACTGGGGTGACTTGCGCCTGGTCGTTCTTGATCTGTTCAGAACTCGGGGCAGACGAGGCAGAAAGGAGCCATGTGCTCCACTTTATCATAAATGCGTCTCCTAAAGAGGGAGTTCTTAGGCACTCCAATGTGCAGAAGTTTTGACAATGCGTATTCTCCATGGTGGTGAAAACATCTAGTTAGGGCTCTACCCACTGTCAGAAGATGTCCTGTGCCAATTTCGAATACAACCACCAATTATGATCCACCAGGCATCGCCGGCTGAGCTTGTTCGCCCTGGCGTTTAAAGATCCCACCAGGTGATTCACTGCCGGGCATCTACTCTGACAAACCAGCAAATTTCTTTAGCACCGCACCTCTTGCCACAGGACCCATGATGCCACTCCAACCTGTTTCTTGAAGCACCACATGGCGGTGGTGTTGTCCATGAGAACCTCCACCGGCCTTCCCTTGATGGACGGAATTAAGTCCTTCATATCCAGGTGGATGGCCTGCAGTTCCAACAGGTTTGCGTGAAACCAGGTTGCTGTCGAAGGCCAGAGTACTCTGAACTCCACCTCACCCACATAACCCCCAGCAGCAGTCCAGCAGGTGGCCTCAAAAAATCATAACAATGTTACTAGACATGCAGGTCTAATGACTTAAATAATCTACTCGACCTAATTGTAATGCTCTAGACCCTTAAACTGTTTTCAAATTATGTGATCCTGGGCAAATATTTTAATACATGGTGCTGCCATTTTCACATATGAAAACACATTCCAATACGCAAGTTCAACATGTCTGCTGTATGCTGTACAAAAAAAGTCTTTTGTTTGATTTGTTAGACAAAACCTTTGCTCCATATATAATACAAATCTAGTAGCGGCCCGTGGTGGGAGTGCTGCCGGACACTGACGTGGGGAGGGGCAGGTTGGGGGGTAGTAAACTACGGATTACGGCCGATTAGAGGCAAGTAAACATATAAATAAAACGAATTTCGTTGCGCGCGCTGCATTGCATTTGACGATGCAGCGCGCGCAACGAAATTCGTTTTATTTATTTATATGTTTACTTACCTTTAATCGGCCGTAATCCGTAGTTTACCACCCCCCACCCTGGCCCTCCCCGCCCCACGTCAGCGCCCGGCAGCACTCCCACCACGGGCCGCCACTGTACAAATCTAGCCACCCTGAGTTGCCTCTTTGTTCATTTACAGCATTGTCATCAGTGTGGGCAGGAATGTTTCTCAAATCATGGTTAAAAATGAGCACTTTTAATAAATACAAAACTAAAGCATGAAGAGGAAGCACACTGTCATCTGCAATCAGAATATTTTCCATTGAAATGACCACCAAATTACCCAACGACATGCGGTTTTACTGATAAAACTATACAGTGTACAAACAATGTTTACAAATCGAGTTTCTGCATATATTTGTCATTTGCACATCACCAAGTAAAGTGTTCTGATTTGTTTTGCTCCTATTTAAATCTTTGTTTGAATCACACTTCTAAATTACAAAATAAAAATGTGCTTTCATAATTTCTGATATATTTTCAAATATATTAGTACCATTCGTTAACAAGCTACTTCTTCCAACCTTTTATTTCATAATGATTGTCAGACAGCTCACTTGACAAAGACCTCTAAATGTAGTAAGAGAAAGAAAAGTAAACACCATTTTCCAGGATAAGATAAGCAGCAATTAGTAAAAAGACAAACTGACATCTGACCTCTGTACTTGAACAGGCAGCAAATTTGTCAAGATTAAAACAAGATTTAAAGGCATCTTTATTGCTCATTCACTTTCTAAATGACCTGAACACCTGTTCCTTTCCAGCTGAAGTTCACTCGCCAGAAAGGACAAGTGGGTCCTAAAAATAGCTCGAGTAGAGCGTTCTCCTTGGTGACGTGTGAAGCCTGCCTGATCCCAGTCCATGGCTACAAAAGGACTGGAGGTTGGTGCAGGGGTGGCAGGGCCTGGATATATGCCAGCCCTCTGAAGTAACCTTGGGAGAAGCGGAACTGATGGGCAAACCGGCGGGAAGGAGTGGAGAGGCCCAAGGAACACCCCGTGGCTATGCTTTCCTTCAAGAGATTGAGGGCAGTCTCGGTCTTCTCGACAAATAGGTGGGAACCATCGAAAGGCATGTCCATAAGGGATGCCTGTCCATCTCCAGAAAATCCAGTGGATCACACCTAGGCAAGTTGACAGAGCCCCACACTTGTGCCCACCAATAGACCAGCCCTAGTTACAAATGTATCTGCATCCTGGTCACCCTGAGCTGTTTGAGCCTAAGAGGCCTGAAACTCCTCTGGGACCGACGGTAAGATCGCGTTGATCAACCTCGTCTCCAAGCTGGCCGAAGAGAACATTCGCTTCCCAAATGCTTCAATCCATTTTGACTCCCTGTCTGGAGAAATTGTGGGGAACAAATTAAGATATACTTTGCAGGTAGAAGCCTGGACCACCGAACTCTCGGGAGTAAGATGCTGCCTGAGACACTCTGGGTCGCCAGGTACCAGTCTGTGGTGTCTGGCCACCTGCCTATTCAGTGGTGGGCAACAGCAAGGCTTAGCCCAAGTGCTCATAAGAGTGTCAGTCGGGGCTTCATCAAACGGAAGTGTACCGGCTCAAAGGAGAATAGCACAAGGAGCAAAACCTCAGTAAGAACATTTATCTTGACTTCAACAGAAAGCAACTGTAGGTCTAGAACCTCAACCGCATATTTAACCACAACAGCAAATGAAGCACACTCTTTTGTTGAGGGCCCAAGGGGACAAACTAGCCCTTTATAAGGAAAGTATCAAGTGCACTGGCCTCCAGCAAATCCATGTATACGGTCATCGTATTGTGAGGGAAAATCGTCCCCATCATCGTCAGGTGGTGGCAAACAATGGACTGAATCAGAGTCAAAAAGATGTGGGCGCCTTGAGGAAAGCTCTGTGGAAGAGAAAGTGTTTTGCCTGAACTAGAAGGTACAGGTACCAGGAGCACTGGAGTGGATTCAAAGCAAACCTCGGTAGGGATTGTGATGGATTTGGTTCGGGGCGGGGACCAGTGTTGATGAAGAAGGAACCAGCGCAGGTGTTGGAGCCGGCGTCTAAGTGCACCAAGTCAGTGTAGAACCTGAGGCAGGTGCAAGGGGCTCAGACGGTGCAGAGGGTGAACCCATTGGCGATATCCTGACTGGAAGCACCTGCGGATCCTTGGGGCCTAAAGTAACACCAGAGTGAGCCAGAAGGGTGCCAAAAATATGCAGCATGGCCTCTTAAAGCCCTCTGCTATGCCTGGAAAATTCATGGCATAGTTTGACAGTTGTGGAATAAGCTCCTCAGTCTGGGTTCAGGAGTAAGATTGACTGACGTCTTTGATGGCCTCCCGAATTCTCTCTGGGCGGAGAGTGGCAGGATGGTTCAAGTCAAGCTTCAACTTTTATTGCTTCTACTTCAAGACATGCCCTTCGAGCAGGACATGTGACAAGTCTGTGACTTCTTACAGTGTTTGGTAATATACTTATAGCTTCACTTTAGGGTCTCAGATAGTCTTCGGGTGCATGAGGTCACATTCTTTACAAGTCTTGAAGTCTCGCCATGAGCCCGAAAACTAGAGGCAGAGGTCATGCAGCTCCATCAAGGACATCTGTTTCTGACAGTCGCAGCATGGTCTGAACCCTGCAGTCTTCTGTGTGGACATTGTTCCCTTGCATATTGGAAAACCACATTTTAAGGGAACCATCAACCGACAAAAATGAAACAGAGCTATAGATCCACATTTGAAGGCGTGGAAAGAAAAGAACTGATGTTGGCGCGTAGGAGAGGCACCAATATGCAGCCTTGCCACTTGTGGAGTGGAACTAGCTCAACATGGAACTGCACAATGCCACCTAGTGGTGCATGGGAGCACTGTAATAAAAACATACAGATCCACATCTTCAGATGAGGAATTTATAGCTAGAAGTATACAACAGAACAGTATCATACTCGGGCAGAAAAGAAAGTTACATAAGAATGCATATGAAGTCCCCTTATTCAGACATAATAATAAAAATAAAAGCTGCCTGAAATCCCCTAATCCTGGAGGAGTGGTCAATTTGGAGGGACACAGTATACATTTTTATCAAGGATTTTCCAGGATTGGGAAGTCCTTGATGGGAGAAGAAAACATACCTTGATGAACAAAGGTAATGTCATAATGGACTTAGTCTCCTAGTGGTACTCAATTACACATTAGTAATGCTGGGGAAATTCCTTTTCAAAGTAGGAGGTGCTGCTGTAACTCTTCACAAAGAATCATGGTTTGCTTCTACCCCTCTCAAATAGTAGGGGCCTGCAAAAGGCAACGCTCGATCCCCAGTATGAATCACAGACACTGCTCGGAAGTCATGACAGTGAAACCAATTGATATGTAATTTTCTAAAGGGGTACAAACCCATATTCCTTGCCAAGACAATAACATACAGTTTGATACAATAACACCTCTTTTTTTTCCTAACTTCTTCAGAACCGATGGCCTGAGTCTACCAATCTGCGTTATGATCTAGCACAAGAGTAGAGACTCTCACTCCCATTAAGCAGTACATAACCACCAGAGTCAAATGAGGCAGTCTATCTGGCTACAATCCTGTTTAAATAGTAAACATTAGCAAAACAGTGAATAAGTCTGTGTCCTGAAGAAATGGAACTATTCCTGCCAGTAGTGATATGATGTGATTTAGTTTTGTATGCTGTGTAGAGGTTGCTGCCATTTGCTTTCTGGCAAAATCGACAATAGATCATGTTTATTGTTGTGTTACATAAAAACATTACAATTATTATTCATTCTGTACTAAAATACAAACAGATAATACAATCGGCACAAAGAAAACCAATTAATTTGACTGGAAAATATGTTAACTCATTAGATGATGGAACATAATTCAATCATTTATAAAATAAATATAAACCACACTTGGATTCAGCTAATTGCTCGCAAACCCACACTTTGCAGGATTTGTTGACCACAATTTCACTGTTCTTACTATTAAGGGCTAATAAGGTAATAGTTTTTGTACACCTATTGATGGTTTGCTTAAAAGAACTATATTATCAGCATATTGTACTGATCTGTACTTCATTCTCCCTATCATTGGAGAGTCGGACACCACGCTGCTAAGAGTATTGTTCAGGCACTGATGATCATGAGGACGACTACTATATGAGCAACAAGGACGGTACCCATTATTGTAAATTATTTTAATTTGGTGCATTTTTCTTAAAGCTCTGATTCATGAAAGTTGATAAACTTGACAAATCTGATGATTAACTGGCGGTACTCACTGTTCAAGCAGAGGATAAGTGCTTGACGACATTGTGCAAACCTTCAGTGGGTTGACAGGATCATGGCTCAGCTGTTTATATTAATCAAAAAGTGTGGGGCAGGCACAGATTCCACACAAAAACATTCTCCCATGTAGTCACAGAGTCTACATTTAGTATCAGCCAGATCGTACCATGGTGCTAGATCTTTTGGGAAACTTAAAGTGATGCATCATTTATTTGGGTTTTGTGTTCACAAAGTAATATTTTTTCAAAGTAAGATTATTTATGATAAACACTGTATGTGCTGATGGCCATCAAAGCAGGAGATAGCTTACATACAGTTGATTTGTTATTCAGAAGTGAAGTGATTTTTGGAGATTCATTACTTTTTTATGCAGGTTATTATCCGTGGTGATCCTCCAATAATCCTTCATAGTCAGTGTTTCCAAAACAGATAAAAGGAGCTTTTGCCATAGGTTTCTGTTGTCTAGTCTAATTAGTTCAGTTTCCAGCCATATGAGATGATTTAATGACAGAGCTGAGACATTCTTCAGTTTGTGGCGGTTTAGACAAGCTACTTTACTTGACAGGGATTGCATCACCAGATACAATTCCAACCTTAGCTGAGCCTGCAATGCACAAATAGGTAGGCAGAACGGTTAGCTGTAAAAGTTGCTGACATCCAGATCAAGAAATTTTGATCTTTTCCCTAAAATTGCATCAGTCCCATATGTCAGGTCAGATAAATACTTGCTTTTTATGACAATCAGTATTGGCTCGAGAGAGGCCATGCAATTTCTTTAACAAGGAATGATACCCAAACCCCAGTGAGCTTTCACTCTCAATGACAAAAGGTGATCACTGAAGTTGCCCTGGTCAGCAAATAAAATTCTTAAGCATCTGCAGTTGGTTACTATCTTCTCTTTGTTCAGGAACTAATAACCAGGGTTCTTTACTTTTCTGGTTTTGTCTAAACTGACCCCAATTTCACTGTTCTTACTATTAAGGGCTAATAATGTAATCGTTTTTTGTAGACCGATTGATGCTTTGCTTAAAAGAACTATATTATAAGTATATTGTACTGCTCTTTACTGCAGTCCCCCTATCATTGGAGAGTCAGACACCACGCTGTTAAGAGTATTGTTCAGATCCCCAACGTACAGGTTAAAAAGAAAGAGCGTGAGAATGCACCCTTGTTTTAATCCTTTTTTGGTGTATATTTTTTGCAGAAACTGCATGGCTGGTGACCCCCTTCCACTTTTACCCATGTATGAAGTGGAGCATCTGTTTTATTTGTAGTAGTTGAGATGGTATACCCCACTAAGTAAGTTTCATAAGGGATTCCTACAAACTTTATTGAATGTCGACCTAAAGTTGACATTACAGGCATGTATAAATGTTTTGGTACCAAGTGATTTTTAAATTAAAGTGGAAAGAGAAAAGAACATTTTAAATTGTTTCTAATCCATCATGGAAGCCTGGTCCAATGAGAAGGAGCAGTTGTAATTCAGAAGCCGGTTGCTCATGTTCTTGAAGCAGTATCTTTCCAAAATTCTTTGATTCAATGTCCAAAAGTGCATTGAGCTTATAACTGCCCTTTTGTAAACTGGGTGAAGTACAGAGGCATGATATGATTTTGGGGTCACTTATTCTTTGATATAGTGATTGTATAGCAGGATCAGAACACTTGTCCAGATCTAAGTGTCATTGGTAAACAAACTAGCAAGTAGGCCATTAGGCGACGTCTTTTGATGACCTGAACTTTAATAAGAACAAGCTCCTTAGTTGGATGTTCAAACTCTTTCAGATATGTGCATAGCTTAATCATCGAACCTTCAAAATTAATGTTCGAGGGACTGACAAGCTTTTCTGTAAAATGAGCATTGCAGGTTTCACAGGTAGAACAGAGTTAAATTTTATTTATGAAAGACCAAAAATCTTTCAAATTATTTATATTACAAATGAATAGATTCCCATAGTTTGTCCTGTGCATATTTTTTTGCTGTCCTGATGTACTTTTTATTAGCTTTCCTTAGTTCTCAAACATTTTTCACTAGGGCAAAATTAGAGAGATTTGTTCATAATTCTGGTTTCTCGGATATATTTTTTTTTTTAGCCTGAAGAGATTTGGTATATCAATTGCTGGGATTTGTCTGGCCAAATGAGGCTCCACTTTTCATAGTGGGGTTACTAAATTTAGCTAGAATCAATTTTGTGCGTTCTCCCATTTTTCAAGACAGCTGCTTGATTATTCATCTCATATTTATTTTCTATAAACCACAATTATGGTAGTGTTGTGCAACTGTCAAATGATTCCAAGACGATCCAATTCGATTATCTTCATGTTTCTGCTTGTATATGAGCCGACAAGCGTTTGCCCACATATGTGTTGGAATTTTCAAAGGAGAAGATATGGGCTAAATAATCAATGCTACTTCTTTTTACTATATTAAAATGCCTGATGGTCTTGAATAGCGACAGACACACTTGAAAGTAGTCCAAAACTGCTTTCCTATAAACAAAATAGTAGGTGTAAGTTATCTCGAAAACTTACCGTTCATGACTCTTAAGGTTGGATAGAGGCACACACAGTAATACTTCACCTAAATTGTTTCTTCTGCGATTGGTACTTATTATGTGATATCCCATCAATAGTTTTGCATGCATACTGTGTCTAGAGAGTTATCAGATATTAGATTTGAAATAAAGTGTCCTGTTGCTAGCCAACGAGCATCTGGACGTACGTTTTTAAATTTATTATTCATAACTATAGATTTTTCATGGTCTTTCTCTTTTCCTTTGAAGATGGATTAAATGAAACATTGTTTAGAGACAATGTATTATAAACGTGAATGTCCAATTAGTAACTAAGATAGCTAGGACTAAGGAGTAGCTGATCCATAATCTAATGATTTCTAGCTTAAGTCAGGAGGTGATATATACAGCAGAGGTGGTAAAGAAGAAAATGTATCAATCATAAGGGGGCTCATGAAGTTCCTAGCACTTGATACTGTTTGACCCTTTGCAGTACATAGGATTATTTAAGCGGTAAAGCTTTTTATCAATTTCTGACTCACAAAAAGGCTCTTGTGTACAGTACCGAGCCTTTGACTCAAAGTTCAAATCTCTAACTGTTGCACCAAGGGTGTTCAACAATGCTTCCTCTGGTGGAGAGCTTTCATCTTGTACATTAGTTGCAAAACAACTATCATCATTGCAGATGTTCTTGATTCAATCAACAGTGTCCCCAATATATGGTTGTTCACCAAAGGTGCTGCATTTCTTACATCAAACTTATTATTCAGACATATATGGTCTATTCAAATTTTGATGGCGACCATTCCACCACTGATTCCAAGGCTTGAGGTCTAGTATAGACTGAATCCAATATTTGAGGCGGGTTTCCAGGGTCAGCACCAGGCAAATCCGTCTTGGGTTTGCTCCAAAGGCTCACATTGTGAGTTCCTTCAGACTAGGGAAATCAGCATCCCCTATTGCAGTGGTTCTTTACCTTTTGAATTCTGTGGACCCCCACTTAATCATTACTGGAATTCGGGGACCACCACTGAGTCATTACTGGAATTCGGGGACCACCACTGAGTCATTATTGGAATCTGGGGACTCCGACTGAGTTTTATTGGAATCAAGAAACCCTGGTCTAAGTTATTTCTGTAAGTTGAACTGCAAAACAATACACAAAAATACTGAAACAAGGATTCATTTAAAAAAATTTTTTTAAAAATGTACAAAAAAATGAAATATTCAATTCACAAATAAATATTAAAAAGTACTTAATTTTAATGGGAATGTTAGAGCTTCTCTAAATTCAATTGTGGCCACCTATCATCCTTACTATATACTGTTTGATGAATTTGCACTGCGCCCGTGCATCAATCTGAGGATTCCAACATACAATTTAGCCTCCATTTTCAAATTCCTTCACATTTACAGAATATTTTTAAATGTTCAAAATTGCTTCTTTATTTATATATATTTTATTAATCTGTTAATATTTAATTTTCTGAGCAGTCGCGGACCTCCGATTTAAGCCTTGAGGACCCCAAGGTGTTCCCGGACCACAGTATAAGAACGCTGCACAAGTGGGTTGCAGCAAAGAGTGCTGCTGTTAAAGTATGTGACACAATGGGCCATAATTGTGCTTTCAGAGCAGTGCACAGAATAGAGATATTGAGCGTAAAAACTTGCAGCTAAAGATATTAAAAATAGGGGCAGTGCATAACGCCTGTGAGCATGGTTAGTAAAAAGTACCTAGCAATAAACTTCATGTGTTCCAGCTTGTAGCATTCACACTTTTCAAGGCCCAAATGCTGTTTGTTTAGTATATACTCTACAGCTCAGATAATGTAATATAATGCCTCACCAGTCAGTCAGCACTTTGCAGATCAAACAGATCAGACAAGCAGCATAAAAAGCCAAAATGTCACCAGTCGTCGTCTTCATGTTACAACCCAATAAAAGAGCAACACACCCGTTTATGACAAAGGGCATCGTCAAACCAAATACAATAATCAGAAAACTGACAAGGAAAGAACAGAAAATAAGCAGGGCCCCAAGTTCCAGTGAATACATAAACAATCCGCCAGGCTCAACAGAGAAGGTGGATGGGGTAGCTGGAGAGGAGGGCAAAGCACAGGTACACCACCAGTGCACAGAACTGAGGTACACCCACCTCCACTCCACCACCCAGAAAGATACGGTCAGACAGCAGTGCACCGGGTCATGTTGGCGTTTCAGGTGCTGTTCCCTCTCTACCCCAGAATAAGCACATTAGCAACGCCAGCTACTTTCCTAACTCATCAAATTCATAAAGTTCCATCCTATTTCGGTCTTGTTTTAATCTGCTCTTTATTTTTTTTCTTCTCTGGTTGTGCAGGCTCATCCCTCACCTTGTCTTGTTCAACTCAACCCCTTGTGGTGAGGGTTGCAAACCCCATCGAAGTGCCATTTGCTCCAGCCGTTCACGCTGCAAGCCAACTGCTGTGGGGCGTGGGAACTGCCAGCTAACTCAAGGCGCACCATCGCGTCCTGGGCAAGTCACAATCTCAGTGTCGCACAAGTTACTAACTTGTGTAACGATATATCTGTAAGAGACAGTAGTTAGTGACAGATTCCTTACCTTAGAATATCCCCAGGCGTCAGGCTGGATCCGGAAAGTTTTTGCGTAGCAGTACCCTTGCGCGTCGGTAGGCGGCGTCGTGCGGCTCCGCGTCCGTCGTCGGCGTCGTGATCGCCGGGATGACGTCGCGGGCAGTACTTAGACGCCGCCCCTGCGCGCTGACGTCAGTTCTGTACACGACTTTCCGCGCCAGGAACGCAGAGCCATGCAAGAAGCTGACATAGGTGTCTGAAAAATACTAGGGCCCTGAAAGGGATGTCCTTAACCCTAGAAATCAGTTCGCAGAACGGGGAGGATGGGTGGGCGGTAAGGAATCTGTCACTAACTACTGTCTCTTACAGATATATCGTTACACAAGTTAGTAACTTGTGCATCTGAAAGAGACACGTTAGTGACAGATTCCTTACCTTAGAATAGATACCCCAGCAATACCAACCCCGGTGGTGGGTCTGCGAACAAAGATCAGACAAGGAAGTCCTGGAGGACAGAACGGCCAAAGAAGCCGTCCCTCCGGACCTGACTGTCAAGGCAGTAATGCTTTGTAAACGTGTGCAGCGAGGCCCACGTAGCTGCCTGACAGATAACCGGCAGCGGAACACCGCGGCCCAAGGCCGTGGTAGCAGCCGTTGCCCTGGTGGAATGGGCACGCAGCCCAACAGGAGGCTCCTTCTTAGCCAAAGAATAGCAGGTCTTGATGCACAAGGTAACCCAGCGGGAGATGGTCCTCTTGTGCACCGCCCGACCTTTTTGGCGCCCACGTAGCCAACAAAGAGCTGGTCATCCACCCAGAAGTGTTTTGTGCGGTCGATATAGAAGGAGAGCGCACGTTTTGGGTCCAGACGGTGGAGCCTCTCTTCCTCTCTGGAAGGATGCGGAGGCGGAAAGAAGGTGGGCAAAGTGATGGTCTGCCCAATGTGGAAAGCAGTAACCACCTTTGGCAAGAAGGACGGACGCGTCCGAAGAACAACCTTGTCTGGATGAACAGACAGAAAGGGAGGTTTGCAAGATAGAGCCTGGAGCTCACTCACCCGCCGAGCGGAGGTGATGGCCACCAGAAAGGCTGTCTTCAGAGTCAGAAGACGAAGAGGACAGTTATGTAGAGGCTAAAAGGGAGCGCACATTAAAAATGTAAGAACCAAGTTCAAGTCCCACTGAGGCATCACAAACGGAACAGGAGGGAAGAGGTGAGTAATGTCTTTTAAGAACCTGTTAACAACAGGGGACTTGAAAAGGGAGGGCTGATCAGGGAGCCTGAGGAAGGCCGAGATAGCACAAAGATAACCCTTGATGGTACCCAGGGCAGAACCCTGTTGGGCCAGAGAAAGAAGGAACAGAAGGACCTCAGAAAGAGGGGCAGAAAGGGGATCCACAGCCTTTGCTGTGCACCATGCCACAAATTTGTTCCACCTGCAGGCGTATACCACCTTAGTGGAGGGACGCCTGGCTGCCAGAATCACATCACAAACTTCGGGAGGCAAGTCGAAAGGAATCAACTGCCGCCGCTCAATCTCCACGCAAGCAGGTGTAGACTGGACAGGTTCGGGTGGAGGACCGTCCCCTGCTGCTGCGACAGAAGATCCTCCCGATGAGGCAGACGGATCGGGGGATCTACGCTCATATTGAGTAGCTCGGGATACCAAACTCTTCGAGCCCAGTCCGGAGCCACAAGAATGACTTTGGCCCGGTCGTGCCGAATCTTCTTCAACACTCTGGGTAGAAGTGGTATAGGCGGAAAGGCGTACAACAGACCGCAACTCCACTCGTGACGAAAAGCGTCGCCGAGCGAGTGCCGCCTTGGAAATTCCAACGCGCAGAACTGATGACATTGCGCGTTCTCTTCGGTGGCGAATAGATCTAACCAAGGCTCTCCCCACTGTAGAAAGAGTCCTTGCGCCACTTCCGAGTGAAGACGCCATTCGTGATCCATCATGCACCTGCGGCTGAGTTCGTCCGCCCTGGCGTTCAGGGAACCTGCCAGGTGTTGAACCATCAGGAACATGCCCTGATGTTCCAGCCTTGTCCAGAGGCGCAGAGCCTCCTGACAAAGGGTCCACGACCCCACCCCGCCTTGTTTGTTGCAGTACCACATGGCGGTGGTGTTGTCTGTGAACACCTGCACTACCTTCCCTTTGACAGAGGGAAGGAATGCCTTGAGTGCAAGTCGGATCGCCCGGAGCTCCAGAAGGTTGATATGGAGCCGGGACTCCGCCGGAGACCAGAGGCCTCTGATCTCCGCCTCTCCCATGTGACCGCCCCATCCCAGAAGGGACGCTTCCGTCACAACTGTGTGCTCTGGCTGGGGAAGGGAGAGGGATCTGCCCATGACCCATTGCCGGTTCGAGAGCCACCACTGCAACTGTTTTGCAGTCCCCTCCGAGATCTGGACGTGATCTGACAGGTTGCCCTGGTGCTGCGCCCACTGGAACTTCAGGTCCCACTGCAGAGCCCGCATATGCCATCTGGCATGATTGACCAGCAGGATGCAGGAGGCCATGAGGCCCAGCAGCCTCAGGGTCATCCGTACCGAAACCCAGGATAAAGGCTGAAAGATCGGAATCATAGCCTGAATATCCCGGACTCGCCGTTCGGGAGGATAGGCCCGAAACTGCGTCGTGTCCAGAACTGCTCCGATGAAAAGGAGATGTGGAGAAGGAATCAGATGCGACTTCGGCACATTGATGGAGAACCCCAGCGAGTGCAGGAGTTCAGCCGTAGTCTGGAGGTGGGAGACGACTGCCTGGGACGAGCCCGCCTTCAGCAGCCAGTCGTCGAGGTAGGGGAAGACTGAAACCCCTGCCCGGCGCAGATGAGCTGCGACCACCGCCATCACTTTCGTGAACACCCGAGGGGCACTGGTAAGGCCAAAGGGGAGCACGGTGAACTGAAAATGCTCGGGGCCTACCGTGAACCGAAGGTAACGCCGGTGGGCCGGCAGGTCGGGGATGTGGAAATATGCGTCCTGCAAGTCCAACGCTACCAACCAGTCTCCAGGGTCGAGGGCAGTCAAGACCTGAGCTAGGGTGAGCATCTTGAACTTCTCCTTCCGGAGGAAGCGATTGACGTTCCGGAGGTCCAAGATAGGACGCATGTCCTCCTTGTCTTTTTTGGGCACCAGGAAGTAGTGGGAGTAGCAACCACGCCCTACTTCTGGGGTCGAAACCTGCTCGATGGCCCTCTTGGCCAAGAGGGCCGTGACTTCCTTTTGCAGAAGTACCAAGTGATCCCCTGACATGCGGTGGAATTGAGGTGGCATGGCTGGGGGGGGTGGACTCGAAGGGGAGGGAGTAGCCCCTTCGGACAATGTCCAAGACCCACCTGTCCGAGGTGATGGTACGCCAGTGGGGAAGGTGATGGCGGACCCTGCCCCTACTGGCGTGCTGTGCACCTGAAAGGAGGGACTAGGAGGGTTTGGAGGCCGCGGACGGGTTGGAGGTGGTGGCCTGACCCGCACGCTGGTTGCCCGATCCGCCACGGCGGAATCCACGTCCTCGGCCACGCGAAGACGCCTGCTGCGCGGGCCGGTGGCTGGGCTGCTGACGTGAAGGGCGCCCCTACCGTGGCCACGATAGGGGCGAAAAGCAGAAGTCAGTGGAGGGCGTGTAGCAGAAAGGCCCAGGGACTTGGCAGTAGCCCGTGAGTCCTTAAAGCGCTCCAACGCATGGTCTGCTTTGGACCCAAAAAGACCGACTCCATCAAAGGGCATGTCCATGAGAGTATTCTGGACATCCCCTGAAAAACCAGTGGTTCTCAGCCAGGCGTGGCGTCGCAGCGCCACCGTCGTTGCAATAGACCTGCCCAGCGAGTCGGCGGTATCAAGGCCACATCGTATCGTGTATTTGGCCGCATCCCTTCCTTCCGCAAAGGCGCAGGAAAGCAGTGTCTGGACCTCCTCAGAACACTGGGGCAAAACATTCGCCACCGAATCCCACAAGGAGTGGGTATATCGGCCCAAAAGACAAGCGGTGTTGATGGACCGCAAGCCAGCACTGGAGGAAGAAAACCCTTCTTCCCAAATTGATCCAGGCGTTTGGATTCCCTATCAGGAGGGGCGGTAGGGAAGGCGGTTTGGGAAGCGGAGGCTTGGACAACCAAGCTCTCAGGAGTGGGGTGGACAGAGAGAAACAGGGGTCGCCCGGAGCTGGGCGATGGCGTCGGGACACGTTCCTATCCACAGGAGCCCCTGTGTTGGGCTTGGACCAGGCGCCCAAAAGAACGTCAGTGAGGGCGTCGTTAAACGGCAGCACAGTCTCCGTAGAGGAGGCTGCCGGCTGAAGCACCTCTGTCAAGAGTTTAGTCTTGACCGCCACAGTAGGGAGTTGGAGATGTAAGGCTCCAGCCGCCCTACGCAACACCGTTGCAAAATTGGCTCCCTCCTCCGTAGCCACGGGAGGAGACAGCATGCCAGTGTCAGGGGAAGTATCTAGACCACTGGCATCCCCTAGACCCTCTGTCCAGTCCTCATCGTACTGACACTGTTGTGCCAGAGGGTCATCAGACCCTCCCAGTCCTCCTGGTCCTCCTCTGGTTCAAAATAAGGGGGAGGAGGGACATTTGGGACCCAAGGTCTCATCGGCGCCGGAACCGGCGTCGAGCGACGTCGGTCCGGGTCCATGTCCGGAGCCGGAAGGAACTGGGGACGACGCCGCCCGGAGCCCCAGGCGGCGTCGAGAACGGCATCGGAGACATCGGCGCCGGCGGAGGTGTCGTTAGGTCGACCGGCGTCGATGGGGGTTGTGGAGCCGGGATCGAGGCCGGGGCCGGAGCCGGGATCGAGGCTGGAGGCACGGGCGACGCCGGGGCCGGAGCCGTCGGCGACGCCGGAGCAACCCTATCAGGGCCCGCGGGGCCCGAAGGCGCACCGGAGGGACCTGGAGGCCCGAAGAGGTGGGCCATGGCCGACAGGAATTCCTGTACTTGGGCCGGATCCGCCCCCGAACCCGGGAAGGACGGGTATTGCGGGGGCGACTCCACAGGCATGTCCGGGGCCGGGAGGGGCCTCAGCCGAGTCGAGAGACCGGCGAGGCGAAGTCCTAGAGCGACGATGCTTCTTGGACTTTTTGTGTTTGGACTTACGGGACGAAGAAGACTTCGATGCCGACGACCGGTGTGGACTCCGCGATCGACCCCTGGACCTCTCACGCGACCGGGTCTTGCGCGGAGCCGAATGCCGGGCCTCTAGGAGCTTTCGAGACCGCTCTCGCAAAGCTTTCGGGTTGAGGGCCCGGCAGTCGGAACAAGACTCCGTGTCGTGGCCTCGGCCGAGGCACAAGAGACACTCCCGATGCGGGTCTGTGATGGACATCATCCGAGCACAGGCACCGCAACGTTTAAACCCGGGCATCCCTACGACACCTTGAAGTCGATTGAAGAAAAACAGTGAAAAATTCACCAAAAAAGATTGGTCAAAAAATGACCAGGGCACTGCTCTACCCGGATCTGCGCTTGCTGGCGCGGAAAAAGAAGAACTGACGTCAGCGCGCAGGGGCGGCGCCTAAGTACTGCCCGCGACGTCATCCCGGCGATCACGACGACGGACGCGGAGCCGCACGACGCCGCCTACCGACGCGCAAGGGTACTGCTACGCAAAAACTTTCCGGATCCAGCCTGACGCCTGGGGATATTCTAAGGTAAGGAATCTGTCACTAACGTGTCTCTTTCAGATTCCTTACCTTAGAATAGATACCCCAGCAATACCAACCCCGGGGTGGTGGGTCTGCGAACAAAGATCAGACAAGGAAGTCCCGGAGGACAGAACGGCCAAAGAAGCCGTCCTTCCGGACCTGACTGTCAAGGCAGTAATGCTTGGTAAACGTGTGCAGCGAGGCCCACGTAGCTGCCTGACAGATATCCTGCAGCGGAACACCGCGGCCTAAGGCCGTGGTAGCAGCCGTTGCCCTGGTGGAATGGGCACGCAGCCCAACAGGAGGCTCCTTCTTAGCCAAATAATAGCAGGCTTTGATACACAAGGTTACCCAGCGGGAGATGGTTCTCTTGTGCACCGCCCGACCTTTTTGGCGCCCACGTAGCCAACAAAGAGCTGGTCATCCACCCGGAAGTGTTGTGTGCGGTTGATATAAAAAGAAAGCGCACGTTTTGGGTCCAGACGGTGGAGCCTCTCTTCCTCTCTGGAAGGATGCGGAGGCGGAAAGAAGGTGGGCAAAGTGATGGTCTGCCCAATGTGGAAGGCAGTAACCACCTTTGGCAAGAAGGACGGACGCGTCCTAAGAACAACCTTGTCTGGATGGACAGACAGAAAGGGAGGTTTGCATGAAAGAGCCTGGAGCTCACTCACCCGCCGAGCGGAGGTGATGGCCACCAGAAAGGCTGTCTTCAGGGCCAGAAGACGAAGAGGACAGTTATGCAGAGGCTCAAAGGGAGCGCACATAAGAAAGGTAAGAACCAAGTTCAAGTCCCACTGAGGCATCACAAACGGAACAGGAGGGAAGAGGTGTGTAATGCCTTTCAGAAACCTGTTAACAACAGGGGACTTGAAAAGGGAGGGCTGATCAGGAAGCCTGAGGAAGGCCGAGATGGCACAAAGATAGCCCTTGATGGTACCCAGGGCAGAACCCTGTTGGGCCAGGGAAAGAAGGAACAGAAGAACCTCAGAAAGAGGGGCAGAAAGGGGATTCACAGCCTTTGCTGTGCACCATGCCACAAACTTGTTCCACCTGCAGGCGTATACCACCTTAGTGGAGGGACGCCTGGCTGCCAGAATCACATCACAAACTTCGGGAGGCAAGTCGAAAGGAATCAACTGCCGCCGCTAAATCTCCACGCAAGCAGGTGGAGGCTGGACAGGTTCGGGTGGAGGACCGTCCCCTGCTGCTGCGACAGAAGATCCTCCCGAAGAGGCAGACGGATCGGGGGATCTACGCTCATACGGAGTAGCTCGGGATACCAAACTCTTCGAGCCCAGTTCGGAGCCACAAGAATGACTTGGGCCCGGTCGTGCCGAATCTTCTTCAACACTCTGGGTAGAAGTGGTATAGGCGGAAAGGCGTACAACAGACCGCAACTCCACTCGCAACGAAAAGCAACGCCGAGCGATTGCCGCCTTGGAAATTCCAACGCGCAGAACTGATGACATTGCGCGTTCTCTTCGGTGGCGAATAGATCTAACCAAGGCTCTCCCCACTGTAGAAAGAGTCCTTGCGCCACTTCCGAGTGAAGACGCCATTCGTGATCCATCATGCACCTGCGGCTGAGTTCGTCCGCCCTGGCGTTCAGGGAACCTGCCAGGTGTTGAACCATCAGGAACATGCCCTGATGTTCCAGCCATGTCCAGAGGCGCAGAGCCTCCTGACAAAGGGTCCACGACCCCACCCCGCCTTGTTTGTTGCAATACCACATGGCGGTGGTGTTGTCTGTGAACACCTGCACTACCTTCCCTTTGACAGAGGGAAGGAATGCCTTGAGTGCAAGTCGGATCGCCCGGAGCTCCAGAAGGTTGATATGGAGCCGGGACTCCGCCGGAGACCAGAGGCCTCTGATCTCCGCCTCTCCCATGTGACCGCCCCATCCCAGAAGGGACGCGTCCGTCACAACTGTGTGCTCTGGCTGGGGAAGGGAGAGGGATCTGCCCATGACCCATTGCCGGTTCGAGAGCCACCACTGCAACTGTTTTGCAGTCCCCTCCGAGATCTGGACGTGATCGGACAGGTTGCCCTGGTGCTGCGCCCACTGGAACTTCAGGTCCCACTGCAGAGCCCGCATATGCCATCTGGCATGATTGACCAGCAGGATGCAGGAGGCCATGAGGCCCAGCAGCCTCAGGGTCATCCGTACCGAAACCCAGGATAAAGGCTGAAAGATCGGAATCATAGCCTGAATATCCCGGACTCGCCGTTCGGGAGGATAGGCCCGAAACTGCGTCGTTTCCAGAACTGCTCCGATGAAAAGGAGCTGTGGAGAAGGATTCAGATGCGACTTCGGCACATTGATGGAGAACCCCAGCGAGTGCAGGAGTTCGGCCGTAGTCTGGAGGTGGGAGACGACTGCCTGGGACGAGCCCGCCTTCAGCAGCCAGTCGTCGAGGTAGGGGAAGACTGGAACCCCTGCCCGGCGCAGATGAGCTGCGACCAACGCCATCACTTTCGTGAACACCCGAGGGGCACTTGTAAGGCCAAAGGGGAGCACGGTGAACTGAAAATGCTCGAGGCCTACCGTGAACCGCAGGTAACGCCGGTGGGCCGGCAGGACGGGGATGTGAAAATAAGCGTCCTGCAAGTCCAACGCTACCAACCAGTCTCCAGGGTCGAGGGCAGTCAAGACCTGAGCTAGGGTGAGCATCTTGAACTTCTCCTTCCGGAGGAAGCGATTGACGTTCCGGAGGTCCAAGATAGGACACATGTCCTCCTTGTCCTTTTTGGGCACCAGGAAGTAGTGGGAGTAGCAACCACGTCCTACTTCTGGGGTCGGAACATGCTCGATGGCCCTCTTGGCCAAGAGGGCCGTGACTTCCTTCTGCAGAAGTACCAAGTGATCCCCTGACATGCGGTGGAATTGAGGTGGCATGGCTGGGGGGGTGGTCTCGAAGGGGAGGGAGTAGCCCCTTCGGACAATGTCCAAGACCCACCTGTCCGAGGTGATGGGACGCCAGTGGTGAAGGTGATGGCGGACCCTGACCCCTACTGGCGTGCTGTGCACCGGAAAGGAGGGACTAGGAGGGCATGGAGGCCGCGGCGGGTTGGAGGTGGTGGCCTGACCCGCACGCTGGTTGCCCGAACCGCCATGGCAGTATCCACGTCCTCGGCCACGCGTAGACGCTTGCTGCGCGGGCCGGTGGCTGGGCAGCTGACGTGACTGGGCGCCCCTTCCGTGGCCACGAAAGGGGCGAAAAGCAGAGGTGAGCGGAGGGCGTACAACAGAAAGGCCCAGGGACTTGGCCGTAGCCCGTGAGTCCTTAAACCGCTCCAGCGCATGGTCTGCCTTTGAACCAAAAAGACCGACTCCATCAAAGGGCATGTCCATGAGTGTATTCTGGACATCACCCGAGAAACCAGTTGTCCTCAGCCAGGCGTGGCGACGTAGCGCCACCGTCGTCGCAAGCGATCTGCCCAGCGAGTCGGCGGTATCAAGGCCACAACGGATGGTGTATTTAGCCGCATCTCGCCCTTCCGCAATGGCGCGGTTAAGCAGTGTCTGGACCTCCTCAGAACACTGCGGCAAAACAGCCGCCACCGAATCCCACAGGGAGTGGGTATATCGGCCCAAAAGGCAAGCGGTGTTGACGGACCGCAAGCCAGCACTGGAGGAAGAAAAAGCCTTCTTCCCAAATTGGTCCAGGCGTTTGGATTCCCTATCCGGAGGGGCGGTAGGGAAGGCGGTTTGGGAGGCAGAGGCTTGGACAACCAAGCTCTCAGGGGTGGGATGTTGGGAGAGAAACAAAGGGTCGCCCGGAGCAGGGCGATGGCGTTGGGCCACGTTCCTATCCACAGGAGCCCCTGTGGTGGGTTTGGACCAGGCACCCAAAAGAACGTCAGTGAGTGCATCATTAAACGGCAGCACAGTCTCCGAAGAGGAAGCCGCCGGCTGAAGCACTTCTGTCAGGAGGTTAGTCCTGACGGCCACAGTAGGCAACTGGAGATGTAAGGCTCCAGCTGCTCTACGCAACACCGTTGCAAAATTAGCTCCCTCCTCCGTAGCCACGGGAGGAGACAGCATGCCAGTGTCAGGGGAGGTGTCTAGACCACTGGCATCCCCAAGTTCCTCAGCCCAGTCCGGATCAAACTCACACTGTTGTGTGAGAGGGTCCTCAGACCCCTCCCAGCTCTCCTGGTCCTCCTCTTGTTCAAAATATGGAGGAGGAGGGACATTTGGGACCCAAGGTCTCATCGGCGCCGGAGCCGGCGCCGAGCGACGCCGGTCCGGCTCCATGTCCGGAGCCGGAGAGAGCCGGGGACCGACGCCGTCCGGAGCCCCCGGACGGCGTCAGGAACGGCACCGGGGACATTGGCGTCGGCGGAGGCGTGGTTAGGTCAACCGGCGCCGATGGGGGTTGCGGTACCACCGGAGCCCGGATCGAGGCCGGGGCCGGAGCCGAGGCCGGGATGAAGGCTGGTGGGACAGGCGGCGCCGGGACCGGAGTCGACGGCGGCGCCGGGGCAACCCCATCAGGGCCCGCGGGGCCCGAAGGCGCACCGGAGGGACCTGAAGGCCCGAAGAGGCGGGCCATGGCCGACAGGAATTCCTGTAGCTCGGCCGGAGTCGCCCCGAACCCGGAAAGAACGGGTAATTCGGGGGCGGCTCTACAGGCATGTCCGGGGCCGCGGGGACGGTGCCGACTGGGGCCTCAGCCGAGTCGCGAGACCGGCGAGGCGAAGTCTTAGAGCGATGACGCCGCTTAGACTTCTTGTGCTTCGACTTACCGGAGGAGCGCGAAGACTTGGATTCCGACGAACGGCGGGGACTCCGCGACCGGCCCTCGACCTCTCCCGGGACCGGGGCTTGGTGCGGCGCGGAGCCGACTGCCGGACCTCGAGTAGCTTTCGAGACCGCTCTAGCAAAGCCTTCGGATGAAGTTTCCGGCAGTCAGGGCACGACTTCGTGTCGTGGTCTCGGCCGAGACAGAAGAGACACTCGAGATGCGGGTCCGTGATCGACATCATGCGACCACAGGCCTCGCATGGCTTAAAGCCGGGCATCCCTATGACACCTTAGGAGTCGTGAAGACTCGATGAACAAACAGTGAAAAAATTCACAAAAAAGGATAGTCAAAAAGTGACTAGGGTACTGCTCTTCCCGGATCTGCGCTTACTGGTGCGGAAAAAGAAGAACTGACGTCAGCGCGCAGGGGCGGCGTCTAAGTACTGCCCGCGACGTCATCCCGGCGATCACGACGCCGAACGCGGAGCCGCACGACGCCGCCTACCGACGCGCAAGGGTACTGCTACGCAAAAACTTTCCGGATCCAGCCTGAAGCCTGGGGATATTCTAAGGTAAGGAATCTGTCACTAACGTGTCTCTTTCAGATACAATGCTAAAGATCTTAGCAGGTCATCTCTGTAGTCAGTTAAAGTGGACTATGTTCCCCACAGTGATGAGTCATGACTGACAGTCAGGCCTTAGGGACAACCATACCTATTCACCTACCCATTCAAGCATTATTTTCATTTCAATTGGAAACATGGATGTTAGTGGCCAGCTGAACAGCTCATTTATATTGATATTGCTGTTCACTGGGTCGGTCACTGTGCCTTTAAGAACTGATACATAGAGGATGAAAGACACTGCACATATAAAGAGATAGTGCAGGATTTAACGTATTTTCCTGGACAAGGTGCTATGTATCAAGGTGCTTATGTAGCAAGTGATAGGATCATTGGGCATGCTTTAAGGTATGCTGCCTGGAGTTGGTTGGCAAGGTTTGATTTTTTCTGTTCTTGTTAAGACGAATGTATGGCTGTCAATTGGTTTTGGAAGGAGTACAAAGGCAAACTGCACTTGATCTTCAGTGTTTCCTTTCTGAATTTTTAACAATTCCACATTGTTATTTATAGGCCTCTGCTATTTAGGATCTATAATGGCTTTTCCTTTGCAGTTCATTTTCTTTTGGTAACACTTGCTGTGTATCATGCATAGTAGCTTAAACTACATCCCACTTCTAACAGCAGCATTTCAATGCACTGGCTATCCCCGTTTGATCATAGACACATAATGTTCACGTTTACTACCAACAAACAACTAACTTTAAACAACTGATTATCATCTCCTCTGCTCATGATGCCTGGGGCTGAGCCGAGTAATGCACAAGTTACTTACTTGTGTAACGATATATCTGTAAGAGACATTAGTTAGTGATAGATTCCTTACCTTAGAATATCCCCAGGCATCAGACTGGATCTGGAAAGTTTTCGTCAGCAGTACCCCTGCGCGTCGGTAGGCGTCGTCGTGCGGCTCCGCGTACGTCGCTGGCGTCGTAGCCGCCAAGATGACGTCGTCGGAGCTACTTAGACGCGCCCACGCGTGCTGACGTCAGTTCTGTACACGACTTTTCCGCGCCAGGAACGTACAGCCATGCCAGAGACCGACTACTGGTGCAATAGAACTAGGGCCCTGAAAGGGATGACCTGTACCCTAGAGAACAGTTCGCAGAACGGGGAGGATGGGCGGGCGGTAAGGAATCTATCACTAACTAATGTCTCTTACAGATATATCGTTACACAAGTAAGTAACTTGTGCATCTGAAAGAGACACGTTAGTGATAGATTCCTTACCTTAGAATATATACCCAAGCAATACCATCCCGGTGGTGGGTCTGCGAAGTGAAATCACACCAGGAAGTCACGGAGAACCGACCGGCCAAAGAAGCCGTCTCTCCGGACTTGACTGTCAAGGCAATAGTGCTTAGTGAAAGTATGCAGCGAGGCCCACGTAGCTGCCTGACAGATATCTTGCAGGGGGACACCGCGTCCCAATGCTGTAGTAGCAGCTGTCGCCCTGGTAGAATGGGTGCGCAACCCTACCGGAGGTTCCTTTTTAGCCAGAGAGTAACAGGCTTTAATACACAAGACAACCCATCGGGAGATAGTCCGCTTGGGCACAGCACGGCCTTTCTTGGTGCCCACGTAGCCAACAAAGAGCTGGTCATCCACCCGGAACTGTTGTGTGCGGTTGAGATAGAATGAAAGCGCACGTTTTGGGTCCAGACGGTGGAGCCGCTCTTCCTCCCTGGAAGGGTGCGGAGGCAGAAAGAAAGTAGGCAGAGTGACAGTTTGCCCGAGATGAAAGGCAGAGACTACTTTTGGCAGAAAGGACGGACGTGGCCGAAGCACAACCTTGTCCGGATGAATCACCATGAAAGGAGGATTACACGAAAGAGCCTGGAGCTCACTCACACGCCTAGCGGAGGTGATCGCCACCAGGAAGACAGTTTTTCAAAGTCAATAACCGCAAAGGACAGTTATGAAGAGGCTCAAAGGGAGCGCACATTAAGTATGTGAGAACCAAGTTCAAGTCCCACTGAGGCATCACAAAAGGAATAGGAGGGAAAAGGTGAGTAATGCCTTTGAGAAATCTATTGACAACAGGGGACTTGAAAAGAGACGGCTGATCAGGCAGCCTAAGAAAGGCTGAAAGAGCAGAAAGGTAGCCCTTGATAGTGCCCAGAGCAGAGCCCTGCTGAGCCAAAGAGAGAAGGAACAAAAGGACCTCAGAAAGAGGGGCAGAAAGGGGATCTACAGCTGTCGCTGTGCCCCATGCCACAAATTTGTTCCACCGGCAGGCATGTACAGTTTTAGTTGAGGGACGCCTGGCTGCCAGAATCACATTACAGACTTCAGGAGGCAAGTCAAATGGAATCAGTTGTTGCCGCTCAATCTCCACGGAAGGAGGTCGAGGCTGGAAAGGTTCGGGTGTAGGACCGTCCCCCGTTGCTGCGACAGAAGATCACGGATTGGGGGATCCACGCTCATACTGAGTAGCCCGGGATACCAAACTCTTCGATCCCAGTCCGGTGCCACAAGAATAACTTGGGCCCGGTCGCGCCTGATCTTCTTCAGCACTCTGGGTAGAAGTGGTATAGGCGGAAAGGCTTACAACAGACCGGAACTCCACTCGCGACGAAAAGCGTCGCCGAGCGAGTGCCGCCTTGGAAACTCCAACGCGCACAACTGCTGACATTGCGCGTTCTCTTCGGTGGCGAATAGATCTAACCAAGTTTCTCCCCACTTCCGAAAGAGACCTTGTGCCACCTCTGAGTGGAGACCCCATTCGTGATCCAACATGCACCTGCGGCTGAGTTCGTCCGCCCTGGCGTTTAGGGTACCTGCCAGGTGTTGAACCGCCAAGGAAATGCCTTGACGTTCCAGCCACGTCCAGAGACGTAGAGCCTCCTGACATAGGGTCCACGACCCTACCCCGCCCTGCTTGTTGCAGTACCACATGGCGGTGGTGTTGTCCGTGAACACCTGCACTACTCTCCCCTTGACAGAAGGAAGGAATGCTTTCAGTGCAAGTAGGATCGCCCTGAGCTCCAAAAGGTTGATATGGAGCTTGGACTCCGCCGGAGACCACAGGCCTCTGATCTCCGCCTCTCCCATGTGGCCGCCCCATCCCAGGAGGGACGCGTCCGTCACCACTGTGTGCTCCGGTTGGGGAAGGGAGAGGCATCTGCCGCTGACCCACCGCTGGTCCGTGAGCCACCACTGCAAGTCCTGTGCAGTGCCCTCCGAGATCTGGACGTAATCGGACAGGTTTCCCCGATGCTGCGTCCACTGGAACTTCAGGTCCCACTGCAGAGCCCGCATATGCCATCTGGCATGATTGATCAGCAGGATGCAGGAGGCCATGAGGCCCAGCAGCCTCAGGGTCTTCCTGACCGAAACCCAGGACCAGGGCCGAAAGATCGGAATCATAGCCCGAATGTCCTGGACTCGCTGTTCGGGAGGATAAACCCGAAACTGCGCCATATCCAGAACCGCTCCGATGAAGAGGAGCTTCTGAGAGGGAATCAGGTGCGACTTCGGCACGTTGATGGAAAACCCTAGCAAATGCAGGAGGTCGGCCGTAGTCTGGAGGTGGGAGACGACTGCCTGGGGCGAGCCCGCCTTCAGCAGCCAGTCGTCGAGTTAGGGGAAGACTGAAACCCCTGATCTGCGCAGATGAGCTGCGACCACCGCCATCACTTTCGTGAACACCCGAGGGGCGCTGGCAAGGCCGAAAGGGAGCACGGTCAACTGAAAGTGCTCGTGGCCTACTGTGAACCATAGGTAACGCCGGTGGGCTGGCAGGATGGGGATATGAAAATAAGCATCCTGCAAGTCCAACGCTACCAGCCAGTCTTGCGGGTCTATGGCAGACAAGACCTGAGCAAGTGTGAGCATCTTGAACTTCTCCTTCCGGAGGAAGCGATTGACGTTCCGGAGGTCTAAGATAGGACGTAGGCCCTTGTTTTTCTTTGGAACCAAGAAGTAGTGGGAGTAACAACCACGACCTACTTCTGGCGTCGGAACGCGCTCGATGGCCCCCTTGGCCAAGAGGGCCACAACTTCCTGCTGGAGAAGTGTCAAGTGATCCCCCAACATGCAGTGGCACTGAGGTGGCATGGCTGGAGGGGTAGACTTGAAGGGGAGGGAGTAACCCCTTCGGACTATCTGTAGAATCCACCTGTCCGAAGTGATGGTGCGCCAGAGGGGGAGGTGATGGCGAATCCTGCCGCCCACTGGCGTCTGGTGGGCCTGAAACACCGGACTAGGAAGGTTTTGAGGCGGTGGTGGCAGGGGCGGTGGTGGATTGACCCACCCGCTGGCCCCGGGACCCACCACAGCTGGCCCCACGACCGCGGCTGCGCTGAGACTGCGGCTGCGCAGGCCGGCGATTCTGAAAGGAACGCGCTTTCGCGCCTCGACCCTGACCTCGAAAGGAGTGAAAAGCAGACCCCGAGGGAGTGCGCGTAGTGGCGAGACCCAAGGACTGGGCCGTAGCCCGAGAGTCCTTAAAGCGTTCCAGGGTGCTATCCGCCTTGTCACCAAACAGGCGTGTGCCGTCAAAGGGCATGTCCAACAAAGTGTTCTGGACATCCCCAGAGAAGCCACTAGTTCTGAGCCAAGCGTAACGGCAGAGCGCCACCGTTGTGGAAAGTGCCCTGCTGAGGGAGTCGGCCGTGTCAAGCCCACAACGGATGGTGAATTTAGCGGCATCTCTCCCCTCGGTAATGGCCTGGGAGAGCACCGCCCGAGCTTCCACAGGGCACTGAGGCAGCACCTGTGCCACGGTGTCCCACACAGAATGTGAATAGCGGCCCAACAGGCACGCAGTATTCACCGCCCGCAACCCGGAACTGGCCGAAGTAAAAATCTTTTTCCCAAACTGCTCCAGTTTCTTAGATTCCTTGTCCGGAGGAGCAGAAGGTAATGCGCTCGGAGAGGCAGAGGCCTGGACAACCAGACTTTCAGGTGTCGGGTGTTGGGTGAGAAAGCTGGAGTTGCCCGGCACCGGGCGATGGCGGCGTGCCACAACTTTATCCACAGGAACCCCTGTGTTAGGCTTGTTCCAGGTGCTTAACAGGATGTCAGTAAGTGCATCATTGAAGGGCAGCAGCGGCTCCGCGAAGGAGGACGCTGGCTGCAGCACCTCAGTCAGGAGATTGGTCCTGATGGGCACAGAAGGGAGCTAGAGGTTAAGAGCCTCAGCTGCCCTACGCAACACCACAGAAAAAGTCCGAACCTCCTCCATAGCCACGGAAGAAGGGGACAGTGTACCAGGGTGTGGAGAGAAATACAGGTCACCTGGACCTTCCATATCACCCTCCGACTCTGGCTCATCCTCGCATTGAGCTGCGAGAGGGTCCTCAGACCCCTCCCAGTACTCCCCTTCGTCCACTGGCTGTTTAAGAGGCCGGTAAGGACGAGGTGCCCGGGCAAATGGGATAAACTCCCCACCTGGAATTGGAATCGGGGGGTAATAGACCAATCCAGGCTCGACGTAGTCCGGCGTCGTATCCGGCGCCGTCCCCGACGCCGGGGGCGGCGCCGAGGCCGGAGGGGGCGGCGCCGAGGCCGGAGCCGGCGGCGCCGCAGGGTATCTTGCCGGCGTAGCCGAGGCCAAAGGCGGCGGCACGGGGGCAGGACCACCCAACGGGTCCACGGGGCCCGAAGGCGCTCCGGAGGGACCCGATGGGGCAAATAAACGGCCCATGTCCGACAGGAATACCTTTATTTCTTCCGGGGTCGCGTGCGGGCCCGGGAAAGGCGGGTAGGCCGCAGGCAACAACGGAGGCTCCATCGGAGCCGCGGGGGAGTGACCACCTGCCCCATCCACCGCGTCCCGCGACTGGTGAGGGGGAGACGAAGAGCGACGTCGCTTCTTCGACTTCTTATGGCGCCGTGACTTACCTGTCCCCGATTCCGACGAACGATGGTGTCGGCTCCGCGACCGGTCCCTCGACCTCCCACGGGAGCGGGACCTCGATCGGCGCGGAACTGATTGCCGGGCCTCCAACAACTTTCGGGAAGGCTCCCGCAAAGCTTTCGGCGCCATGGCCCGACAATCGGGGCACGCCTCGGGGTCATGGGCGTGCCCCAAGCAGAAGACACACACGTCGTGCGGGTCCGCTACCGACATGTTCCGACGGCAGGCCCTACAGGACTTAAACCCAGGCATCCCTACTGCACCAGGAGTCTAGTACTCGACAGAACAAGAGAAACAAGTTCTCAGAAACCAAGTTAAAGTATTAACTAGGAGTACCGCTCTCTCTCAGATCTGCGCTTGCTGGCGCGGAAAAAAGAACTGACGTCAGCGTGCGTGGGCGCGTCTAAGTAGCTCCGACGACGTCATCTCGGCGGCTACGACGCCAGCGACGTACGCGGAGCCGCACGACGACGTCTACCGACGCGCAGGGGTACTGCTGATGAAAACTTTCCGGATCCAGTGTGACGCCTGGGGATATTCTAAGGTAAGGAATCTATCACCAACGTGTCTCTTTCAGATTCTGCCAACGTTTATACCATTTGTAGCCTCCAATCTATACCACAAAGCTTCTCACTCTGTTAACTTGATTATTGTTTCCGAGTCGTCAAACGACTTTTAAATAGCTTGCAGATAAGTAATCAGAGCTCTGCCAAATGTGTGCACAGTTTGCTTCTGCTAGGAATGGTAGAACTGCTTTAAAAGATCTAGAACAAATGCAAACCCCACAGATTCGATAAAGTTAGATCTATCACCAGATTCTGACAAGACGTGCCTTGAGATTTTTCTTCCTGTATCTGCGAAAGGAACTAAACATATCCAGAGGGATGCTGGCTGAGAATAACCCTTTGAAATCAAATCAGTAAACTGTTGGGTTTCACAAGGTTCCTCTTGTCCAATACATTTATGCCCTCCTTTTGCCCAGCTTGAGACCCCTGGTCTTTAATTTCAACTTCTGAAAACCCAATATGTTGGAAATTCAGGAATAACTGGGAAAAGGTTGGGGAGTAGGGTCCCAAAATGTTTTGAAATTTATTGTAGCAAGATTAAATCTGTATTACAAAATAACTTTTGTGCTTCTAACTGGATCTAGTTTGATTCCCCCCTCATGCCTGTTGAAAGGTAAGGATTCTATGAGTACTATTTGCCAAGAATCTTATTTTCATCCCAGACACAAGTTAAGGCTGCAGAGAAATTTTCCCATAACTACCTTAAAAAACTCCCTCATCCAACGATGAAATAAGACGTCCTATTTATAGGTCTTCATAATGTAGTAGATATAAAGCAATAGCCTGTATTTGGGGTGTTTAAATAAAAAGGTCCATACCCTTCCACGGTAATGGGAGCCTTCCCTCAATACACTAGCTCAAATGTTGCCCAATCAATAGCACATGTTGACTGATGGTTTCTAGGTCATATGCCACCCTCCATCTCCTACATTAGGCTAATAGGTGGAAATTAATGGCTTAAGTTGGTTCTGGCTCCAAGTGCAGAGACCACAGCCCAATTACAAAATTAAGTGTGGAAAAGGTTACAAATTCAGTCCTGCACTAAACAAAAGGTTTTTAAGGACAAGATAACTGGGGTATTCTCAGCCTGCTAAATGTTACAGTGACAATCATGGGAGGGTGAGAAGGCCCTGTGGGGGCACCTTTGTAAAAGTCTCCCAGACAACTGAAAATTAAGATTATCCAAAGCACAGTAAAATCTTTATCTTCACAGTCTTTGACCACCTATCATATCCACAGTGAGTATCTCGGCCTTGAACTAGTTCTACCCAGGGTGCACCCTAAACGACCATGCTAAGTCTTTACAATTAATCTGCCAAAGGTCCGTCCTTTCACCTTTTACATCCACTACAGTATATCTAGCAGACCTGATTCAAGGCTATTCAGCTACATTTCCCCATTTATGGCGATATCACTGAACTTCATTTCTAAACGAGAGTGATAGAGGACTACCCAAGGAAAATAAATGCCCCAAATTCATGAATGCAGAGGTGTGGAACAATAGGCTCTAACTCAATGGGACTAAATCAGAAATGTTTCTTTTCCTCAAAGTGTGTGCGATCCCATATTAATGCATGGCACCAATCGCTGCCGAAATTGCCATCGACAGAAATTGCAGTTGCTCTCCTTAGGTAAAAATCTCAATATCACTTCTGCCAAAAGTCTTTATCTTTAAGCTGAATAGGATCAATCTCATTCATAACATCCTGAAAATTGCCGTTGTCAACTGCACATAAGATCTTTGAGTGGACTGTCATCCAGAATTTAAAATTCAAGCTGAACCATGGGGCCATTCTATTTTTTTTAAATAAGTCCTTTAATGCTCATGCCAACAAAGCATGCACTTCATTACCAGCCTTCATACTCTAGTCTAAACAGACTTGACAGTAACTGATTTGTCTTACCATAAGGGAACATTCTCTATTTAAGCTCATCTACCTGATCCACAAATCCAACCAAGTTCTTAGTTCTGCTTCCTTAAAAAGTAACTGGCACCCATATCACCCCAGCAACAACCGAAGGCCCTCACCATTTACAGACATGTCTTTTTAGCATTCACTCCCCACTCTGCTCTTAGAGCACGTTGATAGAAAAACTATCCGGAAAACACCAGTTTAGACACTTCACACCCGACATTGAGGTCCCAAATGCACACCTTTGTACCAAAGCCTCTTAATAACATCTTTATCTAATGAAGACAGCAATTTCAGACAGGTTTGGCTTTAATAGATTCATGAATGAGGTGCAGCCTGAGTTCCCAGTTCGGCAGAACTAAGTTATAGATGGAAATGTTTGAATGAATCTGAACCACTGTTACTTTCTCTGAGAAATGACACCTCAGATCTTCTCATTGGTTCCTGAAGGTTTGGGAATTCACCTTGCAACAGCGGAAGGAGTAATTCTCCAGAATGCAAGAAGAGCAACCAGGAAGTGTCCTGATCCTGATCACAAACAAGTGAAACTCACTCTCCATTCAGAAATGAGAAAGCAAACAAAACCTAAAATGTGGTATGAAGAAAACTTTACTTACCTTTGTAACTATATTTCTGGTAGATACAAAATCTTTTTGCAGAATCCTCATGTTGACAGTTATCCTTACACATGTCACACTCATCCAGGAAGCCTCCAATTAACAGCTTTAAAAAGCAACCATGCAGCTCCAGCCATGACCTCCCCATACAAGATAAGATCAGATTATATTAGCTAGGTGCCAGGAGGGGTGCTACCATCAGTTCCTAAACTTCCCTTCACTCCAACAAGGCATGCAGAAGGGACTGAGTGCATACTTTGTGACAATACTAACTCCTCAGGAGAGCAGGGCGGGCCATGTGAAATCTGCAGCATGATCATGAGTTCAACCAAAAATATTGTTTCAAGGTACTACATGAAAAAAGATCTTAAATAAATAAATGAACAAGTTACTTACCTTCGGTAATGATATATCTGTAACAGACGTATATTAGATATAGATTCCTTACCTTAGAATTACCCCAAGGCGTCAGACTGGATCCGGAGAATTTTTTCTTAGCAGTACCCCTGCGCGTCGGTAGGTGACGTCGGTCGACTCCGCGTTCGTTGTCGGCGTTGTGATAGCCGGGATGACGTTGCGGTATCTACTGAGACGCCGCCCCTGCGCGCGGACGTCAGTTCTTTACACAACATTCCACACCAGAAGAGCAGAGCCATGCAAGACACGGACCACTGGTGCACAAAACTAGGGTATTGAAAGGGAGTCCCTTACTCTAGAAGTCAGTTCACAGAACGGGGAGGATGGGTGCGGCGGTAAGGAATCTATAACTAATATACGTCTCTTACAGATATATTGTTACCGAAGCTAAGTAACTTGTTCATCTGAAAGAGACTATTGGTTATAGATTCCTTACCTTGTAATAGATACCCCAGCAATACCAACCCAGGAGGTGGGTCTGCGAACCAAGTTCACACCAGAAAGTCCTGGAGAACTGAACGGCCAAAGAAGCACTCTCTCCGGACTTGACTATCCAGGCAATAATGTTTAGTGAGTGTGCAGTGATGCCCATGTGGCTGCCTGGCAGATATCACTGAGGGGGACTCCATGTCCCAAAGCAGTAATGGCTGCCGCCACCCTGGTGGAATGGGCGCGCAGTCGTACCTGAGGTTCCTTTTTCACCAAGGAGTAGCAGATCTTAATGCAAAGGACGACCCATCGAGAGATGGTGCGTTTTTGCACAGCACAACCTTTCATGGCGCCCACATAGCCAGCAAAGAGTTGATCGTCCACCCGGAATTGTTTTGTGCGATCCAAATAAAAGGATAATGCACGTTCTGGATCCAGACGGTGGAGTTTCTCCTCCTCCTTGGAAGGATGCGGGGGCGGGAAGAAGGTGGGCAAAGTGATGGTCTGTCCTATGTGGATAGAGGTAACCACTTTGGGAAGAAAAGAAGGTCGAGTTCGAAGGATAACCTTGTCTGGATGAACAGCAAGGAAAGGAGGCTTAGAAGAAAGAGCCTGAAGCTCACTCACTCACTCACCCTGTGAGCAGAGGTGATGGCAAACAGAAAAGCAGTCTTTAAGGTCAAGAGTCTGAGAGGACAATTATGAAGTGGCTCGAAAGGAGCACACAAGTTAAGTTAAGACCAGATTCAAGTCCCACTTGGACATTACGAAAGGAATAGGAGGAAAGAGGCGAGTAATGCCCTTAAGAAATCTATTTACAATAGGGGACTTGAAAAGAGAAGTCTGATCAGGATGGCGCAGAAAGGCCGAAATGGCCGAAAGATAGCCTTTAAGAGTGCCCAGAGCAGAGCCCTGCAGGGCTAAAGAAAGGATGAAGAGGAGAATCTCAGAAAGAGGGGAAGAAAGGGGATCCACAGCCTCTGATGTAAACAATGCGATACAAAAGGGGATGATGGACGGAACGTTTGAGCCAATCAAACACTCACCCCCAGTCAACTGATCTGGGTTTAATCCATCATCATTCTTTAGCTCACTCCACCACCCCAGTTCAGACATGGCCATATGCAAATCAGTCTGACCCTGTGCCTCATGGGAACAGTCCAGCCCGAACTGCCAAGCCATGTCTTCCCTGGACCGGAAACAAGCATCCTAGGACCGGTTTCTGGCATTCCAGCCGTCATCAGCCAGGCTTGCTTGAATCCAGTGGCAAAGTGAGCAAGGGACCCACGTCTGGGCATACCCCCGCCAACTTAGGGCGAACAAAGCGATACAAAAGGGGATGATGGACGGAACGCTTGAGCCAATCAAACACTCACCCCCAGTCAACTGATCTGGGTTTAATCCATCATCATTCTTTAGCTCACTCCACCACCCCAGTTCAGACATGGCCATATGCAAATCAGTCTGACCCTGTGCCTCATGGGAACAGTCCAGCCCGAACTGCCAAGCCATGTCTTCCCTGGACCGGAAACAAGCATCCTAGGACCGGTTTCTGGCATTCCAGCCGTCATCAGCCAGGCTTGCTTGAATCCAGTGGCAAAGTGAGCAAGGGACCCACGTCTGGGCATACCCCGCCAACTTAGGCGAACAAAGCGATACAAAAGGGGATGATGGACGGAACGCTTGAGCCAATCAAACACTCACCCCCAGTCAACTGATCTGGGTTTAATCCATCATCATTCTTTAGCTCACTCCACCACCCCAGTTCAGACATGGCCATATGCAAATCAGTCTGACCCTGTGCCTCATGGGAACAGTCCAGCCCGAACTGCCAAGCCATGTCTTCCCTGGACCGGAAACAAGCATCCTAGGACCGGTTTCTGGCATTCCAGCCGTCATCAGCCAGGCTTGCTTGAATCCAGTGGCAAAGTGAGCAAGGGACCCACGTCTGGGCATACCCCGCCAACTTAGGGCGAACAAAGCGATACAAAAGGGGATGATGGACGGAACGCTTGAGCCAATCAAACACTCACCCCCAGTCAACTGATCTGGGTTTAATCCATCATCATTCTTTAGCTCACTCCACCACCCCAGTTCAGACATGGCCATATGCAAATCAGTCTGACCCTGTGCCTCATGGGAACAGTCCAGCCCGAACTGCCAAGCCATGTCTTCCCTGGACCGGAAACAAGCATCCTAGGACCGGTTTCTGGCATTCCAGCCGTCATCAGCCAGGCTTGCTTGAATCCAGTGGCAAAGTGAGCAAGGGACCCACGTCTGGGCATACCCCCGCCAACTTAGGGCGAACAAAGCGATACAAAAGGGGATGATGGACGGAACGCTTGAGCCAATCAAACACTCACCCCCAGTCAACTGATCTGGGTTTAATCCATCATCATTCTTTAGCTCACTCCACCACCCCAGTTCAGACATGGCCATATGCAAATCAGTCTGACCCTGTGCCTCATGGGAACAGTCCAGCCCGAACTGCCAAGCCATGTCTTCCCTGGACCGGAAACAAGCATCCTAGGACCGGTTTCTGGCATTCCAGCCGTCATCAGCCAGGCTTGCTTGAATCCAGTGGCAAAGTGAGCAAGGGACCCACGTCTGGGCATACCCCCGCCAACTTAGGGCGAACAAAGCGATACAAAAGGGGATGATGGACGGAACGCTTGAGCCAATCAAACACTCACCCCCAGTCAACTGATCTGGGTTTAATCCATCATCATTCTTTAGCTCACTCCACCACCCCAGTTCAGACATGGCCATATGCAAATCAGTCTGACCCTGTGCCTCATGGGAACAGTCCAGCCCGAACTGCCAAGCCATGTCTTCCCTGGACCGGAAACAAGCATCCTAGGACCGGTTTCTGGCATTCCAGCCGTCATCAGCCAGGCTTGCTTGAATCCAGTGGCAAAGTGAGCAAGGGACCCACGTCTGGGCATACCCCCGCCAACTTAGGGCGAACAAAGCGATACAAAAGGGGATGATGGACGGAACGCTTGAGCCAATCAAACACTCACCCCCAGTCAACTGATCTGGGTTTAATCCATCATCATTCTTTAGCTCACTCCACCACCCCAGTTCAGACATGGCCATATGCAAATCAGTCTGACCCTGTGCCTCATGGGAACAGTCCAGCCCGAACTGCCAAGCCATGTCTTCCCTGGACCGGAAACAAGCATCCTAGGACCGGTTTCTGGCATTCCAGCCGTCATCATCCAGGCTTGCTTGAATCCAGTGGCAAAGTGAGCAAGGGACCCACGTCTGGGCATACCCCCGCCAACTTAGGGCGAACAAAGCGATACAAAAGGGGATGATGGACGGAACGCTTTGAGCCAATCAAACACTCACCCCCAGTCAACTGATCTGGGTTTAATCCATCATCATTCTTTAGCTCACTCCACCACCCCAGTTCAGACATGGCCATATGCAAATCAGTCTGACCCTGTGCCTCATGGGAACAGTCCAGCCCGAACTGCCAAGCCATGTCTTCCCTGGACCGGAAACAAGCATCCTAGGACCGGTTTCTGGCATTCCAGCCGTCATCAGCCAGGCTTGCTTGAATCCAGTGGCAAAGTGAGCAAGGGACCCACGTCTGGGCATACCCCCGCCAACTTAGGGCGAACAAAGCGATACAAAAGGGGATGATGGACGGAACGCTTGAGCCAATCAAACACTCACCCCCAGTCAACTGATCTGGGTTTAATCCATCATCATTCTTTAGCTCACTCCACCACCCCAGTTCAGACATGGCCATATGCAAATCAGTCTGACCCTGTGCCTCATGGGAACAGTCCAGCCCGAACTGCCAAGCCATGTCTTCCCTGGACCGGAAACAAGCATCCTAGGACCGGTTTCTGGCATTCCAGCCGTCATCAGCCAGGCTTGCTTGAATCCAGTGGCAAAGTGAGCAAGGGACCCACGTCTGGGCATACCCCCGCCAACTTAGGGCGAACAAAGCGATACAAAAGGGGATGATGGACGGAACGCTTGAGCCAATCAAACACTCACCCCCAGTCAACTGATCTGGGTTTAATCCATCATCATTCTTTAGCTCACTCCACCACCCCAGTTCAGACATGGCCATATGCAAATCAGTCTGACCCTGTGCCTCATGGGAACAGTCCAGCCCGAACTGCCAAGCCATGTCTTCCCTGGACCGGAAACAAGCATCCTAGGACCGGTTTCTGGCATTCCAGCCGTCATCAGCCAGGCTTGCTTGAATCCAGTGGCAAAGTGAGCAAGGGACCCACGTCTGGGCATACCCCGCCAACTTAGGGCGAACAAAGCGATACAAAGGGGATGATGGACGGAACGTTTGAGCCAATCAAACACTCACCCCCAGTCAACTGATCTGGGTTTAATCCATCATCATTCTTTAGCTCACTCCACCACCCCAGTTCAGACATGGCCATATGCAAATCAGTCTGACCCTGTGCCTCATGGGAACAGTCCAGCCCGAACTGCCAAGCCATGTCTTCCCTGGACCGGAAACAAGCATCCTAGGACCGGTTTCTGGCATTCCAGCCGTCATCAGCCAGGCTTGCTTGAATCCAGTGGCAAAGTGAGCAAGGGACCCACGTCTGGGCATACCCCCGCCAACTTAGGGCGAACAAAGCGATACAAAAGGGGATGATGGACGGAACGCTTGAGCCAATCAAACACTCACCCCCAGTCAACTGATCTGGGTTTAATCCATCATCATTCTTTAGCTCACTCCACCACCCCAGTTCAGACATGGCCATATGCAAATCAGTCTGACCCTGTGCCTCATGGGAACAGTCCAGCCCGAACTGCCAAGCCATGTCTTCCCTGGACCGGAAACAAGCATCCTAGGACCGGTTTCTGGCATTCCAGCCGTCATCAGCCAGGCTTGCTTGAATCCAGTGGCAAAGTGAGCAAGGGACCCACGTCTGGGCATACCCCCGCCAACTTAGGGCGAACAAAGCGATACAAAAGGGGATGATGGACGGAACGCTTGAGCCAATCAAACACTCACCCCCAGTCAACTGATCTGGGTTTAATCCATCATCATTCTTTAGCTCACTCCACCACCCCAGTTCAGACATGGCCATATGCAAATCAGTCTGACCCTGTGCCTCATGGGAACAGTCCAGCCCGAACTGCCAAGCCATGTCTTCCCTGGACCGGAAACAAGCATCCTAGGACCGGTTTCTGGCATTCCAGCCGTCATCAGCCAGGCTTGCTTGAATCCAGTGGCAAAGTGAGCAAGGGACCCACGTCTGGGCATACCCCCGCCAACTTAGGGCGAACAAAGCGACATACAAAAGGGGATGATGGACGGAACGCTTGAGCCAATCAAACACTCACCCCCAGTCAACTGATCTGGGTTTAATCCATCATCATTCTTTAGCTCACTCCACCACCCCAGTTCAGACATGGCCATATGCAAATCAGTCTGACCCTGTGCCTCATGGGAACAGTCCAGCCCGAACTGCCAAGCCATGTCTTCCCTGGACCGGAAACAAGCATCCTAGGACCGGTTTCTGGCATTCCAGCCGTCATCAGCCAGGCTTGCTTGAATCCAGTGGCAAAGTGAGCAAGGGACCCACGTCTGGGCATACCCCCGCCAACTTAGGGCGAACAAAGCGATACAAAAGGGGATGATGGACGGAACGCTTGAGCCAATCAAACACTCACCCCCAGTCAACTGATCTGGGTTTAATCCATCATCATTCTTTAGCTCACTCCACCACCCCAGTTCAGACATGGCCATATGCAAATCAGTCTGACCCTGTGCCTCATGGGAACAGTCCAGCCCGAACTGCCAAGCCATGTCTTCCTGGACCGGAAACAAGCATCCTAGGACCGGTTTCTGGCATTCCAGCCGTCATCAGCCAGGCTTGCTTGAATCCAGTGGCAAAGTGAGCAAGGGACCCACGTCTGGGCATACCCCCGCCAACTTAGGGCGAACAAAGCGATACAAAAGGGGATGATGGACGGAACGCTTGAGCCAATCAAACACTCACCCCCAGTCAACTGATCTGGGTTTAATCCATCATCATTCTTTAGCTCACTCCACCACCCCAGTTCAGACATGGCCATATGCAAATCAGTCTGACCCTGTGCCTCATGGGAACAGTCCAGCCCGAACTGCCAAGCCATGTCTTCCCTGGACCGGAAACAAGCATCCTAGGACCGGTTTCTGGCATTCCAGCCGTCATCATCCAGGCTTGCTTGAATCCAGTGGCAAAGTGAGCAAGGGACCCACGTCTGGGCATACCCCGCCAACTTAGGGCGAACAAAGCGATACAAAAGGGGATGATGGACGGAACGCTTGAGCCAATCAAACACTCACCCCCAGTCAACTGATCTGGGTTTAATCCATCATCATTCTTTAGCTCACTCCACCACCCCAGTTCAGACATGGCCATATGCAAATCAGTCTGACCCTGTGCCTCATGGGAACAGTCCAGCCCGAACTGCCAAGCCATGTCTTCCCTGGACCGGAAACAAGCATCCTAGGACCGGTTTCTGATGTAAACAATGTCACAAATTTGTTCCATCTACAGGCGTATACCGTTTCAGTGGAGGGACGCCTGGCTGCCAAGATGACATCACAGACTTCGGGAGGACGGTCAAAAGCTGTCAACTGTCGCCGCTCAATCTCCACGCAAGGAGGTGGAGGCTGGACAGGTTCGGGTGGAGGACCGTCCCCTGTTGCTGGGACAGAAGATCTTCCCGAAAAAGCAGTCTGATCGGAGGATCGATGGCCATGTTCAAGAGCTCGGGACACCAGACTCTTCGTGCCCAATCCGGAGCCACAAGAATGACTTGGGCCCGGTCGTGCTTGATCTTTTTAGGCACTCTGGGCAGAAGTGGTATAGGCAGAAAGGCATATAGAAGCCCGCAATTCCAGTCAGAACGAAAAGCGTCGCCGAGCGAGTGCCGCCTTGGAAATTACAACACGCAGAACTGCAGACATTGCGCATTCTCTTCGGTGGCGAACAGATCTAACCAAGGCTCTCCCCACTGATGAAAGAGACCTTGCACCACCTCAGAGTGAAGACACCATTCGTGATCCATCATGCACCAATGGCTGAGTTCGTCCGCCCTGGCATTCAGGGAACCTGCCAGGTGTTGAACCACCAGGGACATGCCCTGATGTTCCAGCCATGTCCAAAGGCGAAGAGCCTCTTGACAGAGGGTCCACGACCCCACCCCTCCCTGTTTGTTGCAGTACCACATGGCGGTGGTGTTCTCCGTTAACACCTGCACTACTCTTCCTTTGAAAGAAGAAAGGAATGCTTTCAGTGCAAGACTAATCATCCAGAGCTCCAGAAGGTTGATGTGGAGCCCGGACTCCGCCGGAGACCAGAGTCCTCTGATCTCCGCCTCTCCCATGTGGCCGCCCCATCCCAGAAGAGACGCATCTGTCACTACTGTGAAGTCTGGTTGGGGAAGGGAGAGGGATCTGCCGTTGATCCAATCCTGGTTTGTTAGCCACCACTGCAATTGGTGTGCAGTGCCCTCCGAGATCTGGACGACATCGGAAAGATTCCCCTGATGCTGCGCCCACTGGAACTTCAGGTCCCACTGCAGAGCCCGCATATGCCACCTGGCATGGTCCACCAGCAGGATGCAGTAGGCCATGAGGCCCAGCAGCCTCAAGGTCAATCTCACCGAAACCCGGGATAGAGGCTGAAACATCGGCTTCATAGCCCGAATATCCCAGACTCGTTGCTCGGGAGGATAAGCCCGAAACTGCGCTGTATCCAGAACTGCTCCTATGAAAAGGAGCTTCTGAGAGAGAATTAGGTGCGACTTTTGCAAGTTGATAGTGAACCACAGCGAATGCAGGAGGTCCGCCGTAGTCTGGAGGCGGGAGGCGACAGTTTGGGGCGAGCCCGCCTTCAACAGCCAGTCGTCGAGATGGGGGAAGACTGGAACCCCTGATCTGCACAGATGAGCTGCGACCACCGCCATCACTTTCGTGAACACCCGAGGGGCGTTGGTAAGGCCAAAGGGGAGCATGGTAAACTGAAAATGCTTGTGGCATACCGTCAACCATAGGTAACGCCTGTGGGCTGGCAGGACAGGAATGTGGAAGTAAGCGTCCTGCAAGTCCAACGCTACCATCCAGTCCCCATGGTCGAGGGCAGACAGGACCTGAGCTAATGTCAACATTTTGAACTTCTCCTTCCGGAGGAAGCGGTTGACATCCCTGAGATCCAAGATAGGATGCAGGGCTTTGTCCTTCTTGGGCACCAGGAAGAAGTGGGAGTAACAACCACGACCTACTTCTGGGACAGGGACTCGCTCGATAGCTCCCTTGGCCAAGAGAGCCGTAACTTCCTGACAGAGAAGGGCCAAGTGATCCTACGACATGCGATTGAGTGTTGGTGGCATGGGGGGGAGGGGTAGTGTCGAAGGGGAGGCAGTAGCCCCTTCGGATTATCTGCAAAACCCACCTGTCCGACGTGATGTTGTGCCAGTGGGGGAGGTGATGGCTGATGCTGCCGCCCACTAGCAACTGGTGGCCCTGAAAGGTCAGACTAGGAAGGCTTAGAGGCTGCTGCAGAGGGGGCACTGGTGGAATGGCCCACCCGCTGGTCCCCAGACCCACGGCCGTGGGTCCCACGTCCCTGGCCACGCAGAGCCTGGGTAGCATGCGCCGGCCTGTGGCCCTGGGTGGAATGTGGTGGGTCGCCCCTTCCGTAGCCACAAAAGGGGCGAAAGGGCAGACTGCACAGGACGAGAGGTGGCAGCAAGGCCCAAGGATCTGGCCGTAGCCCTAGAATCCTTGAGGCGCTTGAGCGCACTGTCCGCCTTGTCGCCAAACAGGCGACGGCCATCAAAGGGCCCCAGAAAAGCCAGTGGATCTCAGCCAGGTTTAACGCCTTAAGGCTACTGACGTAGAAATCGTTCTACCAAGCAAGTCGGCTGTGTCCAGCCCACAGCGGAAGGCGAACTTTGCTGCGTCTCTCCCCTCTGCGACTGCACGGGAGAGTGTGACCCGGCCCTCCTCCGGACATTGTGGCAGCACTTGCGCAACCGTATCCCACACAGAGTGGGTGTAACGGCCCAAGAGACATGCAGTGTTCACCGACCGCAGTCCTAAGCTGGTGGAAGAAAACATCTTCTTCCCAAGATGGTCCAGCTTCTTGGATTCCCTATCTGGGGGAGCAGAAGGGATGCGCCTTTGGATGTCGAGGCTTGGACCACCAAGCTCTCGGGAGTAGGGCGTTGGGAGAGGAAAATGGGGTCGCCGGGGCCGCGCGGTGGCATAGGGCAATCATCCTATCCACAGGAGCCCCTGTGCTGGGCTTAGACCAAGTGCCCAGAAGGATTTCCGTGAGGGCCTCATTAAACGGCAGCAGGGGCTCCGAAGAGGCCGCTGCCGACTGAAGCACCTCAGTCAGGAGATTAGTACTGACTGCCACCATAGGAAGCTCAAGACCAAAGGCCTCAGCCGCCCTACGCAACACCACAGCGTAGGAGGCTCCCTCATCCGTGGCCACGGTAGGGGAGAAAGCATGTCAAGGTCTGGGGAGGTATCCAGACCACTAGCCTCACCCAACTCCTCTCTCCAGTCCGGCTCATCAAGCTGGTCTGCCAAAGAGTCAACAGACCCCTCCCAGTCCTCCTCACCTTCCTCTGGCTGCCACTCAGGGTGATAGGGAACGCCAGGGTAGAACAATGGTACAAAATTATCGGTCGGCACCGGCGTCGGTCGATGCCGGTCCGGCTCCATGCCCAAGTCGAGGGGGAGGCCGGTGACACAACCGGCGTCGGAAGTGGCAGAGGCGTCGTCAGAGGTATCGGTGCCTGGAGGAGGTGTCGTGAGGTCAACCGGCACCGATCCGGATCCAGGCCTGGATCCCTGGGGGCCCTGTCGCGCCGGAGCCGCCAGCATTGAAGGCCTAGAGCCCCCAGCCGAGTCCGCGGGGCCCGAAGGCGCGCCGGCTGAGTCGAGCTGCCCAAAGATGGAGTGGAGAGCTTCGTAAAATGCACGAAGCTGGGCAGGGGACGCTCCGGCTCCTGGGCAGGGAGAGGAGGGAAGCTCGGAGCCATCCAAGTAGGCTCCGCGGGCGGAGCCGAAGGACGATGACCTTCCCAGTCTGGCGTTGCGTCGGCCGACGGACGGGGAGAAAGAGAAGAGCAACGGTGCTTCTTCGCCTTCTTCTTGTGCTTGGACTTACCCGAAGACGAAGACTTCGATTAGGAGTGATGGTGGTGACTCCGCGACCGGTCCCGCAACCTCCGTCTCGACCGGGACCTCGAGCAGCGCGGAGCGGACTGCCGGGCCCTCCAGAAGTTTTCGAGACCGCTCCCGCAAAGACTTCGGGTTCATGGCCCGACAGTCGGAGCACGACTTCGGGTCATGGTCGCGCTCCAGGCACCTAAGGCACACGAGGTGCAGGTCCGTGACTGACATCAACTTGTGACAAGAGTCACAAGGCTTGGAGCCGGTCCAAAGATGGGACATCCCTACGGGAACCAGGAGTCGAACGACTCGAAAAAGATGTCGACAAAAGTCGAAAAATCACTTGTCAAAAAATTACAAAGGGTACCGCTCTCTCCGAATCTGCGCTGGCTGGCGCGGAAAAAGAAAGAACTGACGTCAGAGCGCAGGGGTGGCATCTAAGTAGATACCACCATGTCATCCCGGCGATCATGACGCCGATGACGAACGCTGAGTCGACCGACGCCACCTACCGACGCGCAGGGGTACTTCTAAAAAAAAAAAAAATTCTACAGATCCAGTCTGACGCCTGGGGGTAATTCTAAGGTAAGGAATCTATAACTAATAGTCTCTTTCAGATAACTTACTTCTGATGGATCCATCTTAATGCAGATTCATCACCTTATGAATGAGTCTCAAAGCAATATCTCCATGGCAGGTGGGATACAGTAGTGTCAGGTATCCAAGGAAGTCATGCGGCATCGCTCAGGCAATGTATCCATTCTAATAGACAGCCATATGAAATGTAGAGCGCAGCATGGGAAGAAGGACGCGTGATGTGAAAACCCAACTGGGTAGAAAACTAAAAGGCCTTCAATCCCATGTGTTGACGTAATTACCACCAACAAAACTGTCTTCAGGGTAAGAAGTGAAACCAAGCAAGTGTGTATAACAGACAACTCAAATCCCTCTGGACAATAAATGGAAAGCAGGAAACAAGTTAAGCAAACCTTTTAGAAACAACCACTGCTGAATATCTAAACAGGAAATGTAGATCAAGTAGACATATGAAGGCAGAAATGGCCACCAGATAGCTCAGATTTGCACCACTAAACAGACTTAACCCAGCGACCCGGGTAGATGGATGTGGTGGTGGGCTTCCTGGTCACCAAGTTTACTTTATCAGGAAGGTAGAAGGACATAGTGACACTGCTCAATCTCTGCCTGTGCAGCCATAGTTTTGAGGGACTGGGGTGGAGGGCCCCCAACTATCGCTCTAAAAGAGCAGGCCCACTATGCACTGGAGAGGATGGGGGTGCTGTGTGCCAAATGATCAACATACCAAATCCTCCATGCCCAGTCTGTGGAGATGACAATCTGCTGTTCTCAATCCTCAGAAGAAAGTGTATGACACAAAACTAAGGACAGTTACTGTTCTATGTAGTGGTGACCAGATCCACAGATGGAAACTTCAATCTGGAGAACTTTACCTCCATCACCTCAAGTATAGCTCCCACTTTGAGTCCACCAGTGAGACAGAACATCCACCCTCAAATTGAGAAAGACTGCTATATGAGCCACCTTGCGCAAGATTATCCACAGGTGAATCACTTCCCAGCATAGGGGCCACAACTCCACATCGCCAGACTTTTGTTATAATGCACAGTAGTGTTTTTTCCCCCCTGAGAGAATCAATGTTGCTGCCCTAGATGGAAGGGAGAAATGCATTACTTGCATGTCAGGCCACCTGCAGCTCAAGCACATTTATGCGCAGGTGCTCTTCCGACGCAAACAAAAGGATGCTTGCCACCATGTGACCCAGATGGGCATTCCAGCCGAGCAAGGAGGCGTCTGTGACCAAAGTAGCCTGAACCTGGAGGAGGCCTGACAAGACGACCCACCAAAATGTCGGATGGGTCCATCCACCAGAGCAAATCCCAATGAACAGAGTGGACCAGTGACAAAGTAAAATAAATCACAGAATCATCTCCCTAATATCTGCACTCCTCTGAAGAGGAGGATAGGCATCCATGCTGGTCCTGTTCAGTACTCTGAGTGTTAGCCTTCAGGGAGAGGTGGTACTTTTGGGCACTGATGGAAAAGGCCAAGCCATGCATTAAAGGCATTGCCTATTCAAGGTGTTCCCTGGCTCCCACTGGAGGCTTTGCTTTTACTTGCCAATTGACAAAGTAAGGAAATTATTGAACTACTAACCATAGTAGTAAAGCTGCCACAACTGCCAGGACTTTGGTAATGACTCGTGGAGCAGTCAGTAGCACAAATGTAGAACAATGAACTGATCCCACCATGAGTCTCTGGTAACATCTGTGGGCAGGAAGAATCAGAAGATGGAAAAAGGCATCTTTACGATCCAGGGACACCATCTAGTCTTCTGCGATCAAAGCCAGAAGGACTTGGCTCAGGTACAGCATCTTTAACTTGTTCTACCAAAGGAACAAGCTCAAGAAAATGGAAATCCAGGAGAGGTCTTAGACCTCAGTCCTTCTTAGGGACAAAGACAAAGGAGAAAAATAGGGAGACCATTCCCTCCACCACACAGTGATGCTGTGGAGGGCTGGGGAGAAGAGTCAGAAAGGTTTTGAAGCAGAAAAGCGGCAATGGAGCGTGGAGCGTTTATCTGCTCCTACTGGTTTCATCCCACAAACCAACCTCAGCCCAAAAGGAATCATATAGCCTTTGGTGTGACTAGGCATGGCTCTGCCAGGCGTGGTGTACTAGAAAGGCTAGGCTCAACACAGGAGCTGTAACTTTACTGGTTTTGAAGCACTCAATGGAGGAGTAGGCTTTTTGACACGGTCAACCATAATATCTTAGCTGACCGTGTCCGTAGCCTTGGAGTAGATGACCCCACGTTGGCCTTGTTACAGCCATTTCTTTCTGGTCGGGTACAATCGGTGTTCTTGGATGGGTTCACATCGGAACCCTATTCTCTTCCTTGTGAGGTTCTGCAATGTTCGCTACTGAGCCCGACACTGTTTAACCTTTATGTCACTCCTTTGGCTGCTCTGCTAAAATCTTTTGGCTTATCATTAGCATCTTATGTTGATGATACACATATTGTGGTTTCACTCTCGAAACATGATGCCCACTCAGGTGATCTATTTAGGAACTGTATTAGTGCAGTCAGCAAATGGATGGGCAGCAATTGTCTAAAGCTTAATTCATCCAAGACAGAGGTCATTCTCTTTGGCAGTAATACTTCATTTTGGGGCCCTCACTGGCGGCCAGATGAACTGGGTCCGATCCCAGAGCACGTCCCAAAGGCAAAAAAAGTAGGGGTTCTACTTGATAATGAATTGAAATATAAGAATCAAGTAAGCAAAGTCACGTCATCCTCTTTTCAGGCACAGAGTGTGATTAATAAGAAAAACTGACACTTTATTCCTTTTGAGCTTCTTAAAACTGAGGTCATTTTGCTAGTTCTGGCGAGAATAGACCATTGTAACACCCTTTACTTGGATATCCTTAAGGGCTCTCTTAACAGATTACAAACTTCAAAATGCAGCTGCGCGTTTTCTTTTGAAAGTCACCAAATTCAATTCTGTGACAGCGGCCATTAGTAAACTACACTGGCTGCCTGTAAAGCAAATAATTATTTACAAAGCTTTATGTCTGGTTTACAAGACCCTTTGTGGGCAGGGCCCCATCTATTTTAGAAAGAATTTGAGGCGGCATGTGCCTGCAAGAACCCTTCAGTCCAGTTCTGCCAGGCATCTAGTGGTGCCATCTTTTAAACGATCTTCCTGGGGCGGCAGAAGTTTTTTCAGATGCACAGTGCTGCACTGGAATCGTCTCCCTTATAGTTTAAAAACTGCTGTCTCTCTCTCAGCTTTTAGTAAGTCATTACAAACTTGGCTTTTTACCCAGTAACCACCAATTGAAGTCCCTCTCACTCTGCTCTCTCAGCGCCAAGATGCCTCTTGCCATTCGTCGCGCTTTACAAGTTCATTCATTTATTCATTCTTCAAACAACTGCTTGCCATCTAAGGGAATGCCCATTAGTGTGACTTAGACATGTCCAGATAACCCAGTATGCATCAAAGCGTGCCGGTGAAGCTAGACAGCCGTGCCCAAGGACCAAGTAACTGTGTCCACAGGGTCCGGATACACTTCAGGATCGGTTTGGATGCATCCAATTCATCACTGAACAGGTCTGTAAACAGCATGAACATATCGGCTCCGGAGGCAGGTGGTATTAGCAGTGCAGATGGTCAACTCAGGTTGATAGACCTCTTTTAAGCACAGAGTGAAGTTTCTTCGACTCTCTATTGGGACCAGCCATGGGGAAGGCATCGGTTTCCCATCGCGGAGGACATTTGGACAACAGACATCCTGGTGATGGGTGTGAAAATACTGGGGGGCATGGGGGGATTGGGAGTCACCCGGAGCTGACCTATGGCATCTGGCTGCCTGTGGACAGCTGGGACTAAAAAGAGGTTCTCCCATCCATTTATAACAAGATCCATAAGGACCTCACTGAATACAAGCAATGGATACAGCACTGCGGAGAAAGGTTGCAAGGTGCATGATCTCAGTCAAAGGCTTCAGCTGCTTTTCGAACAGAGATAAATGGGGCTACTTCCTCTGAGGCACAGCCAGAGGAGATCGGAATCTCACTTTCTGGTGAGGTATTTAGGCCACTTGTCCTTTGTAAATTGGGATAGAAGCCAGTATCAGAATTATAACTGGTAAGAAGGGTATCAGCCTTTAAATCTCCAGCCATCCTACAGCCAAAATCTCTATCAGGCATTGCGTGGGCGCCTGAGTTTGAACCAAAAATGTCCTTCATACAGGCAATCTTTGAGCAGGAGGAAGGTCCTCTGCCAAGTGAACATCGTTAAAGTTAACGATAACTTTTCGCCTCACTACACGGATGAAATCGGATGTCAGCGGCATAAGGAGATGCACCGTGGGTGGCTCTGTGGGTGGTGGTGACAGCATGAGAGAGGCTACAACATAACAGGGCAGTAGCTGGACAGGCTTTGACTTATTTTTAGGTGCTGGCGAGATTTTGGGAGGCATCTGGGTCAAGAGTTGCTCACAGAAACAAGATTCACTTTAAGGTTAGCCCAAAGGGTGGAAATGCAGTCCTTAACAGCCAGCTCCAGATACAGAGAGCCTCTTGGCACCGAACCCAGGAACCACATCGCCATCCTTGATGCAGTACCACAAGGAGGTGGTGTTGTCTGTGAGGACCCGAACCAGCCCTCCTTTCAAGGATATCAGGAAGGTGTTTTAAGCAAAAGGTGAATGGCCCACAACTTCAACAAGGTTCATGTGGAGTCAGGTCTCCAAGGAGGACAGAATCCTCTGATCTCTAACTCTTCCCACTACATTTCCCGAGCCCAACTGCGAGGCAGCCATCACCACTGTTGGCTCTGGTTGGGGCAGGGAAAGGAGTCTACTGCAGATTCAACTGCGGCCAAGCTGCCACCAATGCAAATCTTTTCTAGTCTCCTTCATAACTTGGATGGAGTCAAGTTCCACTGGTGCTGAACAGACAGACTTGAGGTTCCAGTGTAGAGTCCGCAGATGCCACTTGGTATAGTAGATGAGCAGGATGCAGGAGGCCAAGAATCCTCAGAGCCACTCACACTTAGACCCACCAAGGACCAAGGGTGAAACGCTGGAATCACAGCCTGAATGCCCTGGACCTGTTGTAAGGGAGAGGAGGTCCTAAATTGCACCGTATCGAGAATGGGGCCAATGAAATGGAGCCTCGGCAAAGGAGTCAGGAGTGACTATGGAACTTTGATAGTGAACTAAAACAATGTCAGGACGTTTATCGTCATCTTAAGTTGGTCTACGACTGACTGTGGCAAGACACCTCCACAGCCAGCTGTTGTGGTAGGGGAAAACTGGAATCCCCATTCTACGAAGGTGTGCTGAAACCACCCGCCATCACTTTTGTGAACACCCTAGGGGTGACATGTCCAGTAATCTCTTGAGGAGGCGTACTTTTACTTCTTTTTGTTTTAGTATTTGTTTCGCCAGTGCCCAAAGAGCTTTTTGCCTGTTCAATGACGGAAATATTTTTGCAGCTGTTGCATCTATTAGGGTACCCAAGAAATGAATTCTTGTTGGAATTAAGAACGACTTGCTTTCATTTAGCTGAAGGAATAATGTAGGAAGTTAGGATCCTTCTGCATGGTTACCCCCACTTTTGCCTGGTGCTGTGGTTGTATCTGACTAGTCTGACAGGGATCCTGCTAATCAGGACTCCAGTCTCTGTGCTTTCTCTCCTAAATTGGTTATGGTGAGTACTTGGGTGTATCCCAGATTGACAACTGGTGTACCATTATAAGACCCTAGTATATGGTACTGAGGTACCCAGGGCATAGGTACACCAGGGGTCTCCCATGGGCTGAAGCATATATTATGCCACCCATGAAAGACCACTCAAATTGTGACTATGAGCCTGCCATTGCAACCTGTGTAAGCTAGTGCTAGCACCATTCACCACAGATATAGGTTTCATTATATCGGAGGTCACTGCACTTAAAACCTAGGCCTTTCAATCCTAAAGGAAGGGTGTTTGGTTCTAAGTGTGAGGGTACCCTGCATGAGCAGGACACCCACTAGAAACCCAGGAGTCGATTCTCCAGGCTGTGTCAGTGCGGTCAGCCATTTTAGACACATAGGGGATATCAAGTCAAATACGAGATATCTAACTATATAATGGCTGCACCGAAACAGGTCATGTTTGGTATCAAACATGTTTGAATCCTACCCAAACACTGATTCTAGTGATGGATGCAGGATCCCATGTACTGGGGGGCTCCCCTAGGGAGCCCCCCTGTATTCCCGGTACCAGCCTTTCATGGTTAACAGCAAGCTAGTGCTGCTGCCGACCACAGACATAAGTCTTCCCTCCTGCTGCTGAGCCAGGCTCGAGCAGGGGAAGGTAGGGACAATAGGTTTCCTGTCACAGGGAGCACCACTTACAACAGATATAGGTTTCCCTATATCTGAGGTCACTGCACTTAAAACCTATAAGTCACCCCTAAGGCAGGCCTTTCAATCCTGAAGCCAGGGCGCTCGGTTTTAAGTGTGAGGGTGCCCCTGCATGAGCAGGATACCTCTACAACCTTCGGAGTCCATTCTCCCGGGTTGTAAGTGCATCAGCCATTAAGATATATAGAGTGGCCATGCGTCATTACGCAATGGCCAATTCTAAACTTGCTGTAACGAACCCTGTCATGTTTGGTATCAAACATGTTGGAATCATACCCCCACACTATAAACGGTATGGGAATGATGATTCCATGCACTGTAAAGCTCCTCTGGGACGCCCTCAGTGCTCCCGGTACCAGTCTTCTAGACCCGGACAGCACATGGCTGCTGTCGACCAGAGACACAATTCTGCCCTCCTGCTGCTGAGCCAAGCTCGAGCAGGGGAAGGCAGAACAATAGGTATTCTGTCACAGGGAGGTGTGACCACCTCCCAGACAGGGTTTAGTGTATTGGGGCCAGGTGGGGGCGCTTGCCAGTGCCACTCAGTCTGCTTGAGGGGCACATTTGGTGCCCTCCTTGCATAGTCCAGTTCAAACCAGCACAGGGAGCCGTTGGCTTCGGCTATGGCGCGAAACTGGACAAAGGACATGGGAGTATCCTCCACAATGTCCGACCCTTCCCCTGGGAGGGAACCCTGAATCGTCCCAAATCTTTCCTTAGGGTACTTAAGGGCTTACCTGTAGGTGGGTCCCTAGATTCGTTGTGGGACACGATTCACATCAAGACACCACTTCTTCTTTGAAAGTCTCGGCACTCTGGACTTCGCTGGACCTTGCTCTGGGCTCCGAGACTGCAACTGGGAAGACTCCTGCTTCTCCTGGTCTTGTCGTCCTCAAGTCTGCTGCAACGTCTGTGCCCGTGCTCCATATAAGAACCTTCCAAGGCCTGTGGACATCCAAGACACCTGAAGGAATTTCCCTTGAAGTGAAGAAGTCACTTCCCTGCATATGCAGGCACTGCAACGAAGCTAACCGGTCTGCTGAAACTGAGCTTCCACGGACTCCGAAAGGCTCAGCAACACAGGGGTGGTTCTCCACATCCCTCAAGGCCTGCCCTGTCCTATCACCAAGTTTGAGGCCAGTATCCCTCGTCGGAGCCGCAGGAACCGAACCCCTGTGCACCGCGTCGACTTGCCGTTGCAAAGGCTTGTTGGCTTCCTTCCACCAAGACCTTCCGGCTCCAAGTAGCCCAAACCTCAAGTATCTCCTGTGACCAAGATCTTCATCCTCACCGCATCACCTGCATCGTGGGCCTGCATCTTTGGTGATCTGCTCGCAGTCCTCTTGCGACTCCAGTGCCTCCGGCATGTGGGACCTCTTGAGGGTCATCTTTGAATTCAGTAGGCTCTCCTGATTGCTTGGGGCTGGCTCTGACTCCCCTGCTTGTGGCGAGTCACCTGGACCCAGCTGGTCCCGACACTGTACCTTTTTCGCTTTCCACGTTGGTTGCAGCTGCCAAGGCTTGTTGGTGCTCCCGACAGACATCGACCCCGCAACTCTCGACATTCGACGTGGGACAGCTCGTGAACAGCTCCTGTTCTTCCACACCGTTGCCTGGTCTGCACAGCTGCAGCTCCAAGGTCACCGTCAGCTCTCCTGCAACACCCGACATCGGTGGGCGTTGGTCTTCCATGCCTCCTGGTCACTCCTTAGTGGCGTAGATTCTGTCCCCTCTGCTTGCAGGTATTTCTCATCTTGAATCCACCTTTGGGTTCCACCGGACTCTTTCACCTTCTCCAGCAGCGGCATCTTCCTGAAGTCCTCCACTGAGTTTGAAGGCGGTTTCCGACACCAATTCAGACCTATGCACCCGGCTTCCCTGGTGTAGGTATCCTGGTTCCTAGGGTATCCACAGGTGGGGTGGCTCTCCAACCTTCTGTCTTCCACTGGGATTCTTCAGGGTCCACTGGGAAGGGTCCTTCACAACTGCGACTTACCCACTGACTTGTATTGAGCATGTGGTTGTGTTCCCACTCTGCACACGGCCTCCGTGGGGTTCCTGGTTACTAACCTCGGGTGGTTCCTTGGGTCCCCGGCACTTCTAGGTCTTCTGGGTATAGTCTTGAATTGAGTCATGGTTCGCATACCACTATTTTAGTACATGGTTTGGTCTCCCCCTGGCGACCACTGTGTATTCGTGCTACTTACCTGTTTTATTTGCAAAGTATTGTGTGCATTGTGAATATCTCCGGGGAGCAGATATTTGTATGTGTTAGTGAGGGTCTTATAATAAATACATATTTTTATATATACACTGTGTAGGTCTTTTCCACTTAATCTATACCAATAAGATTGTGCTCTGGTAAAACAAGCTGCTTTACACTCCTTCTGGACTAAGCCTGAAGGCTGCTCTCCACAGCTACCACTTAGAGAGCTATCTAAGGTTGTCTAAGACCACTAAAATCACCATAAGGGTTGTCTGGATTAGGGCAGGGTGCCCACTTACATAAGTGTGCACCATATACTAAGCCAGCTTCTCACACATAAGGAGTTGAAGAGCTGGATACCAGCTTTGATTGAGTTTTTGGTAAACTTTACGGACGAGCCTTGAGCATCCTAGTTATCTAGGTAAGGGTAAATGATGTTCTAGATGACAAAGTTTGGCTGCTACTGGAGCCATGCATTTTGTAAATATTCTGGATGTGGATTGGAGGCCGAAGGGAAGTACTCGGAATTGGTAATGGCAACTGGCTACTTCATTTTTGTAGGACTTATTGATGTTTTCTGTGAATGGGAAAATGAAAGTACCCATCTTTGAGAGCCAATCATGACATGAATTTGTTTTTCATTAAAAAGGGCAAAAAGCCTAGGAGTGCAACTGTTTTGAATGTTTGTTTTTTCAAACATAAAGCGAGCTGGATCAATACTAGGCTCTGCCTCCATTTTTTTTCAGTCTTCTTTATTTACTAGAAAGTATCTGGAGTAAAGTCCCATATTTTATCAAGCTTTGGGACTATTTCTGTAGTCTCCTTCCGTTGCATGGTTTGAACTTCTGCCTTCAACAAATGTAGGTTTTAGTGCTTTATTCTGGGAGGTGGTATTGTTTGAGTGTGTTGAATAAACTTCAACGTGTAACCATACTGGACAACGCCCAGGACCCATTTGTCTGTACTGGTTGCCTCAGAGTTGTTGTAGAATGTAAATATTGTGCTCTCTACACAGCTTGATGTTGTTAGACTGCATTCTTAATAATCTGGTGTCGGGGGGAGTGGCTTGCCGCGGAGCGCGATGGCCGCTTGATTGAGCGGCTCCGCCGGCCTGACCCGATTTTCCCCGCAATATCCGCTATCGCCATCCGTAAACTGTAGTGTTGCCGTGGCACTGGGCCCCACAGGAACCCCGGACGAGAAGCCGATCTGGGATCTGAAGGATCAGGGTTGGAAAGGCGACAGTGCGGGGTGCGGCCTACTGACACGGCGCCGACCCCAGGCTTGCGTGACAGAGCCGCCGCTCAGAGGGCCGCTCGGGAGCTGCGGAGGAGGCGCGCGGCCCCACTCAAGGGCACGCCCGATTGCTGGAGACGCCGTCGATCCGCGCTACTGACAGAGCGCGGCGCTAGATACCCTTGACGCTGCGCCCCTAGCAGAGAGTGAGGCGAGGACCCGGGGGTGAAAACGGACCCCACGAGACCGGAGAGCGGCGGCGGGAACAAACGCACCTGCATAGCCTGCAGTGTCCCAGGCGGCAGATCGGCAGGAAGTAAGGGCGTGCGGCATATAGCAAGGTAGAGGACCACTGGAGAGTGGTGTGAAAGGACTGTGCCCTGTGCGGCTACATTGGACTATCCGGCTGGGATGCCCACTTGTTGCTGAGGCCTTGCTGTCCTGGGCCCTGGTAACGGCCCGGGGGAATCATTGCCTGGTGAAGATAAGCGAGAGCAGGGCATATTGAGCGGAGATAACAAGGGGGTTCCCCACTTTCTGCTAAGGGTGGCAGGCGGCTACCCCCGATAAGGAGCCTACCGACCGAGAGGTCAGGGCTGATTTGCGGCGGCTGGTCCCCGCGCCTAGTGAGTGGAAAGGAAGTGCACGGGCTACTGCGGCCATGTCTGGGGGCAGGGGACAGCGTGGTCCTCAGCAAACGAAGTTGGACAAGTATGCAGTGCACCGGGACCAACTGACCGGTTTGGAGGGGGCGATGACCGAGTTGCCCAAGGGGACCCCTCAATCTGAGCACCCTGAACTGACGCTGCAGGATGTCATGGCTGCAATTCAAGGGATCAAAACGTACCTGGCTGGAAGGATCGACGCGGTAACGACGGAGGTATCCCTGATCCGGGCGGATCTCCGCAACATAAGGGACAGAGTGGTCGAAGTGGAGGGCACAACGAAGGAACTGGTGACGGACGCAAGGGCTCTCCAGCAGCAGGTCAAAGATCTAACGCAGAAGGCAAGAGTTCTGGAGGCCAGGATGGAGGATCAGGAAGGGCGCTCCCGTCGCAATAATATACGCATTATTGGGGTGCCAGAGAGGGCGGAGGGGCAGGCGGTGGATTTGTTCGTTGAAGACCTCATTACTAATTCACTCCAGCCACTGAGCCTCTCTAAATGCTTTTCGGTGGAGCGCGCCCATAGGGTCCCCGGGGTGCGACCGAGACCAGGAGCTCCTCCAAGACCTATAGTTGCGAGACTGTTTTACTACAGAGATAGGGACGGGATCCTCAAGGCGGCCAGGAATTCTCTGCCACTGAAATATGAAAATGCCCTCATTACCATTTATCCAGACTTCACGCAGAAGGTGCAGCAGCAGAGACGTTCTTTTATAGACGTTAAAAAAAACCTTTGTGCGCAAGATATTAAGTACTCAATGCTTTTTCCAGCGACTCAGAGTTATGGCAGAGGGCAAGGTTTGGCGATTTGACTCGCCCAGCGATGCCCAGGACTGGCTAGATGGATGGAGCACGGTGGGGAAGTCGAGGAGACGGCAGCAAGCTGCACCAGGGGAGGTTACCGAGGAGCCCGGGGAGGGGCCTGAATAAGCATGTTCACTGGGAACAGAGACGGTCCTACGTCCACTGAAGCAGGAATGCAGTATGAGACGTCACATATTGGTGTTACAAGGGGCGGTTGGATTGAACGTCGAATGGCCTGGACTGGGATGGCGCAATTGTACTGAGATGAACGTTAGCTTTGCTGATGTGGACCCAGTGTACAGATAAGATTGGGGTTTCTTGTATATGACTTACAGGGATGCAATACTGATGTACTGGTCTAGTTCTAGAAGGTTTCACCCTGAAGATACATATACGGAGGGGGGGTTCGGGGGGTACGGCGGGCGTGCCGGCGCTGAGCTGTCCCCAGTTGGGTTTGTTACTTTGGGGCGACAGGCACTCTGCGAGTTGGGGGGGGTGAGGGGGGGTGGTTTTTAACCCACTGTGCAGGGCGGCAGGGAGGGGGTGGGAGGACTGGGTGGGGACAACAGGTTGGTGTGTTCACAAGGTTTTCATTTATATAGTCATGTTATACTTGCTTCAGAATTTCACTGCAGTTCGTAATGACCTGGTCTCAGGACAGAAGACTCTACCCTGGTACATAGGGGTGGGGGGCGATCGATTGTAGAGGGGGGGGGACGGGAGGGTGGGAACTGGACACATGCTACTCCCAGATGGCCACGCAACACACTAAGAAACTAAAGGCATTATCGTGGAATGTGAACGGGCTGGGGGACAAAATTAAGCGAACCATGGTGTTACATTACCTACATAGACACTCCCCAGACGTAGTACTCCTGCAGGAGACACACCTTAAAGGCAATAAATATCTAGCGCTCAATCGGTTCGGATACACGCTTGTGGCACATGCAGGGTTCACAACTGGCTCCAGGGGGACTGTGATACTACTCAAGAGTTTGGTGCCACTGGTGGCAACTCACACATGGTATGACCACATGGGGCGGTATGTGGTGCTGTCGAGGACATGGGAGGGCCGCACCCTAAACATCTGCTCAGTGTATATTCCTCCAAGAATGCATGGGGTATCGTTCCCAGAACTCAGCAAGCTGCTACTTGACATGCCATTGGGAACTTTAATCCTGGGTGGGGGCATGAATGAGACTATGTTGCCAGAGATAGACCGAGACACACACTCCCACAGAGCCGGGGGATCGCAGCCGTTACATGCCTTTGCAAACGCGAAGGGGTTTGTGGATCTGTGGAGATTGCACAATCCTGCTGTTAGACACTATACCCATATCTCAGCAGCGCATGGCAGTGGGTCACGCTTAGATTATATTTTCACGCACACCACCACGGCCGGACTTTTTCAGGATGGATGTCACAGGGCCCGTGGAATATCTGATCACTCCCCGGTGGAGGTGCTCTTGTGGGGCCCAGTGAGGGACTGGACGCTGCCTCCACGATTAGACCCCTACTTATTCAAAGATCAGGAGTTTAGGGAACGGTTCGAGGAAAGTACTGACCAATATTTTACAGCAAACTCGGGATCGGTACAGTGCAATTGTATATTATGGGAGGCATATAAGGCGGTGGCCAGGGACTTTGTGCAAGCGACAGCGGGGGCCAAACGTAAAGAAAAGCGAGCGTAATGCGACAGTCTGGAGCAGGAAATTACAGTGCTTGAATCGGCGATGGAGCTGGGCCAGAGGGACGACACCGGGCGAAAACACACACTTAGGCTCAAACATAAAGAACTTAGAGATTTAGAAGAAAATGTAGCACGCACGCATGCAATAGCGACGCAAAGGCGTATATATGACCTGGGTGATAAGGCAAATAAACTTATTGCATGGTTGGAAAGAAGGGATAGAAGCCGCAACTGGGTCTCTGAGTTACGGACTCCCGAGGGTATGGAGAGAGGGGCGAGCACAGATATAGCAGAGGCGTTCACTAAGTATTATGAAGGAATCTACCAGACTCAGACGGACAGAGGGGAAGAGGACTGTAAAGAGTTTCTAAAAGATATAATGCTGCCAACGCTAAGTGTGGAGGAGCAGGAGGCGACTGATTCGGACTTTACCATAGAAGAAATTGAAGGAGCCATAAGGGACTTCCAATCGGGGAAGGCAGCTGGTCCAAACGGCTTCCCTGCGGAGCTCTACAAAGTGTGGCGGGGAAACTTGCGCCTCACATGCTTCGTATGTTCCAAGATGCCAAGGAAAAGGGCCAACTGCCGCTAGATTTGAGGACGGCTACTATAGTAATTCCCAAAAAGGGAAAACCACAGGATCTCTGTAGTTCTTATAGACCTATCTCGCTTTTAAATTTCGAGGCTAAGGTACTGGCTAAAGCGATAGCGAACAGATTATCACCAGTGATACAATCGCTGATACATCCGGACCAGTCCGGCTTTATGCCTCACAGAAGCACCAGGCTGAATCTTCGCCGTCTCTACGGTGTACTACACATGGTACAGAAACGATTGGACGAACCGGCAGCACTCTTATCCCTCGATGCCCATATGGCATTCGATAGTATCGAATGGCCCTACTTGTTTGCTGTCCTGGCCAAGCTTGGGTTCGGTCCACGTTTTCGAGCCTGGATTGAGCTTCTGTACGCTGCCCCGATGGCACTGGTTAGGGTTAATGGGACGGTGTCCAGAGCTTTCAAGCTGCATAGGGACACGCAGCAGGGCTGTCCGCTCTCGCTGGTGCTTTTTGCGCTGGCACTCGAACCGCTGGCCTCATGGGTGAGAAGAGATCCACTGGTGAGAGGGATTGACGTGGGAGGAGGGTGGGAAGATCGTATCTCCCTCTACGCGGACGACATCCTGCTATACGCCTATCGGCCTAGACAGACATTTCACCGGCTCATCCACATAATACAGTCTTTTGGCCAATATGATGGATACCGTATAAACTGGGATAAATCCTCGGTGTTCACTCTGGCGGGGGAGCCTCTGACTGACGTCGGCATGCAAAAAACTGGTTCACAAAGAGTCCTTTAAATATCTGGGCATTTGGATTACTAAGATGGAGGAGGATTTTATGCAGTTAAATGTATATGTGCAGCTGGAACAACTGAAAGGGGATGTGGCCCACTGGCGGCGTCTGCCGGTCTCTCTCATGGGGAGAGCGGTCTTATTTAAAATGATGGCTCTCCCACGCCTACTATACGCAATACAGAACACCCCATTCCAGATCCCGGAAGCTTTCTTCCGTGCGGTGGAGTCAGAACAGCGAGTGTTGATATGGGGGGGGAGGCAGCCCTAGAATCGCACTAAAGAAACTACAGAAGGGGGTGTTTGAAGGGGGACTGGCGGTGCCTGACATCAGAAAATATTACTGGGCAGCGCAGCTGGTCAAAATCAATGGGTGGGTCTTTTCGCCAACGGAGGAACCAGCATACCAGGTCGATCGACTCGCCATGGGTAAGGGCAGTTACTTCTCTGTCCTCTACGAGAAAGGACGGGGTATTTTGTCCCTCCCCACTCATACGCAGACGGTGGTTATGGCATGGCGGAAGGCAACTAAAATGACTGGGTGAGAGGCCAGACTAACTGAGCAAACACCCCTCTGGGAGGGAGATTTCTTAAGAGAGGTGGGGCGCCTGAGGGACTTCCATAGATGGAGCAATATAGGCATAGATCTACTGGGAGATATTTGGGAAAAGGGGGAGATGCGTACATTCGACAGCCTACGAGCAGAGCTTCAAATGAGAACGAACGAACACTTTAGATACCTACAACTGAGGCACGCACTCCATTGCCACCTGAAAGATGGAGATCAGTTACCAGAGTACACACCACTCGAGGATCGCCTCCTACTTGACCCGATGATAGATAGGGCAATGTTATGTTATTCTGATTTGTAAAGCGCGCAGCTACTCGACAGTGTCCCGGCGCTGGCAGAGAGAGGACAGAATACTAAGACTGGGCTAGTGGTTAAACAAATGGGTTTTAAGTTTCTTCTTAAAAAGTTCAAGATTGTCTATCAGTCTCAAAGATATAGGAAGACTGTTCCATGCGCAGGAACGTAGGTAGGCAAAGGATCTCCCACCCATCCGAAGACGGTTACAGCGAGGGACCTTTACCATGAGAGTTGGCAAAGAGCGAAGAGTGTGGACAGGGACGTAAGGGGGGATTCTCTCCTTGAGATAGACAGGACCTGTCCCTTTAAGAGATTTATACATTAGAACCATGGCTTTAAACATCACCCTCTGTTTCATGAGGAGCCAATGAAGAGCCTTTAGGTGCGGAGTCATATGGGATCTCGCAGGGAGAGCAAGCAGAAGTCTGGCTGCAGCATTCTGGAGTCTATTAAAAAGATAGTCCAGAAGGCCCAGGTATAGTGCATTACTGTAGTCCAATCTAAACGTGATCAGAGCCTGAACCACCTTTCTGCCTGCTGCCTCTGAAAGAAGAGGGAGAAATTTTTTCAGCGTGCGGAGTACATTGAAGCAATTCCCCGCCAAGGCTAGGATCTGTGGGAGGAAGGATAGAGAGCTGCCAATTTTAATTCCTAAGTTCTTCACACAGTTTTTAGGAGGACCTGGGTGAGGGCAATTGCTGGGCCAACAGTCTACCACAACATTGTTTGGGACACCTCCAAAGGTCACAATCTCAGTTTTCTCGGGGTTACATCTGAGGTGGTGCAATTCCATCCACTGGAAGACTCCAGCGAGGCACTTGGCTATTACTTTCTCATCCAAATTCTTATCTTTATCACATGAGAACAGTAACTGAGTGTCGTCTGCGTATGAGACGACTTTAGCGCCAAGAGACTCTGCCAGTGTAGCAAGAGGGGTCACATACACGTTAAACAGCGCAGGGCTGAGAGCCGATCCCTGCGGCACACCCAACCCCAGCGACCTAGCCTGCGCTGTAAACGGAGGCACCCAGACTTCTATAGACCGTCCGTCCAGAAAAGATGCCAACCAGTTGTAGGCCTGATGTCTGATTCCTATTTCATGTAGTCGTTCCAGCAGCTTATGGTTGGGAACCGTGTCAAATGCTGCTGTAAGGTCAAGCAATATCAGCATTGCCTTTCCTCCTCTATCCAAAACGCTACGGATGAACTCCGTCACCTCTAACAGTGCTGTCTCAGTGCTAAATTGAGGGCGGAACCCAGATTGCGTGGCATGAAGGATGCCATTGGCCTCCAGGTAGATGGATAGTTAGCGGTTTACTTCTTTCTCAAGAATTTTAGAGAAAGTTGGGAGCAGCGAAATGGGCCTATAGTTAGAAAGTAACTTACGATCTGCTGTAGGTTTTTTCAGCAGTGGCAGAACTTTCGCCTTTTTCCACAGACATGGAACCATCCCAGATGCCAAAGAAGAATTAAAAATATGGTTTAATGCCAGATTAATCATAGGTGCCACCATATTTAAAACTGACATGGGGCATGGGTCAAGAGGGGAGCCTGATTTAAGACTTTTTAATGCTGCTAAGGACAGACAGAGATCGGGGTAAAGGCGTCGTGAGTGGTATACGTAAGTGGAAAGGGAGTTGACTTCCACTCCAAATTCAGTGTCCCAGGGGCAGCGGTCTCGAAGCTTTTTGTTAGTGACATGATCTTCTCATGAAAAATAAGTCGAGCTCATTGCACCACTATCGAGGGGAGACAAGTTCTCACAATGACCATCGGGCGCATGAAAGAGTCGACTATTTTGAAAATAGCCTTTGCTTTATTATCAGCTTCCATAACCCTATTGCCGAAGAAACCTTTTTTAGCAAGATGCAGTTTCATTTGCTATAGCTTTAGGGCTGCTTTATAAGCGAGTTTGTCCTCCTTGGAGTATCCATGCCTCCAACTTCTTTCCAGCTTCTTACATTGGCTCTTACACAGCTTCAGCTCTGTATTAAACCAAGGGGCTGTTGGGCCAGCCCTAGATTGAGAGGCCTTTTTTATGGGTGCTTGTGTATTTACAGTTTCGCCAATCCTACTTGACCCGATGATAGATAGGGCAATATCCCTCACATATAAAAAGTTAATAAACAATACCCCTGATTGCATGGGACCTCTACGAGCGGCCTGGGAATCGGATGTGGGTCTCCTTGAGGATGATGATTGGGGAGAGGCTCTGCAGAGCCCCAGAGAAATAGCTGTGAGAGCAAGATTCAGACTGATCCAACTCCGCATCCTGCATAGGTCGTACGCCTCCAGGACAGTACAATATTGCATGGGCCACTGTGCGTCGGCGCAGTGTGCTAGGGGCTGTGGTGCGGTCGGAACATTCTTCCACATACTGTGGGCCTGCCCCAAGATCCAAAGATTCTGGAAGGGGGTAGTAGCTCAGTGATGACAACGGTGGTGGGGGAACAGGTCCCGGTAGAGGCGAGATGGCATATCCTTGGGGTGAAAGGCGAGACAGTCTGGCCCAAGTGGGCCACAACCTGGCTGGCCTTGGCAGGAGTGGTGGCAAAACGAAATATCGCCCGAGCATGGGGGGCCAGTGTAGTCCCAACGGTGGAGTCATGGGCAAATGACTTGGATTGGTGCCAGCGGGCGGAGCAGGCAGTGTATCAGAGCAGGGGATGCCCAAGCAAATGGGAAAAGATATGGGGGGCCTCTGTGAACTACAGGAACGATTAGTCAACACCACAACAAGGGGCTCCAGACCCTTGAGGGACCATACGGACTGGATGTATCGAATGCCATGTTGGTTGGGAATGTGGGCCAATGGGAGGTTTAAACTATGGATATTGCTATGTAACTGTGTTTGCCAAACCACATACACTGCAGTGTTTACGCTGAAGCATATGTTGGTTGTTTAATAAAAAGAAAATTTTAAAAAAATAATAATCTGGTGTCAGAAGAGTGTTCGTGACGTCTACGGTCCTGGCCTTTCTTTTGGGATTTACGCTTCTGTGGTTGCCTTGAGTAAGGTTGCTGCTGCTGTCTATCGGAATATGGCTGTTGATGTGGTGCATAATCCTGGCGGTATTGTTGAGTTTGATATGGTGAGTATCTGCAACTCTGAAATGAGCCTCAGTATGATGGAAGTCTGGCGAGTCCACGAAAGGATTGAGATCTACGTTGTTGTAAAGTTTTAAATGATCCATCAGGTTCTGCGTCCACTTTGATTCGCTGGAGCACAACATCTAAATGCTTTCAGAATAACCATTCACAGTCGAAAGGCATGTCCACGATTTCATTTTGGACCTCAAGTCTGAAGGAGGCAGCTCTTAGCCATCCTTGACGGCGTAATACTGCTGCTCCAGCTAGCTGCTTGAACCCTATTTTTGACAGATTCATTGCAGAATCGATTAAAGCCGATGAAGCTTTTTCGCCCTCGTGGAGGATAGCTTTCACCTCTTATTTTTTGTCTTCCGGCAGCATTTCTAAATATGGGGCTATATCTGACCACATTTGTCGGTTATACCTATCAACTATTGCCTGCCAGCTGACGCTCTTATAGACTTAGCAGCCACAGAGAAAAATGGTTCCCAGCCATATCCATTCTCTGGCCTTCTTCGTCTGGTGGTGCTGTGCAGGGTGCCATCCGATTCCTGGATCTTTTTTATGACTGAATCCGCTTTAGGGTGACCTGGAAGGCATATTAGTGAATTATCTGGGGTTTTATACTTTTTATCTACTCATAGTATTATTGTGGCTACCATAAGCTTTCTTCTTTCTTGCCTGGTGTGTTCTATAAGAGGAATTGACCTGATGGACTTTTTTGCCTGTTCCTTAAAGTCATATGGGAAACCGTCCGATTCCGTCACTACAACAGGAAGGTTGAATCGTTTGGTTGTTCACTCCACCTACAAATAAAATCCGCTGATGTCATCTGGTGGGATATTCACCTTGGTGGGGTTTGTGTGTATGTTACTGGTAGGATGTAATTGTCCCATTCATCTCCCCCAGGTAGGTGGGTTGGTCATATTTCTCCTTCATCATCATCCATATATTGGCTATCATCGTTTGAAGTGTCTACCTGGATGGGAGGGTTGAGGTACTTCCAGGAACGGTTGTACTTGTTAAAGAGTTTGAGGAAGGTGGCGACTTTCCTCTTGAAATGCTTTTGGTGCAGATTGTGCTGGAGTAGAGAATGGTTGAGGTGGCCCAGATGATTCTGACCGTTTAGGTCAGGTTGGAAAACAGGTATAGTAATCAGCCATCATATGTCTCAGGTCTTTGATTAAGTCTCCTGGCATTCAAATCCTAAGTCTCTGTTCACAGTCTTCACATGCAGACTTGTATGGATCACAAGGACGTTGTTGCGGGGAATAGCCCTGTTCTTCCTCTGTACCCTGACAATTTATGTGGACTTGTCCTGGACTGTATTCTGTCCCAAATGGATCATCTGGGTCTGAATCTTCCTCTGCTTCCATGTTTAAGAATTTTGCTTGAGGATGAGGTGGTATCTTCCTTCGGGATATATGCTGTGGGCATAACAGAATTGCAGTTTGTAATGATGGTAACTTTTGGATTGTCAACTGTTGTGTTGTCGTCTACAAGATAGTCGTCAACGAGGCTAACAGTAGTGTTGTCATCATTGTGCTGTTGACACAATCTTGGCTAGATCAGTTGAGGAATGCATCGTCTGATTCACTGACGCAGTTGTCATTGGGTAAGCTGCTTTCATATGTTTCTGATGCTAAGTTGTCACCGTAGTAGTCGAGGATTGTCCTACAGGAGTCGTCAGCGGTACGTTTACTATCAGCTTTTTTGTCAGCGGAGACGGTGGAGAAGACAATGAAGTTAGAGGGTGTCTCTTTTTCTTTATCAGATGGAGAGATATCTAATGTTTTCTTTAAGGCTTTTGTGTGACTTCTTTCCTCTTGCTCACCTGAGTCCTTAGGTTTAGATTTAGCCTTAGAGTAATCCGTATCTTCAGTAACCCTGAAGAGAGCTGTTCCGAAGACTTGTTTTTCCAAATTTATTTGAGTAGTTGAGGGACTAGGTTGAAAAAGTTCTACATATTTTGCAGTCCTATGCCCTTGTGGTCTGGATAAAGGCAGTACATACATTTTTTAAATTTCTTTTAATGAGGGTCATTTGAATAAAGCTTCATATTCCAACAGGCATTACGTGCCTTGAACAGGCTTCTCTTCGATTTTTCTTCTGTGGCCATTTTGCAGAGGCTATTAGGTCAAGAGTGTATTGAAAGCCAAAGAAAAAAGCCAAAAATTAAGTCTGCTTTTCTGAAGACAAAACTCTAGAGCACACGATGTGCAGTAGAAATCTAAGGTGTGAACTTCTCTGGGAGGGCTGAGTGATGGAGCACTCTCCCTCATCGGCCAAAGTTCAGATTTTTTATAAGGGGTTATAAAGCGGTTGATGTGTTAATAAAGTGGGCACTGGCTGAAGCCTTTACTTATGTCAGTGCCCTGTAATGCTATTTAAAAGTTACCAAGGTACTTCCATTTCAACAACGGGGAATGATTCAAGCATGTGAATCTACGAAAGATCCAATGCTGAAGAACCTGAGTGTGCCAAGGACGGACCTGCCAGCAGTAATCCAAATGGAGGCTCTAGGGGATCCTTGGGGCCTGGAGGGGAACCAGAGGGAGCCAGACGAGTGCTGAAAATATGCAGCATGGCCTATTTAAAGGCTTCAATCTGTTGAGATATTACCAATGGCCCTGGAAACGCGGGGTGCATCACGATCAGCTGTGGAATCAGCTCCTTGGTGGGGGACCAGGAGAGTGACCAAGAGGTACCCTGAAGCCCTTGTGATATCTCTGGCTGAGAGTGGCGGGACTGGGAAAAATTCTGCTTTGCCTTCTTGTGCTTCTGGTTAAACTTATCGAAAGACTACGACCGCAAAGCATACCTGTCGCAGGAATGGCCCGAGAGCATGTGTAGGTCTGCCCCCATGCTTTTGAACGGGACTTGCACAATTTCTTGCGGTGCTCAGCGACATACAGCTTCACTTCATATTCCCAGATTGCATTCTAATTTGTGAGGGCATACTCTTCAAACGACTTTGAATCGTGCCCCGAATCCAAATACCAGTGGCATACCTTGTGTGCGTCTGCCACAGACATTTGCTTGTGCCAGTCCCAACAGGGCTTTAACCCCATAGTTTTTAGCAGGGACATGTATCCTTGCACACTGGTTTTTTAACAACATATAGAAAAAAAAACACTTATCAACTGACAAAAAAAATTTGGGAGCGAGCTCCGGACCTGCATACGAAGGCGTGGAAAGAAAGAAAAACTTGTGTAGGCGTGCAGAGGTGGCTCTTATATGAGACTCTGTTCATTACATCTGTGGCACAACAAATTAAGTGTGACGCTGCACAGCCCCACCTACCAGTGCTCCTGAACACTGCTGTTTTAAACCTTCTGGATCCAGTCAGGGACCTGGGGGAAATTCTAAAAGGGAGAAATTTGCAGTTAGAAGTAGCCATCAGAAATAATACTGTTTTGAAGAATAAGTTACTGTCCTCAGTAACGCTTTTTCTGCTTAGACTAGCTGCAGATTCCGAACCTTAGAATATCCCCCAGGCGTCAGACTGTATTTGGAAACATTTTATCAGTACCTCTGCACGCCGGTATGTGGCATCAGTCGGTTCCATATCCGCATCGTTCACATCGGAAAGGACACTGCGGTGCCCACATAAGGACCACCCCGGTGCACTGACATCAGTTTCTTATGTGACTATTTCCACACTAAAAACGCAGGGCCATATAAAAACCAATGTTATTTGACCAGTGTGCAGAGTCTAAAGAGATCTTTAGGGTGAAGAGCCCAGGTCAGAGAACAGGGAGGAAGGATGGGTTGTGAGACATCTGCAGTTAGATAGAGCCACTATCAGAAAAGGTGCTACCAAAAGTAAGTATCTTGTTCTTCTGATTGAGACTTCTAACCACAGATTAGACATTTTAGAATAGATACCTAAGCAACACCTCTTTTGAGGTGTGGCTGCAAAAGGACTCAAACCAGAAAGTCCTGGAGGACAAAGTGGGAGAAATGCCTGTCTCGACAGACCAGACAGCCCAAGCTGTAGTGCCTGGGGAACACTTGGCATAAGACCAGGACAGGTACCCCACGTGCCAACGCAGTAGTAGTGGCCTTTGCCCTGCTGGAATGAGCCCACAAGTCCTCAGAGAGTTGCTTCTTCACTAGCGCGTAGCAAATCTTAATGCAGAGTACAATCTAGCGAAAGATGGAAAATGCTACTTACCATTATGCATCTGTTCTTGGCATGTAGAGCTGCAGATCCTCACACTTTGCATTAGATCGCCATCTGGTGTTGGGCTCGGATGCTTGCACTTTGTTGTTGTCTTCGAAGAAGTCTTTTGTAGTCATGTGATAGGTGACTCCTCCTTTGGACAATAGTGCGCATGGGCATCGACTCCATCCTCAGATTGTTTTTCGCCATAATGGGGAGTGATGGAGTTAGTAGAAAAGGATGTCCATGTGTGTATATCTAAATAAGATAGGACTGGAACACATACAGGTCCCGGGAGGTGGGTGGGCGTGTGAGAATCTGCAGCTCTACATGCCAAGAACAGATGCATACTGGTAAGTAGCATTTTCCGTTCGAGGCATGTGAGCTGCAGAGCTCACACTTTGCATAGACTGTACAGCAGTATCTCCCCTAGCGGTGGTCACCTGTATGTGTTGCAGTAGTTTGAAAAAGTGTTCTAAGGACAGCTTGGCCCACAGAAGCTTGTTGCTTGGCTTGCACATCAACACAATAGTGTTTAGTGAAGGTGTGTGTTGTAGACCATGTGGCTGCCTTACATATGTCTTCTAGGGGGATGTTCCCTAAGAATGCCATGGAAGCCCCTAGTTTGCGTGTTGAGTGCGCTCTAGGGGGAATTGATAATGTGCGTTTGGCTTTTTGGTAGCATATTTGGATACATTTAACAATCCACCTTGCAATCCCAGCTTTTGAGATGGGGTTACCCTTATGTGGTGGAGAGAAAGCTACAAACAATTGTTTTGTTTTACGAAATGATTTGGTTCTGTCAATGTAATACATTAGGGCTCTTTTGACATCGAGGGTGTGGAGAGCTCTTTCTGCTACAGAATCTGGGTTTTGAAAAACACGGGTAGTTCTACAGATTGGTTAAGGTGGAAAGGCGAAATGACTTTTGGAAGGAATTTTGGGTTTGTCCTGAGAACTATTTTGCTATGATGTATTTGTAAGAAGGGCTCTTGTATAGTTAAAGCCTGGATCTCACTCACTCTCCTGAGAGAGGTGATTGCAATTAGGAACGCGACTTTCCATGTAAGGAATTGAAGTTCACATTTATGCAGGGGTTCAAATGGTGGTCCCATGAGCCTAGTAAGTACTATGTTAAGATTCCACACTGGGGAAGGTGGTAATCTGGGAGGTATGATCAGTTTAAGGCCTTCCATAAAGGCTTTAATGGCTGGGACTCTAAAGAGTGATAAGTGTTGCCTGTTCTGTAGGTAAGCAGCAAGGGCCGCTAGATGCAGACGTATGGATGAGTATGCAAGATTACATCTTTGCAAATGTAGTAAGTAGCAAATGATGTTTTGCATGGAGGCCTGTAATGGCTGGATATTATTGTTAGTGCAGTAAATAGCGAATCTTTTCCATTTTGCTGCATAGCAAGCTCTGGTAGTAGGGCGTCTAGCCTCTTTAATAATGTTCATACAGTCTGCCGGTAGGTTAAGGTAACCGAATTCTAGGACTTCAGGAGCCAGATCGCAAGGTTCAGTTGGGATGGATCTGGGTGCCTTATCTCTCCATGGCTCTGCGTTAGCATTGATGGGGAGAGGTGTAGTTTTTGATATGGGACTACTAATAGTTCCAGCAGTGTGGTGAACCACGGTTGGCGTGCCCAGGTGGGAGCTACTAGGATAATTTTTAGAGACTGTTGTCGGAGCTTGCGTACCACAAGTGGAAGGAGTGGTAGTGGTGGAAAAGCGTACGCAAATCTGCCGGACCAGTTCATCCATATCGCATTGCCCTTGGACTGCGGGTGTGGAAACCTGGCGGCGAAGGTTGGGCATTTTGCGTTTTGTTGTGTGGCGAACAGATCTGGCTGGCCCCACATGCGGAAAAACGGTAGAAGAACTTGTGGATGTAGTTCCCATTCGTGAATCTGTTGTGTCTGTCGACTTAACAGATGGGCAATCTGATTGTGAACTCCTGGTAGGTATTCTGCTAGAAGGTATATGTTCTGTGGAATGGCCCACCTCCAAATGTCCTGTGCCAGTTGGGACAGTTGTGGAGAGTGTGTCCCCCCCCTGTTTTTGTATGTAGTACATGGCTGTGATGTTGTCTGTTTGGATCAGGACAGCCTTGTTTTGTACGTGGAGTTGGAAGGATTTGAGAGCTAGGAATATAGCTAGTAACTCCAGATGATTGATGTGGAGCAGCTTTTGTTGAGTGGTCCACTTGCCTTGTGTTGTATGACCTAACAGGTGTGCACCCCATCCTGTGAGTGATGCGTCCGTTGTCAGTACTATTTGTGGAACAGGCTCTAGGAACGGCTGCCCTTTGGACAAATTTTTTGTGTTCCACCACTGCAGAGAGCGATGTGTGCGGCTGTCCACCAACACCAGATCTGTAAGTTGTCCGTGAGCCTGGTTCCATTGGTGCGCTAGACACTCTTGTAGGGGACGCATTTGAAGTTTTGCATGAGGGACGATGAAAATGCAAGATGCCATCATGCCGATTAGTTGCATGAATACTCTGGCTGGGAGAGAGTGTTGTATTTGAAACCTGGTGATGAGGGTTTGTATACTGGCTATCCTGGCTGGGCTGGGATAAGCTAGGGCTGTGGAAGTGTTTATTGTGGCTCCTAGATATTGATGTATATGGGATGGTTGGAGGTGAGACTTGGTGTAGTTTATTGTGAACCCCAAGTTGTTTAGTGTTTGTATAGTTTGATGAGTGTGTTGGACACACTGGTTGAATGATCTGGCTTTGATGAGCCAGTCGTCCAGGTATGGGAAGACGTGTATTTGCTGTCTTCGTAGTTGTGCTGCTACTACTGCAAGGCATTTGGTAAACACTCTTGGAGCGGTGGTGACTCCGAATTGAAGTACTTTGAACTGGTAGTGCTGTCCATAGAGTACGAACCTTAGATACTTCCTGTGAGCAGGATGTATGGGAATGTGGAAGTAGGCGTCCTTGAGGTCTAGTGTGACAAGGAAGTCCTCTTGTTGTAGTAAGGGAAGCACTTGTTGGAGAGTGATCATGTGAAAATTATCCGAATGTATGTACTGATTGAGGGGTCTGAGGTCTAGAATGGGCCTTAGAGTCCCATCCTTTTGGGGATTAGGAAATACAGGAGTAAACCCCTGTGCCCTGGTGTTTTAGAGGGACTGGCTCTATGGCGTGCTTTTGAAGCAGGGAAAGAACTTCTTGCTTTAAAAGCATGAGATGGTCCGCGGACATTGGACGCTGCCTGGGTGGTATGTTTGGGGGGCAGCTTTAAGTTCTAGGCAGTAACCATGTTGGATAATTTGTCTCACCCACCTGTCTGTTGTAATGGAGTTCCAGACAGGTAGGAACTGTGCTAGTCGTCCCCCGACAGGAGTGGAATGGTCGGGGGAAGTGGAGGGAAGTCACTGTTTAGGAGTGGGGGAGGTACGGGTGTTGGTACTACCTCGGCCTCTGCCCTTACTGTTGTTGCCTCGGTAACCACCTCTAAAGTATCCCCTATTGGGAGATGTTTGGGTGGTGTTTCTGTAAGAAGAGGAATTGTCTGTGTTGGTGTTCCTAGAGCCTCCTCTGTAGAAGGAGCGGCGAAAGGAGCCACGTTGTTGTGGAGACTGCAATGCTCCCATTGATTTGGCAGTGTCAGTGTCCTTCTTCATTTTTTCAAGTGCCGTGTCTACAGCCGGACCAAAGAGTTGGTTCTGATTAAACGGCTGGTTTAAAATGGTGGTTTGAACCTCTGGCTTGAAGCCTGAAATGCGTAACCAGGCATGCCTTCTGATGAGTACGGTGGTGTTAACAGACCTAGCGGCGGTGTCGGCCGCATGAAGGGCACACTTAATGGACGCATTGGAGATTAATTTGCCCTCCTGAATGAGATCATTTGCCTGCGTCTTGTACTGGTCAGGGAGGTGTTGCAATAGGGTTTCTAGCTGGTCGTAGTGGGCCCTATCGTATCTTGCCAGCAGTGCCTGGGTGTTGGCTATGCGCCAGTGATTGGTGGCTTGCGCAGCTACTCGTTTGCCAGAGGCATCCAACAATTTTGACTCCTTATCAGGGGGCGGAGCGTCCCCTGAAGTCTGAGAATTAGCCCGTTTACGAGCATTGGAGACGACTAAGGAGTCAAGAGGGAAATGGCCTTTGATGTAGGCAGGGTCATCAGGGGCAGGTCTATATTTTTTGTCGATCCTAGGGTTAAGAATCCTGGCCCGTACAGGATCTTTAAATATCTCAGGAGCATGTTTGATGACTCCTTTAATCATGGGCAATGTCTGTACAGTTCGTTGAGACTGTTCGAAGGTATCTAAGAGGAAATCTTCCTCTGGTGGGTTGGTGTGTATATGTACCCCATGAAAGACAGCAGCCCTGTGAATAAGTTGCCCAAAACCAATGTTATCATCTGGGGGAGATGGTTTTGTGGGATATGGTGGAGGGCTTGGGAGGTCTGGAAGATCTATGGGATCATTGTAGCCCCAATCGTCCTGTGGTGGGTCATCTGGGTCTGGGAAAACGTCATCAGGGTCACCACCATCCCCCATGTCGTCCTGATAGTCATGTGGTGGAGATGTTACAGGCTGAGGCGGTGTAACAGGGATGTAGAGAGGAGGGGTGTTAGGTGGAAGGACAGGGGAAGAAGGAGGCATAGGGGAAGTAGCAGAGTCCTTGTTTTTGACAGGGACGGGCTCGTGGCGTGGCACAGTAGAGACATGTCCAGTTTTAGAATTAATGTAAAGTTTATGTTGTTTAGGATCGATAGGATCCGGTTGAAACAGTTCCTCCTCCTGGAGATTTGGCTTCGGCGCCGACTTTTTCGGTTCCGAGCGCGGTGATGGTTGCTTTGTGTGCTCTTTGGCCTTGGAAGGCGTGGAAGAGTCCTTCGGCTTGGCAATCGGCTCCGACAGCTTTGGCTTAGGGGCTGTGTCGTGGAGCCTTGGTTTCGACGCCGACTTATCCGCATGCTTGGAGGCGGGTTTTGGGACCGAGGTGGATTTCGGAGCCGAGTGTTCCTTTGGCTTCGGCGCCGAAGGTGCCGGTGGAACTGATACATGCGGCTTGGTTGGTACAGAGGAACTGGAAGGCTTTAGTCTTTTCTTCGGTGCCGAGCCGGAAGGCGGGCGTCCAAAGCATGTTTTCGGTCGCGACTGGGGCCAGCAGGCGAAGTCTTGACCGGTGCCTTCTGTTTTGATGGGGGTTGGGGCAGGGGCAGTAGTACTCACTCGTTGCCCAGGAGTGATGGAACCGTCTGAGTCCTCTGCCTCCGAGACGATGGTTAGGTCTTCGGAATCTTCCTCCGGGACATCGGGGCCCTCGCTGAAGATGTCGACAGGTTCTGGAGCGGACCGTTGCGCCATAACGTGTCTTCGAGCTAGACGATCCCGAATGGTCTTTTTGGAGCGGAAGGAGGCGCAAGCTGGGCAGGTGCCTCGTTGTGGTCGGGCGAGAGGCACAGGTTACAGACCTCGTGATGGTCACTGTGGGGTAACTTTGCTCCACACTGGGGGCATTTTCGTAAGGGCGTCCTTTCCATTAGCTGTAGGCCTTACGGCGTCGATGGGCCCAGCGGCCCGCGTCGACGACTGAAAAGGGGATCGAAGAAGAGACGCGTCGAGATGGCGATATCGACAGAAGTTGTAGAAGGTTTGAAGTATTGAAAAAACAGTAGAAGAAAGTTTCGAACCGGAGTGTCGAAAATTGCATCCGAACCCGATGGCGGAAAAAAACAATCTGAGGATGGAGTCAATGCCCATGCGCATTATTGTCCAAAGGAGGAGTCACCTATCACATGACTACAAAAGACTTCTTCGAAGACAACAACAAAGTGCAAGCATCCGAGCCCAACACCAGATGGCAATCTAATGCAAAGTGTGAGCTCTGCAGCTCACATGCCTCGAACGGTCTGTTTCTGCACACCTTTGCTCTTTTTAGCTCCAGTGAACCAGCTGAAGAGCTGATCGCACATCCGGTGATCTGTGGTACAATTGATGTAGAAAGAAAGAGCTCTTTGGGTCCAAGAAATGGAGTCTCTCCTCCTTAAAAGGATAAGGAAGAGCAAAAAAAAAAGCAGGCAGGGTGATGTTCTGGCCAACTTCAGAAGAAAAGAGGCACCCGTTCGAAGGACCAGCTTGTCTGGGAAAAAGGTGGTGTATGGAGGTTGAACCGACAAAGCTTAAAGTTTGCTTTTCCTACTGGCCGATATAATGGACACCAGGAAAACAGTTTAGATGGTCAAGAGCCACAGAGAACAACTCTGCAGGGGCTCAAAAGGAGATCTCAATAGATATGAGAGGACCAGATTGCGGTCACATTCACAAAAGGGGTAAGGGGCAACAAAAGCTGCAAACCTTAAAAAAAAAAAAAAAAAAAAAAAAGAGTCAAAACCAGTGACTTGCACAGTAAGGGTTGATCCGGCAGCTGCAAGAAAGCTGAAATAGCTGACAGTTAACCCTTAACAGTGCCCCAAAGGCATACAGGAGTCCCTGGTTCCAGTACAAGTGGAATGCTTCTCAGAGTGAGAACCACTATGCAGGAGTGCTGACATTGCACGTTCTCAGCGGTGGCGAACAGATTGAGCCAAAGTTCTTCCCATTCTCGGAAGAGACCTTGCACCCCCCTCCAGGTGTAACAACCATTCGTGGTCCACAAGGCATCAGCGGATGAGTTTGTCCACCCTGACATTCAGAGATTCCCGCCAGGTGTTGTATGTCCAGGAAGATGTCCTGTCACCCCAGGCCAGTCCTGAGGCATAGAGCCTCCTGGCACACGGTCCAGTACCCCCACCTCATGCTTTTTGTTGCAATACCGGATAGCGCTAGTGTTGTCCGTGAACACATGAACCAGCCCTCCCCTGATGGTTGGGAAGAAAACTTTCAATGCCAAGTGAATAGCTCTCAGCTCCAGCAGATTGATGATGAGCTGAGCTTCCGCTGTAGACCAGAGCCCTCTGATCTCCACCTCTCCCAAGTGGCCGGCCCAACCCAGGAGCGATGCATCGGTCGCCAGTGTCAGCTCTGGGTGGCAAAGGGAGACTAGTCTGCCACTGACCCAATCGAGGTCCATAAGCCACCACTGCAGATCTTTTGTAGCCTCCTTTGAAATCTGAATCAGGTCTGAAAGATTCCCCTGGTGCTGTACACACTGGGAATTGATCCCATTGTATATGCCATCGAAGGTGCTTCACCAGCAGGATGCCGGAGGCCATCAGACAGCAGTCTCAGAGTCGGTCTCACTGAAATCCATGTTGGATGATGAAACATAGCCTGAATATCCTTGACTCTCTGCTCCGGAGGAAAGGCGCAGAACAGAACTGTATCCAGAATTGCTCCGATGAAATGGAGCATCTGAAAAGGAGTCAGGTGTGACTTCAGCATGTTGATAGTTAACTCCAGTGAATGCAGGAGGTTCGCCGTAGTCTGGAGGTGGGTGATGACTGCCACAGCCAGTCATTGAGGTAAGGGAAGATTGTGACCCCTTGAGCTACGAAGGTGTGCTGCAACCACTGGCATCACTTTCGCAAACACCTGAGGGGCACTGATAATGCCGAAGTGGAGAACAGTGTACTGGAAATGCTATGGCCCACTGTGAACCGCAGGTAACGTTTGCGAGCATACAGGACAGGGATGTGGAAGTATGCATCCTGCAAGTCCATAGCTACCATTCAGTCTTCAGTATCGAGGGCAGATAAAAAACTGTGCCAACATGAGCATTTTCAACTTCTTTCCTCAGAATGGGTATCAGAGGATGCAGATCTAGTATGGGGCACAAGTGCCAGGAAGTAGCAGGAATAGCAACTACGTCCTACTTCCGGCACCCTCTCAATGGCTCCTTAGACCAACAGAGCCTGCATTTCCTGACAGATCAAGGAGAGATGGCCCAGTGTTAGTCAATCCGGGGATGGTTGCAAAGGAAGAGGGGCTTCCACAAATGGCTGGGCATACCCCAGCCGCACAATTTTAAACACCCACTTGTCAGAGGTAATTACAAGAAAATTGGGGCAGGTGGTGCCAGATCCTGTCACCAATGGGATGGCTGTGCTGGATGAAGGGTGCACTAAACAGGTTTAGAGGCTGTGGCTGTCGGTGGGGTTGGGCGACTGGATTGAGCGCTGGGTCTGCCCCATGCATCCTTTTTGAGGGCCCCGGGCAGGACACCAGAGAGGGCTTCATTGAAGGGTATAGAAGGGGTTCTGTGTGGGACACCCCCTGGCTGAAGTACCTCCTTGACAACATTGGTTTTGACTTCTCCCGAAGGTACCGCGAGGTCGAGGACCTCAGCTGCCCTCTGTACCACCACAGAAAAGGTGGTTGGGTGATCATGCAGTGCACAGGAGTCCCTGGTGCCAGGTTTAGTCCAGGCCCACAGCAGAACATTGGTGAGGGCTTCATTGAAGGGGAGCAACAGCTCAGCTGAGCCAGCTCCTGGGTCAAGCACCGCTGCCAAGATGTTGGGCTTGACCACGACAGCTGGCAGTTGAAGGTCAAGGATCTCCGCTGCCCTGTGCATCACGGTACCAAAAGATACAACCTCCTCCAAAACAGGGCCAGGAGGGGAATGCATGCCTGAGTCTGGGGAGTTGGCCAAGCCACTGGTGGCACCCAGCTCGTCATACTGGTTTTCTTCTGGCTCAGGGTCCTCCTCTAGGGGACCAAACCTTTCTTCCTCAAACCTCCCTTTGAAAAGGAAGGTCTATCTAGGGGCAGTGGTCCAGGAGTAGGTAAGGTCTGGACGGCACAGACAAATATTGAGCAGTGCCGGATCAGTCTCAAGGGTAATGATGGGCTTGTCAATGAGTGGCACTGGAGGGAGTGGACCCGTGGTGGAAGAAGCCACATGTGGCGCTGTCAGTCTGGATCTGGGGGCGGATCCAAAGGGCCTGGCTGGAATCAGGGGCGAACCCACCAACTGTGTGGGGCCCGAAGGCACACCAGAGGGAGTCTGTGGAGTGCGGAAGTGCTGCCTCGATGTTTTGGGCAAGGGGGTAGCTGAAGAACACTTCAGCTTCTTTCTCTTGTGTTTCTAAGATGTACTTGATTTGGAGGAGGAAGTCTCGGAGTGGGAAGATGATTGTCCGCAGGAGCAGCTCTGGGAGAGGCCAAGAGAACGACCTTAATAGCCGCTTGTGAATTGCCTTGGTGTGCATGGACTTGAACTTGGCGCAGGTCTTTGGGTCTTGCTGTGACCCCAGGCACCAGAGACAGATCAGGGATCAGACACAAGCAACTGTCTGTAACATGCCCCAAAAGGTTGAAACCCTGTAGGTTTTGTGACGGTGGAGGTGGGTGGGGGAGGGGGGGCATGTTCCTAGCACACTGGTCTAAAGATAGTTGACACAAAGTTGACAAATGTTGGTCAAAGAATGACAGAGTCAGCTCTCTGGATCGAACTCAGCACAACAAGGTGGTGCTCATGTGGATACCGTGACGTCACTTCCAACGTGGAACCGACCGACGCCACCTTCCAGTGCACAGAGCTACTGCTCAAGATTTTCCAGATTCAGACTGACACCTAGGGACTATTCAAAGGTGAGGAATCTGTGGTTAGATGTCTTTATCAGAAAAACTGATCAAATGAGACTTCCTAGTAAATACAAAAGTCCATAATAGCTGAAACGGATCAAAGGAATGCTTCAACTAACAGAAAAAAAACTATGGAGTCAAAGAAACAAGCTGGATGAGGAATAGCATTTGCAAAGAACTTTGCTTCTCTGCACTATGGACTCCATATGTAGTCTTTTGGTCAAGCTCAAGCTTTCCTCAATTTGGAATGCGAACAAGTCAGATGTAGATGTCCACAACAACAAAAAAACATGGTTTAGAAGACAAAAGTGTCTTCTTCAAACACACTGATCAATGGAGCAGTGAGAACTGTGAGCTACAGATGTGAGACCTCAAACTGAAGGAGGAAAGAAGAAAACGGAGGCAAGCAGCATTGTTGTCAGGCTATCAGGTGCTCTATATCTTTTGCATGATTTTAGAACTGCGTAATCTGGCTTCATGTCTTTTTCATGATGAAGTATGCATTTAGTTTTGAATATTATATAGTAAAAGAGTACTCAATGATTAAATGGCTAGATGCACAGCACCTCCACTTATCACATCCCTGGTTAGAAATGGATAAGAATCGGTGCTATCAATTTAGAAGTTAAAGCAGTGCACTATACGTAACAATCGCACTCAAAGGCTAGATTATTTGATTCATGAAAATGCATACATTAACAGTTTATAATTTTTGCTTCCTCTTACAATTCGATTTCTAGAAACCATACAAACATTTCTTCAGATTTCACCAAAAATATAAACAATAGCCTCACCAATTTTAATTGAACAAATACAGTTTTTCACCTACCTCTGATTTATGCCTCTCATGATGCTGGTTGGAGACCACAGAGGTAGCTGAGCAGTAAGAATAACACTCAACAGGAACTGGTTTGGCCTTTGCACATCTGGGTACATTGAGGTGTCCGTCTGACTGAGTGTATATAACTGATCACAGGCAACACGTCTAATCTGAAATTATAGTCCACGAAGTGAGGCACTGCACATATCCCATAATTTACTAAATGCATTTTTTGTTTTTTTTTATTACACCTTATAGCCGATGCAAAACAATATGTAAATAAGATGCAGCTGCATTACATAAATGAAATGCGGCAAGAAATATTGAATGGGTTAGATTAGGAGGGTGTTGCAGGGATTCTGCACATACATAGAACTATGCGCAGGAAAACAGGACCTCAGTGAATAGGGGTGTACCAACCTACCACATTAGTACCCAAAATCCCAAACTGACTAGCTATAGTGTCTCATTCGCTCTCCTCCAAATATCACGAAGCTACAAATGATTAGACAACCCAGAACACAACACTCCCGACTCTCTCAGGAATCGCGGGACCAAGACGTACTCTTTCGCTCACTCGCCCATACTTGTCCACAATAAGAATTGTCAAAGTCACAGAAATAGTTCAAAATGTTTATTTTAACTATTGTGCTCTACAATACAGTATAAGAGCCACTACCAGCAGCAAAATGCATAAACTCAGCACAGTTAGCATGGTTACAATTCCATAGAATACAAAGGGAGTAGTCATTGTATAAAGACCGTGGAAAAAGAGCCCTTAGGCCTAACCACCCTCCCCTTGGCCAGAAGAAGTCTATTTTATATAAAGGAAGATCTCTGGGCTTTGACAGCAGACCCCATACCTTAAAGCCTGGATGCAAGGTTTACATCATAGGAACAGCGGAGCTCTTCCCCATGGAACGACTTTCTCCAAGTGTGTTAAAACAACATGCCACAACGTAATATCAAAGCACGAGTCTTCAGTACTGCAGCCATGTGTAGCATGTTATGTCTAGGTGCTAGGGACTGACCGGAACAGAATAACAAGGGGCATTGTTCATCGACCTTGCACATCGTGTTCAGACTAAACTCCAGGAAAGGCAGAGAACGCGAAAAGCAACCCGTTCACATGTGAAAGGCACAAACAAAGTCTTGCAAAAACAAAGTCATGTAGTAGCGTGCGCAAAAGGAGCATCATGGCAGCGAAGCTCATGTCAAATTAGCAATGTCGATAATGTGCCTATAAACCATATAACAAGGGGGTGCTAGTAGGCTAAGGGAAAATATCCCACTACATGTTCCAATCAGCAATCGCTCTGAAACAACTTGGCAAACTTTCCTTCCTTAATTGACAAAGTATGTACAGAGTAGTGTGTAAACAGGGTCACTTCTCATCTAATCACTAAATGCTGAAGTGCAGGGGCACAGGTGGGACAGGGGGGTCTCTAACCACAGCTTGTTTCTGTAGTGAGGCTATTTAATATTAGGGAGCACCGTTTAATCTGTTATGGTCATCTGTCAATTTATTATCTGTTCTGAAAGATAACATTTATCTATTCTGCTAACATGCGCTCAGTGACATCTTTGCACCATCAGTCAAAGACAGTGCCTCATTTCTGGAGTCAGAGTATTGCAATTCTTCATATAACCAGTACAAGATTCAGGCTCATTGAACAGTATTTCATGTGTGTACTCTTAGTAGGCATAGAGTGAATGGGTTACTCCGTCACAAACATGAGGGTTATCCAATGGCACTTGTAATATGGCAGAAGGGATATCCATCACGTTTGTAACAGAGTATCCCGTCCACTGAACTCTAAATCAGGAACAAAGCTCTTTAATCACAAGCAGAAGAGATATTGATAGAGGAAAGACCAATGGGTAGAAGGAAGAACAAATATAACATGCAAAAAAAGATTCATCTAAAACTTCTAATTATACAGGGGAAATTCACTGGCATGAAGAAAAGACAAGCAAGTTACTTAACTTTAGTAACAATCTTCCTAATGCACGCTCTATTTAACAGCAGATCTCACCTTTAGAGTATTCCTTAGTGTAGACTAAATCCAGTGACTTTTTCAGCAATGCTCTTGGCACTTTGGCAGGAATTGCCATATGGCTCTGCGGTGACTTCTCTCCACCCCAAAATGACTGCATATAAGCGCGACCCCTGCACGGACATGTGGAGCATTTCAAACAATGTAGCTTAGTGTGTGCCAAAATCTAACTTGGAACCTTATGATGTTCAGATGGAATTCATTCCATAGAACGGGGTTGGAGGGCATCAAGAAACCTAAGGTTGGATGGGGTATCCACCAGAAAGAGCTTTACCAAAGGTAAGTAACTTGTTTTTTTGGTGGATGCTTCTAACCACATATTACTCACCTTTAGAATAGATACCATAGCAATTACTCCCAAAGTTGGAGGGTCTGAGGAATGGCATCAGATTAGGAAATCTTGCAGGACTGAGAGGGCAAAATGGCCTTGCTGTATGACCTGGCTGCCAAGGCAGCAGTGTTTCCTGAATGGGTGCACCAACACTCATGTGGAACAGGTACATACTCAGAACCTGCACCATCCTTGTTTGCGCCATTGTGGTATCCTTGGCTCGGGTGGATTGAGTCCCCAGGCAGTCAGAGTTCTTTCTTAGCCAGTGCGTAGCAGACTTTAATGCAGAGCAATAACCACCTAGACGGAGTTCACTTCTGCACCCCCTTGCCTTTCATGGTTGCTGTGAATCCTACAAAGAGCTGTTCATCTACACAATGGCAAATGTAGAAGCAGAAAGCTCTCTTTGGGTGAAGCCAGTTGAGCCTCTCTTGCACTATCAAGGGATGTACTGGAGCAAAAAATGTCATAAACTGAAGTTAACCGACATGGAAGGGTGATACCCTCTTTAGCAGGATGGCTGCCCAAGACAGCAGGAACATCTTGCTCAAGAAGATATTGGGAAAGGGAGGTTGCATAGAGAGTGACTATGGATCATCTGCAAAGTCCCCCTGGGTTCCATACGGTCTTCTGTCATCTTCAATCTCTACATGAAGCCACTTGTTACTTTACTTACAATTAACAGAATCAAGATTCATCAATATGCTCTCCTCTTTCAGTCCGAAACCCTCTTGTTAACAGCCTTGGAGATTAACACACACACACACACACACACACACACACACCTCTTGTATCAGAATGGAGAAAGGCTCTTCTGAAATGTGCTCTGTTAGGGGAAGATTTCGCAGAGCAAAAATAAAGGGTATTGCACAGCCTTGCCAAATGATTTGTAAGACCCATCTGTCAGACGTGATGGATCACAATCCTGGAGGAAGTGCGGAATCCTGCCTCTCCACAGGACGGGTATGCGACACGAAGGCACACTAAAGTGGTTTGATGGTTGTTGCCGCAGGGAGGAGGGGTGGGTAGGACTGAAGCCCTTGCTGGCCCATGCGCCAAATGCCAGACCCACATCCATGGACTCAGAAGGACTAGGGTGACTGTTGTACTAGAAAACAGTCTTTGGCTATATACCAGCGCTCTGGAGTAGCCTGTGAACTTTTTGAACTGTTTGGGGGAACTGCTTGTGGAGGTCAACAGACCCAGACAGTGCATCACAGCTCTACTTTACTTAAGCAATAGAATGAAGAATCTGCCTTTTCACCGAAAAGGCATGAGCCATCAAAAAAGATATCCATGAGCGATGTGGAGCACGAAATTGGTGCCAACTGCTCTTCAGTAGTATCTAGGCCAGCATGGATAACATCTTTGGTCACGCCATACCCATCATGAATGGTCAACCACAGAGATAATGGAGCTTCTGTTTGCATGTATGCCCTAGTAGAGGCACTGGGTCAGAGAGACAAGTTCCTTACCTTCTGCAAAGCCTTATCTGGTAGAGACATGATCTAGCCGCAGATTCCTTACCTTTGAATTTCCCAAGCATCAGGCTGGATCCGGAAGAGTTCTGCTTGAGCAATACCCTTGTGCGCTGATAGGTGGCGTTGGTCGGCTCCGCGTGACGTCGGCGGCGTCGACCGCACCATAAGTGACGTCTGCGTCACCTATATCGGCGCCACCTTGGTGCACTGTCATCAGTTACTTTTCACGACTTTCCACACCAGGAGCATGGAGCCATGAAGTGCACTGGCATTGGGGGGTGTGTAGAACTAGAACCATGAAAGGGATCAGCCCTGACCCTAAAAACATGTCTGCAGTGTGAGGAGGATGGGTGGGTCAGTGAGGAATCTGCGGCTAGATCATGTCTTTAACAGGTAAGAGGTTACCGAAGGTAAGTCATTTCCCCTAGCCGCAGATTCCTTTCCCTTGAATAGATACCCAAGCAATACCATTCCAGGAAGAGGGCCTGCGGACAAGTTTAGACCAGGAAGTCCTGCAGGACAGAGGCCAAACAGGCCGTCCCTACGGACACAACTGTCCAGGCAGTAGTGTTTGGTAAACGTGTGCAGGGAGGCCCACACTGCTGCATGACGAATGTCGAGGACTGGAACTCCATGTTGAAATGCTGGGGTAGCAGCCTTAGCTCTGGTGGAGTGAGCCCTTAAGTCTTCAGGAGGCTGCTTTTTGGCCAGAGCATAGCAAATTTTGATGCAGAGGACGATCCATTGTGAGATAGCTCTCTTCTGCACCGCATGACCTTTCTTTGATCCAAAGTGCCCCAAGAAGAGATGGTTGTCCACCTGTAACTCTTTAGTGCAGTCAAGGTGGAACAGCAATGCTCTTTTTAGGCCCAGGCGGTGGAGTCGCTCCTCTTCTTTAGAGGGGTGAGGAGGAGCGTAGAAAGTGGGCAAATTGACTGGCTGCTCCACGTGGAATAGGGGATTTAAATAAAGAGGGTTGGTATGGCAGCATCAAGAAGGCAGACAAGGCAAAAAAGTACCCTTTAAGAGTGCCCAGAAGTCAAAATCAACAATAAGACTTGAGAGAGGGGAGCAGGGAGAGGATCAATAGATCTTTCTGTACAATATGTTAAAAATGTGTTCCACCAGCAGGCGTATACGGTCTTGGTAAAGGGACACCTGGCTGTCAAAATAACATTACAGACTTCGAGAGGAAGGTTGAATGCTAGCAACTGCCGCCCCTCAATCTCCACGCAAGAAAGCAAAGAGGTGACAGGTTCGGGTGGAGGACCCTCCCCTGCTGCTGCGACAGAAGATCCTACCGAAGGGGCAGCCTGATCGGAGGATCGATGCTCAATTGGAGAAGCTCAGGATACCAGACTCTCCGTGCCCAGTCCGAAGCCACAAGAATGACTTTGGCCCGGTCACTCCTGATCTTCTTGATAACTCTGGGCAGGAGTGCTTTTGGCAGAAAGACATATAGCAGGCCTGAGCTTCACTCAAGACAAAAAGCGTCTCCAAGCGACAGCCGCCTTGGAAACTCCAACGTGCAAAACTGCTGACATTGCACATTCTCGGCAGAGGATAACCGGTCTAACCAAGTCTCTCCCCACTGATGAAAGACCATGTGCTACTTCCGGTTGGAGACGCCACTCGTGATCTGCTAGGCTTCGACGGCTGAGATCGTCCACTGCAGTGTTCAGGGGACCTGCAAGATGTTGAACCATAAGGGATAAGCCCTGTTGTTCCAGTAATGTCCAGAGACAAAAGGCGTTTTCACAAAGGGTCCACTACCCCACCCCGCCCTGTTTGTTGTAGTACCACACGGTGCTGGTGTGGTCTGAATACCTGAACCTGCTTGCCCTTGATGCAGGGAAGGAAATCTTATAATTCCAAGCTCCAGCAAGTTGATAAGGAGTCCAGATTCCGCCGGAGACCAGAGTCCTCTGATTTCCACCTCTCCCCGATGGCCGCCCAATCACAGGAGTTACTCATCTGTCACTACTGTGTGATCTGGTTGGAGAAGGGAGAGGGGTTTGCCTCTGACCCAATCGTGGTTAGTTAGCCACCACTGCAGCAGGTCCTGTGCAGTTCCCTCCGTATCTGGACCATGTCGGAGAGATTCCCCTGATACTGCGCCCACTGGAACTTTAGGTCTCACTGCGGAGCCCGCATATGCCATCTGGCATGCATCACCAGCAGGATGCAGGAGGCCATGCGGTCCAGCATCCTCCTGGTCATTCGAAATCCAGGATAGAGACTGAAACATCGATAGCATAGACTGAATATCCTGGACTCGCCTTTGGGAGGATAGGCCCGAAACTGCACTGTGTCCAGAACAGCTCCGATGAAAGGGCGCGTCTGAGAGGGAGTCAGGTGTGATTTCAGCGCGTCTGAAACTGAGTCAGGTGTGACTTCGGCACGTTGATAGTGAACCCCGGCAAAAGCAGGAGATTCGCCGTAGTCTGGAGGTGGGAGAAGACAGTCTGAGGCAAGCTCCCGTTCAACAACCAGTCATCAAGATAGGGGAAGACTAGCACCCATGATCTGCGAAGATGAGCAGCGACCAACACCATCACCTTGGTGAACACCCGAGGGGCGCTAGTAAGGCCACAGGTGTGCACTGTGAACTGAAAGTGCTCGTAGCCTACAGTGAACCGCAGGTAGTGCCGATGGGCAGCCAGGACGGGAATGTGAAAATAGGCGTCCTGCAAGTCCAATGCTACCATCCAGTCTTCGGGGTCCAGGACAGACCAGACCTGAGCCAGAGTGAACATTTTTAACTTTTCTTTTTTGAGGAAGTAGTTGAGGGCTCGCAGATCTAGAATAGGACTAAGGCCCTTGTCCTTTTTCGGGGCCAGTAAGTAGCGGGAATAGCAACCACAGCCTACCAACCTACTTTAGGTGCCGGAACTCTCTCTATGGCTCCCTTGGCCAAGAGAGTCCTGACTTCCTACTGAAGCAAGTTCAGGTGGTCCTCCGTCAGCCGGTCGTAAGTCGGAGGCATGGAGGGAGGGGTAGTCTCGAAAGGGAGGGAGTAGACCTGTCGAACTATCTGAAGAACCCACTTTTCCGATGTGATGTTTTGCCAGTGGTGGAGGTGAGGACTCATCCTGCCCCAACCGGCCACCCATTATCTTGAAGGGCAGGACTAGGAAGGTTTAGAGGCTGCAGGGGGAGGAATGGACTGAGACTGCCTCTGGCTGCCTCACTCACGGGGTTGAAAGGAGCCGCGCCCATGGCCGCGCAGAGGTTGCGGAACTTGTGCGGTCTTGTGGCTGGGATACGGCTAAAAGCACCTTCCGTGGCCACGAAAGGGGAAAAAAGCAGAAGGGGGACGGGTGGTCACTGAAAGGCCCAATGACTTGGCCGTAGCCGGTGAATCCTTAAATGCGCTTAAGCGCTCCAGAGCCACGTCTGCCTGGTCTACGAAAAGATGGGTGCCATCAAAGGGCATGTCCATAAGAGAAGCCTGGACATCCCCAGAAAACCATAAGTTCTCAGTCAGGCGTGGCGCCGAACCACCACCATTGATGACACTGCTCTGCCCAGCAAGTCGGTGGTGTCAAGCCCACAATGAATGGTGAACTTGGCCGCATCTCTCCTGTCTGTTACCGCTTGAGAGAGAAAGGTCCGGGCAACCTCCGGGACCTGTGGCAGCATCTGCGCAACCGTTTCCCACAAGGAGTGGGTGTAAAGGCCCAATTGGCATGCAGTGTTCACTGACTGCAATGCAAGCTGGCGGAATCAAAAATCTTTGTGCAACAACTATCCAGCCTCTTCCCTGTCGAGGGTGCGAAAGGGAACGCGCCCTGTGAGGTAGAGGCTTGGCCCACAAAGCTCTTGGGGGTAGGGTGGTTGGTGGGGAATTTTGGGTCGCCCTGTCCGGGGCGATGGCGGCGGGCGATTGTCCTATTCACAGGAGCCCCTGTGCTGAGCTTGGACCAGGTTCCCAGAAGGATATCAGTTAAGGCCTCGTTGAAAGGCAGGAGGGGTTGAGAGGAAGAGACACCCAGCTGCATAACCTCTGTCAATCTGTTCGTCTTGACTTCCACCGAAGGTCCAGGACCTCGGCTGCCCTTTTCACCACCTTAGCATATGAAGCTCCCTCCTCCATAGCCACGGTAGGGGAAGAAAGCAGGCCAGAATCTGTGGAGGTACCCAGGCCACTGGCCTCACCCAATTCTTCATACCAGTCCATTTCATGCTCAGGCTGGTCTTTTAAAGGGTTCGGCGACCCCTCCCAATCCTCCATTCCTAGCTCCTCAAAATAAGGCTGAGGAGCCAACCTACGAACCAAGGGTGTTGTCAGTGACAAACGTTGGTAGGCACCGATCCGGCTTCGGGTCGTCAGGGATAAGAATGGGTCTGGCACCACCGGCGACGTCGGGAGCCTCGACACGGGGCCAGAGCCAGGGAAGGTCGCAGTGGCACGACTGGCGCCAATCTGGATCCACCACCGGATCCACTGGAGGGCATTGGAGCCAGAGCCGCTGGCGCAGATCCCGATGGAGCCCCTACTGAGCCTCCGTGGCCCAAAGGTGCACGGGGAGCGTCAGGTCACCCAAACATTAGGCACATTGCACCATAGAATTCTTTAAGCTCGGCGGGGGTCACCCCGGCTCCTGGAAATGCAGGGAAGTGCGGAGCCGACCCCGAGGTCTAGAGCGCCAAGGCTCCCCGATCACGTCGGTTGGCAGATGGGGAGAAGTTTAAGAACACTTCAACTTCTTCGCCGGCTGTCGTCGGCATCAGCGTTGGTAGGTACCAATCCGGCTCCGGATCGTCGTGGATAAGAATGGGGCTGGCGCCTCCGGCGAAATCGGGAGCCTCGGCACGGGGGCCAAAGCCAGGGAGGTCGCAGTCGCCTAGAGAAGCAAGGCTCCTCGATTACGTCAGTCGGCAGATGGGGAGAAGCTGAAGCACACTTCGACTTCTTGTGTTTCTTAAGCCTCTTACCTGACTGGCCCGATGACTTTTAGCAGGGGGACGATGACTTACGACTCCCGGACCTGTGCCCAAACCTTCCTTTCAACTGGGAACGAGACCTCCAGGGCGAACGGCAGGGAGTCAAGCGCCACGTCGCAAGCAGCTTTAGGGACCGCTCCCTCAAAGCCTTTGGAGCCATGGCCCGGCAGTTGGAGCACGACTTCGAGTCGTGGTTGCGCTCCAGGCACACAGTTTGAATCCAGAAGTCATCTTCGACATTGAGGAAAAATCTACACACCAAAATCGTCGATAAAACGTCGAAAAAAGCCTGTCAAAAAGTGACAGAAGGTAGCCCTCTTCACGGATAAGCGCTAGCTGGCACAGAAAAAAAAAGAGCGGACGTCAGCTTATATAGGTGACGCGGAGGTCACTTCCGGAGTGGACGTCACTTCTGGCGCGGACAATGCCGATGTCACGTGGAGCCAACTGAAGCCACCTACCATCGTGCAAGGGTATTGTTCGAGCAAAAGTCATGATGTCTTTGAAGTCAGCAATCTGCTGCGTGCCCACAGGGATCACTTAGGGAATCTGTTCCACAACTGAGACTTGAATGGTAGGATGGGGTCGAGTCCCACTTTGCCTTTTATGTTTGCGTTTGGATTCGGATTTGGACTTACCGGAGGACTTCGAATGCAAAGATGACCACTCACTGGAACAGCCTCTGGAGTGGGATCGAGTCCACGCCCATGACTTGGAGAGGGGGCGTTACTTAATTTCTGCAACGCACAGCTTTGTTTCTCAGTCCTAAACCACCTTTGGGTGCAGGAGGGCACATTTATCACACAACTTCAAGTCCAGAGCTCATGCTGGCCAGTGACCAACATATGTTTTCTAAAGTCACAGCATGGTTTAAAAGTGGTCTTTTAAGGAGGAACATCATTCCCTAGCAGACTAGAATTTGTTTAGAAGTGGTCAGAAGGCAGACAAAATAGCTTACATGGGGCTACGCTCTGTCACTTCGGGGAAGTATGGAGCCAATGCGGAGCTATAAAGCGCATTCACACGGCACTGCTGGGGGAAAGTTTCCGGATGCAGTCTGGCACCTGGGGATTATTCTTGGGTAAGGAATCTGCAGTTATAAGTATTAATCAGAAATGCAACTACTTGAAACCCACTATCTACCAACTTTAAACCACTTCCTACATCTAAGACACTCTGCATTACCTCTAATCTCTGATCTTTTCACATTCTATGCCATCTATACTGAAACTCCCTACCACAAGACACTCTGTTTCCTCTCTAGAAGCTTTCAAAACATTAATTATAAAAAAGACACTTTTTGTAACTTGTAAGAAATAGTGAACCACCCCCAGCCTTGCTATAAACATATATAATTCATATCAGGTTCAAAGCCTTTCTGGAAATGCTTATATATATTCTGTCTGTGTAGGATCCTCTAGCTGGTAATTTGCCATAGCTTTAGTTAAAAGTCTAGTAATCGCAATGTGTAAGAGGTTCAATTTGTTCATGCTGGACATAAATGTTCTGTCAGATACAATTGCACCCACAGAACTGGTCAAATCAAGTCATACAACATTATTTCTAAACTAGGATGGCCATTGTATCTCAATTGATGGATTTACCAATAAAGATTCTATATAACATCTCCAACCGAAATTTTGCTGCAATCAAATATATAGATATATATATATATATATATATATGCACGGGAAATATAAAAGCAAAAGTTAAGGGACTCAAAAAAACACCATTTCTTACATATTTGTACACTCAAAATTGACAGCAATATTTTCAGAAATATTGCATTCTAAATTTACACAATTCCATCAAATATTATGCACTCTTACGTAACAGAATGATTTATAAGTTGTCTTTTCATCCAACCACACAAACTTGTAAAAAATACATGATTTTAAAGAGTGAAGGAACTGTAGGCAGTTTTCGTGAACAAAGTTTATCAATCCAATTTGAACGCAACACAGTCCACATTAATATGTAAAAATAAATGTTAAAATTATGTATACAATGTCAGTCATATAGGAAACAAATATATGCACAAAATACCTCAGCACTTGGTGATCCAAGTAAAACATCAATTGTGAAGTCGGCTACACATGGCAGGTTATAGAAAGAACCTAAAATAAAAACATATCAGTTGGGGAATAAATGGCTCTATGGTCTCAAGAATAATTCTGTAGTCACTATTATTGAATAAAATGTAAGACACTGCATGATTATGAAATCATAAACATCTGTTAAGCAAAGACTGATTGTACAAAAGTCATTTTGATATGCAGCAGTTTCAATCTAATTTGCACACCTTAAAAAAAAAAAAAAAAAAAAAAAATCACAAAAGAATCCACTTTCTATCCCCAGGAGAAGGCGAATATTTTGAGCAACTAACTATATTGCTATCTTCTGGATCATATAAAACGGGCATTCGGGTAGATGGTGAACCCATCGAATAAAAACAGGGTGTGTAGTATTACTAAACATTTTTAGGATGAACTATTTTTATTCAAGTTTACTGTTACAGCACATATCATTAGCTATAACCCTCAAGCCAGTGAGGATTCAAAGAACTGAAAGGAAAATGATCAAGCAAAACTGAAATATTGCCAATAACCGCAATCCCATCGATTCCACCTCCAGGGTGCCCTAACTTCATGCCTTGGTCTGCAAGTCATCATTGCATTGTTGGCCACATCACATGGGTCTTTTTTGGAGGGGAATTCTGACTGCTACTATCCACTAAGGAACTGGGATTTTTTCCCTGGTGGTATCAATCTCAACATTTGAAGGTATTGGAGTGAGGTGGTGTAGGAAAGCAGGATCTGCTTTTGTGGTCACCCCCACTTTTTGCCTGGTGTCAGAGGGTTTTTGACCTAGTCAGCTGGGATCCAGCTAATCAGGACCCCAGCATCTGTGCTCTCTCTCCTACATTGGCTCTGGTAAGTACTTTGGTACCTCCACAATTGGCTACTGTTGTACCCTTATAAGTCCATTGTACTTAAGGGCTCCCCTGTGGGTGGATCCTCAGATTTGTCATGGAACAAGACTCGGCTCTGCAACCAAGATACTCTAAGACTGTCTGGACACTTGGACTTCTCTTGGAATTGAGACAGCATCAAAGAAGACTCCTGCTGCTCCTGATCTCGCCATTCTGCCTAGTCTGTGCTTTGCTCAGCTTCTCCAGAAGAAATGTGGGCATCAAGGACATCCAAAGAAATCTCCCTTGAAGTGAAGGAGTCACTCCCTTGAAGTGAAGGAGTCACTCCCCTGCATCTGCGGGTACCGCAACGAAGCCGACTGGTCTGCTGCTCCGGTCGTCCTACGCACTTGCCGAGAATCAGCAACACAGGTGGTGGTTCTGTGGCTCTTCACAGGTCTGACCTGTCATCCCTGCAAATTGAAGGACAGTATTCCTCGACTAAGCCTCTGGGACCAAACCCCTATGCACAGCCTTGAGTTGCCATAGCCAAGGCTTGTTAGCTCTGCACTCCAGAGATCTTCGGGCAACAAGAAGCTCAGCCTCAAGCACCTCACCCCTTGAAGATCAGTGTCCTCCATGCATTCCTTGTATTGTGGGCCTCCATCTTTGGTGAGCTGCCTTAAGTTCTCTTGGATCTCCTGCGCCTTCGGCCTGTGGGTCCTCTCGAAGGTCGTCTTTTGCTTTGGAGGGCTCCCCTGCTTGCTCGGGGCCTCATCTGACTCTCCTGCACTTGGTGTGTCCCTTGGATCTTGCTGGTCTCAACGATTGCATCTTTTCGTCTTACACGCCATTTGCGGGTACTAAGGCTTGTTGATGCTCCCACCGAACACCGACCGCCTGGACACGGACATCCGACATGGGACAGCTCATGTACGGCTCCTGGTCTTTCTCAGCGTCACCTGGTCCCCACAGCTGCAGCGACAAGGTTCTCGTCAACTTTCCTGAACTTGCAAACAAGGGCGAGCTTTGTGTCTCTGTGCCTCCTGGTCACCTCCGAGTGGAATAGACTCTGTCCCCTCTGCTTGCAGGTTCACCTCTTCAAGAATCCATCCTTGGATTCCACCAGACTTCTTCACAAACTTCTCCAGAGGCATTTCTTCCCAAGTCCTCCATTGCCCTCTAATGGCAGGTCCGACATCACTTCATCCCTATGCACCTGACTTCCCTCGTGCAGGTAACCTGGTTCCTGGGGCATCCATGGGAGGGGCAGCTCTCCAACCTTCCATTCTCCAAACGGTTTCTAAGGAGTCCTCTAGGAAGAGTCATTTGTTCTTTAAAACTGCAACTGCAACTTATCCAGTGACTTCCATTGGGCATGCAGCTGTGTTTCCACACTGCACACAGTCTCTGTGGGGTTCCTGGGTACTTACCTTGGGTGGTTCCTGGTTCTCCCAGCTCCTCTGAGTTCTTTGGTCCATGCCCCGTCCTCTTTGCAGTTCACATTCGACTTCTTTAGTATATGGTTTGGTCTCCCCTTGTAGATCAGTGTATATTAGTGCTACTTACCTAATTTCTTTAAAGTATTCTTATATGTGTTGTTGATATCTCCGGCTAGGAGATCTACCAATGTGATAGTGATTGTGTAATAAATAGACTTATTTTTTATAAACACTTGTTTTTTCTTATCTAACCTACACTATTGATTAAACGTGTTAAAACAAGCTGTTTTACACTCCTTCAAGTTAAGCCTGAAGGCTGCTCTCCCCAGCTACCACTTTGAGGGCTGTTAAGGTTATCAAAGACCACTAAAATCACCATAAGGGTTGCCTGGATTAGTGCAAGGTGCATCACTCCTTTAAGTGTGTACCATATACTAAGCCAGCCTCCTACACTCCGCATATCAATTCTTGGTCTCTGATGTGAATGATGGCAGCCTGACCATGTGGTTCCTCCCCTTGAGAAAGGAACAGATTCATTTCAGTGCAGATCCTTGTATGCCAGTTTCGTGGAGTCTTCTGATGAGGGTGTTGTGGGAGACAGTCAATGGCTGCGGATAGGTCGAGCAGGATGAGGGCCGCTGTTTCTCCTCGGTCCAGGATGGTTTGAATGTCGGCTGTGGCCATGATGAGTGCTGTGGTTCTTGCTGAATCCTGACTGAGTGTTGTCTAGAAGACGGTGAAGTTCGAGGTGGGTTGTGAGTTGCTTGTTGCTTCTCAATCACCTGGGCTGGATAGGGGAGCAGGGAGATGGGTCGTAAGTTACTCAGTTTATTTGGGTCGGCTGTAGGCTTCTTGAAGATGGGGTTTATTTCTGTAAATTTCCATTCATCCGAAAAAGTGGCAGAAGTGATGGAGGCGGTGTTGATGTGGGTCAGGGTGGTGCCAATTGGTTATGTTCCCAGGTTGTAGATGTAGTGGGGCATGGGTCAGTTGGGGCCCCTGAATAGATGGTCCGCATGATTGCTGCTATGTTGTTTTTGGTGAAGGTTGTCCATTCGGTAAGGTCGCCGTCTTGGTTAGTGGTGAGTAGGTTAGCAATGAGTTCTCTGGGGTTGGCTCGGTGTGCGAAGTTGCAGTAGATGTTTGCGATTTTGCTGTGGAAAAAGTTGGCTAGGTTGTCAGAGTTGTTGGGAGGCAGCGATGAGGACAGTGGCTCAGTGCAAGGTGAAATCCTTAACGATCGAGAAAATCTCCTTGCGGCTGTTGGGAGCTTCCTTTAATGCGGTCCGCTAGTGCATTTTTCTTGGTGTCTCTAATTGGATGGTGATAGCGGAGTACAGCCTTAAAGGTAGCTCTGTCTGTTGTGTCGAAGCTGGGTCTCCATTTCCTTTTCAGCTATTTACTGTGTCATTTGGTGTCTCTGAGGTCTTTTGTGTACCAGCTGGCCTGCTTGTTGATCTACTATGTTGTGTTTGATGGGTGCAAAGGGGTCCGTGAAGTTCTTGATCAAGTTGTTGAAGTTGTTTATGTCCTTATCGAGGACGTCTGTGGGGCTAGGTTGATCCGTGCTGAGGGCATTGAGCCAGTCTGCTTCTGTGATTTTGCCCCAGCTGTGGCTTGAAATGCTGAACCTGAGCGGGGTGTTGACTTAAGGTGTGTTAATTTGGAAGTGGATGATGGAGTGGTCGGACCATGTGAGTGGTGTGGTAGAGTTGTATATGATGCTGTCGCTTGTGGTGAAGATGGGGTCCAGTGAGTGTCCTGCGAAGTGTGTTGGTTCTGGGACGAGCTGGGTGAGTCTGATGTTGCTCAAGCTTTTGAGGAATGCTGTGGAGCAGGGGTTGTTTCAGTTTTCCAGATTAAAGTTGAGTTCACAGAGGAGAATGTGGGCTCTGGAGTCGATGGTGGGCACAGCAATGAAGTTGGTGATGAGGTTGGTAAAGGTGGATTGTAGTCTGGGTGGTCAGAAGGAAAGTGTTTCGTTCAGGGTGACATTTTCAGAAATTTGCAGCTTGAAGTGCAGGAGTTCCATGAAAGGGGCGCGTTCTCTGTGGATTTTGTTCATTTGATGGATTTCTTGTAGATGATAGTAAGTCCTACTCTTGGCTTGTGAAAGTGGTCCTGCTGAGCGATCTTGTAGCCGGCTGGGATAGCCGTGATGATGTCGGAAGACGATGAGGAGTTGAGCCAGGTGTCTCTGTGATGAAGAGGATGTCGAGTGCGTTGCTACTTAGCAGGTCTCATATTTCAGTTGTGTGTTTCAATGATCATTTATTAAGCAGCATACATGCGAGTGGGTGTTGAAGTGCGGGTTTGCTATGGCGTGTGTTGTAGGCTGGGGGTGTAGGTGTTGTTGGTGCATGTGTATTGGGAGGGAGTGTTGAGGGTGTTGTTAGTATTTGTGTTGGGGGTGTGGGTGGGTGGCTGCTGGAGAACCGACAGTGTGCAGGTGAAAGCTCCTACCATGCTGTGAGGCACGGCAGGAAAGCAGTTGGGGCAACGGCATCCGGGGTCTAGCATCTTAAGTAGTGCTGTGGAGTATCGCTGTGCAGTGATCGGACCAGGGTTCCTGCTGCTGGGTGCAGCTGGCTCGACTTTAGTGCCCGCTGTGCGTCCTTGTTGCAGCTGCCATTAAGTAGGTCCTGGGAGGGGGGTGGAGTGCAGGGTGCCGTGATGTCATTGCCTGTGCTGGTGGGTGATGGGTAATGATGTCCTCTTGCAAATCATTTGCAAATCAATACCTGGATAAGACTAAGGCTGGCACCACAGATCGAAAATCAGAATTTCTAGTCAGCAGTTTGTTTAGCCACAGAAAATACAAATTACTAATGGCAGCATGAGCAATGCACCTAAAATCTAGTTTATAGACAGTGAAGGGGATAACATGCCAGGTCACCAAATCTTATGCCTTGGAATGGCTGACTGGGATCCTCTTAAAAGATTATGAAGCAAAAGTACTACAGCTTATTCTTGTAGGTGCCCCGGGTATGAGCTTATGAGCCAGCAAAACAATGTACATCAATGAACAGTGCTTTTATTTGAAAGGCTGTGGTGCTGAGAAAGATGCATCAACTTTACTATTTTATTGGACTACAAGCTGTTTACTCTTGTGGGCAATGTAGTGACCATTCTCCTATCAGTACGTTTTTTTGGTAACAAATAATTTGAGGCTAGTTTTGCACCCTAGAAAAGGCTCAGTCGTAACTCGTGCTGCTGGGGTGGCCTTCCGTGCAAGTTTTTCTCTTTCCCCCACCTCAAGACAGCCCCTAGGAAGGAACCTCAAATGCGCACATGGGCTGGCCTGCCATCAAGATGAGATTCTCCAGTGGCATCTTGGCTCTGAGCCAGAGACATTTTAAGTTGTGCCCAGTCGATGTGAATCTGACACAGGGGCATCACGTGACTATTCCAGAAGGCTGAAAACACCTGCTCACTCTCTTATCTGGTTTTGCCCATATTCAATTCCAAGTTTAAAGGCAGCCTGGATCTTGCATCATACTTTATTTCCTTCATTTGAGCTTGCTCTGGCCTGCAATCTGCAAGTTCGCTAGCACCTGGCAGATCCTTGCTGCATTTTTGTTATTGGGCTTATCATATCACCCTTCACAGATTTCTACTGACCCAGTCACCGCAGAGGGCTCCAAGCTGTAAATCTTACTTTGGACTTGCATCATATCTAATAGACATGATAACCCTCTACAAGAACCACTATGTGTCTGTAAACTGGAATAGGGGTGTGAGTACCCTCCACATAAGGAATAAAGATCTAGGGGCCCCATGATTGACTTGTACAGAGTTTCCTGCTGTACTAACCTTTGCCTCCATACAGAAGGAGACAATAAAAGAGTGTTTTATACATTTGGTTTGTTCTATTCACTGTGTGATGTTAGTTTGACCACGTGTGTACTGAACAAGGTGTTGGCTTCTCTTTCAATTGTCTCCAGATTCATTTGGCCACAGCATTTCCATCTATCTGTAGCAGTATAATCTTTGTCCTTCCTTAACAACACTCCCATTAGGCACAATTTGAGGGTGTTGGGAGCCAGAGACAGGAGTCTCTTTGAAGTACAAGGCCAGTCTTGTGTCAGGGCTTCCCTTTTTATTCCCCTTGAGAAGTCGCTCACACAAGGTACTAAAGGCTGTCCTTTCTTTTATTCCCATGTTTTGGGTGTCTAAGTAGATGGCTCCCAGAACCACCCCTCCTGTCTACTTTCCCTTGAAGACAGTGTTTGGCATCACCAGGATGGATACACAAAGAAAAAGTTACTTATTGTTGGTGACAATATTTCTTGTGCATGCATAATCTTTATGCAGATTTCTTACCTTATGAATTCTTCCAGGTTCCAGAATGGCCCAGAAAACTCTTCCTCAGTGATGACTCACCAGTGCCCCCATGGTGCCACATGCTCCCAGTAGCAACTCTGCCTCCATAATTAATATCACCTTGGTAAATTAAGCACCAACCTGTCCAGTGACATCAGTTCCAGACATTTTTTCCATGCTATATCAAGGCATTTTGGGATGAACACAGTGCCCCGCAATAGCCACAAACACAGCACAAATCAAGTTCGCAAAACTAGAGAACTTGTTAATTAGAGCACTAACTTATCAGGGACGTTGGAGGGCGGTGAGAAATCTGTGGGAACATTAAGCATCCACCAGAAATATCCTTAATAAAGGAAAGTAACTTTTTCTTCCAGTGGATATATCTTTCTGCAGACTCCCAAATCCGCACCTCTCTGGGAGGTGGGCTTGAGCAGTGACAGTTACCCAAGATAATCAGGCAACATAGCTCTGGCAAAGTACTCAATAAATGATTTATTTATAAATCCACCATGAGCCAAAATGTTCCTAAACTCTTACTTACTGGAAAATCTTGGGCAATACAAAACATTCAGCAGCCAACACGTGTTTCAAATAAAGGGGAGGGTGGAGGGGATAGGGGTAAGGCAGAATGGCTGAGTGTGAAATAAAAAGCACAGTGTAGTAAGACCCATCTGTGTGACCTATAGGAACTCCAGCAGGGAAGGAAATGTTAATTTCTGCCTCTTACTAGTTGAGTACAGGCCGGTGAGGCCAAGTTCAAGTTGATCTTTTTTGTCACTGTGACGTGCATTGCGCATGGTACGCTGACGTCATAGTGACAAAAGAGAAAACCATTAGGCATCAACTGCTTTCACTGTCATCTGTGCTCACTCAGGGGTCATACATTTGCCCCCAAACACTGATCAGTGCACAAGACACCAGGGATGTGGGAGCAATCCCCCCTCTGAAAGTATGGGCAAGTGCTACCTTCAAAACAAAAAGGTCTTTCTGCACCCCTGGGGGACAAATGGGGGAGGTATACCCCAATCTCCCTCCCCATCCCCGCCACTGCCAGGCCAAAAGCTCATTATACATAAGGGAGGGGGAAAAAAGGGGGGGGGATGACTCATTGGGCCAGGCCCCCACACCAAAACAGGCCTGCAACAGTCTTTCTACCATAATCCCTTAACCCCTCAGGGCTTAAAGCCCGATAGGTAGCAGAGATATCAATAAAAACAAGTTTTGGCAAAGCTGATCGGTCTAGCCTTCTAGCCTTATTGGCTCTGTCAAAGCCTTTTGTTGATACGCAAGAATATCGGCAAAAATGGCAGCTGAAAAGCCATAGTAGCACATTCGTGGCCCGGCAAAACATTTTTTCTCCTGTTCATTTACACAGAAATAATGAAACCTTAAATCAAGCCTGAAGCTTCTCACACTTTTCCCAATCTCTGTCAGAGGTTTATCACCTAAACATCATTACACCACTTGCCACCCACCTCATAATATCCTTTTAAGGGCTAGCCTGGAGATCATGGAGAGATAAAGCCATGTATACTCTACACTAACCAGAGCATGTCTGCTATTCATGTCTATAATTCTAGAACTGGCCTTGTATGCAAATATTACCCACAACAACATGCTATGAAACTTTGCTGACCACCATGTATGACACCAAACACTCCAGGCATTCAAACAGTGAATTGTCAAATTGCATAACTTCTATTCTTTGTAACAAACTACTCTGGTACATGTGCCTGCAGTTTACGCAGTGAGAGTATTCAGTAGCATTAACCAGGACCCAATGTAGACCCGCAAACATATCAAACATCCCCCTACACACGTCACACTCCATCCCAGCATAGATATAAGCTAGGGCTGCTCTCCTTTCTAACCACCATACATGAAACCAAACAATTGGGACATGATGAGCACTTCAAGTATTCATGCATTGAATTGTCAGTTTGATGGTAGTTTGCATGTGCTCCAAACTCTGTTACAAACACTTTACTCAAAAGCACATATGTAGCGACAAATCTGGACAAAATGAGAACTAGCCCATACATCAAACATCCTCGCACAAATATCACACTCCTTTCCGGCACCCACCAAGCACCTAGCTAGCCTAGGACTGCTCGACTGTCTGCTATATCGGCAACAAAATCTCTACCAAGTACACTTGAACACGGTCGCCAAAGAGATAGTAAGCAGCCAGGCATTTAAGGACAGAGTTTGTACCATAATATAAACACCATACACCATCCAACATAGTTTGCACACTACCCAACTTCATGGTAGTCATTAATCATCAGAGCTGTTGACTGTTCATAAGCATTAGCTGGCCAACAAAGAGCTTTGACATAAAAAGATGGGAAACATTTGCAAAAGAAAATAAGAGGATAGCTATGGCTGCAAATTCATTCCGAGCATAGCACATAGCATTCAAGAAATACATGGTTAAAAAAACATTTGACTATCTGATATTTCAAAATGCTAAACACTGATGGTTACAGTAAATTAAATTTAGGACATACCTAATTGCTGGCTTCGTAACTGCAGGCAGGTGACGAGAAGAGACAAAGCCTCTCCTGCAATAATAGCATCTTTGGTGGATACAGACTTCTGTCTGACACAGATACCTGCATGCAGTGATGTTGCTTCCCCTTCGCTTCCAGAGCTGCAGTTACTACCTGTTTTTCAAATGAAAACAAAAAACATAATGAGTTTGAGAAGTAGTGTGCTACATGAGCGCAACGTCTTCCAGCAAGTTTCTCACAGGTTATTTCCAAATTTTAAATGTGATATTGTCGGATAGCAAGAAATTTAGAATGCAAGAAAACTGGCTTAGGGCTATGAGCCTAGCCATCACTGGATCCAACAACATAGCAGTAACTGGTGCAGACCTTGCTAACTTGCTCACTTTCAAATATAAACCAATGATTGAGGACTTAGAAACTCAGATTATAAAAAGCAGAACTGAAACAGCAGCTTTCTATGCACATTTTGCTGTATTACAGTCTATGGAATACTACAGGCTGCTTTTTAGAAGTGACACATTTTCTGTATCCAATTGAGTATATTGGGAGGTGTTCTTACTCAAATCTCACTGTGCCCTTTTTCATTCTAGAAGTACTCTTCTTCTAAATAAAAAGCAGTGTTTGTAAGATGACATTCTTAAAGCGACTCCTTAGAGGACTTTGGTTTAAACAAAACACAGTTTTGTAAGCCAGACTCTGGAGTATATATAATTGCATTCTCGATTTCTGGCGATTGTGTCTCAACATTCTCTGTATGAAGCTGTATGGGTGATGTGTATAGTGACAACAATACCAATCTCTGATGTAACAAAATGCGTCTATAACCTCCCCCCCCTACATTTGATGGCCTCCCTGATATCATAAGATAGGGTTTCATGCTTGATACACACACTGATACAAATGGAACCCCAACGAAACCAGAAGGACGGTCACCCAGGCCCTCGTCACCAGCAGGCTGGACTACGGCAACGCCCTCTACGCGGGAACCATGGCCAAACTCCAGAAGAGACTCCAACGCATACAAAACGCCTCCGCACGCCTCATTCTCGACATCCACAGCCACATCACCGCCAACCTGAAGGACCTGCACTGGCTCCCCGTCAACAAAAGGATCACCTTCAAGCTCCTCACCCACGGTCACAAAGCACTCCACGACGTCGGACCAGCATACCTCAACAAGCGACTCACCTTCTACACCCCCAACCGCCAGCTCCGCTCCGCTGACCTCGCCACCGTCCCACGCATCCACCAAACTACCACCGGCGGCAGATCCTTCTCCCACCTCGCCGCCAAGACATGGAACACCCTCCCCTTCCACCTACGACAGACCCAGGACCTACTGACCTTCAGAAGACTCCTCAAGACCTGGCTGTTCGATCAGTAGCTGCTCCCCCCTCCTCCCCCCCAGCACCTTGAGACCCTCACGGGAGAGTAGCGCGCTCTACAAATGTCTGATTGATTGACTGATGTCAGATACAGACAACAATGATGATGATTGTACTTATACCACACGTGCTACAACAACTGAGACAACTCTAAAGTCTTCAACTCAGTATTCTGCAACCTTTATAGTTTTGTTTACCATCTTATTGATCTCAAGACTTCATTGTCTTAAATTTATTTCATAACATTTGGTCCACCTAGCCTATAATTTTACTACTTTGTCCAATGTTTAAGCTCTATGACCATTCTATGCATCAGAGTCTGCTTTACATTTCAATTAATCTGCAATGTCACAAATGGATACAATAAAGAGTGCAAGATCTATAAATATTCCAGCTTCCCCTTGCACTTACAACCCCCTATTTTGTCAGGATGGACTAACATACAGAATAAATCATCACTGGAATGTGTCAATCTTGTATGGAATGTTACCAAATGTCTTGCAGGCATTTAGGCTAATCATATTCACAGTGTTGTCTCTCCATTTCCTAGAAACTAGGGGAATGCACTTAGCAAAGGGATGTGTTTAAACCTTTGACACATAGGTAGAAGTCAACAACTTGCAACGCAAATTAACACTATTTGCCATGTTAGTTATTCTTTTTATCTCATGGCCAAAGATGTCCGTCTGTAGTTAGCACTTTATGGAGAAGGACAACTATGTAGCTGGTGTTGGCATACTACTGACATTCCATCAGCTCATTACATGAATCCTGTTAAAGTACTGATGAAATGTATTGAACTGGCCTGTGGATGAAAACAGCAGGCATGCAAATATTTTTCTCCAGTAGGCCCGCTTCACTGCTGAATATCAAACTAAATCTTTGAACATTGTGTTTGCTCAATCCTTCATTAAATTAACGTTAAGCAGTTAAAATTGGAACTCCAAAAATGGATTGATAGAATAAACGATTGGATTGATGTAAACCACTGCCAGTCCATTGAGATCCCCCCACCCCCCTTACCTCTCTAGACCGGGACCCATATGAAAACACTGGATTAGAAAACAAGTAACATCATACACTGTCATACTCATTTAGTACTTTAAACAGACCCCTGACAAAAATGGGAGATTCTCAAAACAGCTCAACTCTTTCAGGGTAGTCTTCTGAAAAAGAAAGTTAAGTATGAGGTTGAAAAAAAAGTTACATACCTTCGGTAATGCTCTATCTAGCTGCAGATACCTCATCTTTTGAATATTCCCCAGGTTTCAAACTGGATCCAGAAACCTTTCAGTAGTATCTCAGCATGCCGTATGGTGGTGCCACGCAGCTCCGCACTGACGCTGTTCCGTTCTGGAAATGATGTGTGGAACCCATAAAGGTCCCACACATGTGCATTGACATCAGCTTCTTTCAAGGCTGTTCATGACCTTAGACACAGAGCGAACTGGTCGGGAGAAGTGTGCAGATTCCTAGACTTGGGATCTTATTAATGGATAACGTCCATTCACAGAATGGGAAGAATGGGAGAGCCGGTGAGGAATCTGCAGCTAGTTAGTGTCTCTAACAGAGAGAGCATTACTAAAGGTAAGGAACTTGTTCTTTTGATAGATTTTCCTAGATGCAGATTCTTCACCTACCAAAGCATCACCTATTGGAGGAGTGTCTATGAAAGTGCTGCACGACTGAGTGGGCAAAATGCCCCTCTCTGCGGATCTGACTGTCCAGACAATAGTGCTTCCTGAATGTACGGCGGGACGCCCATGTAACTGCCTGGCAAATGTCTAGGACAGGGACTCCGCTTGCTAATGTAGTGATAGCAGCTTAGGCCCTGGCAGAATGAGTACGCAGTCCTTCCGGAGGCTGATTTTCAGTCAATGTATAACAGATCCTAAAACAGAGCCCAATCCAGAGGGAGATGGTTCTCTTCTGCACATCCTTGCCTTTTTTCGCCCCAACGAACCCCACAAAGAGCTGATTGTCCAGCTGGTGTTCTTTGGTATGATTTACACAGAAACTCAGTGCTCTCTTGGGGTCCAAATGCTGGAGTCTCTCCTCCTTCCTAGAGGGGTGAGGTAGAGCACAGAACACCAGCTTGATAGTGGGGAGTTGTGAAGTGGTTTGAACAGAGTGCACATCAAGTAAGTAAGGACCAGATTAAGGTCCCATTGGTGCATCACAAACGGAAAAGGTGGAAACGTGTTGAAGCCCTTTCAAAAATCGCATCATAACTGGTGACTTAAACCAGGAGGGCTAATCTGGCAATTGTAAGAAGGCTGAAGGGTGGAAAGATAATCTTTAAACGTGCCCAAAGTAAAGTCTTGCTGGGCAAGAAACAAATCGTACAAGAAAACGTCAGATAATTTGGTCTGGAGTTGATCAATCTGGCGTGTGCCACACCAAACCACAAATTTGTCCCAACAACAGGTATATAGAGTTTTAATCAAGGGACGCTTGGCTGCCAAGATGACATCAACCACCGGTCGAAGGTCTTTGGGGCCACTAAGGAGGATTTATGCCACTACATCCCAAGGGGTGTGGGAGTATCAGCCTAACAAACAACTGGCATTAATGGATCTCAGGGCCAGGCTGGTGGACGCAAACTTTTTGACAAACATTTCTACCCGCTTAGACTCCCCGTCTGGGGGAGTGGTAGGAAAGGTGTAAGAAAAACGAGCCACTTATGGAAATGTGCACCACCATGCTGTCGGGTGAAGGGTGCTGTGAAAGAAAAGCAGGGCCGTCTGGAGCAGGGCGATGGCGCTTGGCAATCTGTTGAATGACTGGAGGACCGGAGCACAAGGTTTAGCCCATACCTCCCTTAAGGTATCAGTCAGTGTCTTGTTAAATGGAAGCAGGGGCTCAGAAGATGTCTGCCCTGCTTGAAGGACTACTGCCAAGATATTGGACTTAACCTCCATGGTGAAGGCTAAGGATTTCAGTCAGCCTACGCATCACCATGGCGTAGGAAGCAGACCCCTCAGTTGCCGATCAAGGGGTCGAGAGGAGACCTGTTTGAGGGGAGGTATCAAGACCACTGCCCTCCTGTAGGACCTCATACCAATTATCCTTGCAGGGTTGAGTAAACTCAATACCCTGGCCACAGTCATTGTCGGAGTCCATCCCACAAAGGGAATGTCAAGTGTGTTCTGTCCCTTGTGGAGGTGGCAAATCAAGTGGGGGAAGATGTGTCTCGGGTGGAATGTGGTTGCCTTCAACCGAGGCAGGACCGGCGTTGAATAGAACAATCGGGAGCTCCTCTTTGGGAGTAGATGGATTCGGCATTGATGCCGGGGGCAGCGTAGGTCGTGGCACCAGAAGACAAGTCATACGTGGAGTTGGAGGCAAGATGGGCTCAGAGGGTCCAACTGGCACCAATGGTGAACACACCTACGGTACTCTAGATGAAGTCTCTCAACTCCTTGGGGCCCCAAGGTGCACCAAAGGGAGTCGATAGGGATCCAAAGAGCCGGAGAATGGCCGCGCAGAACTCTTTGATCTGGTGTGCTGTGGCAACTGGGGATTCTGGGTTACGAAGGAACCAATTGTGGGATTGCCCCGAAGTTGGCTGACTTAGGGAGCGAGATCGAGAGGAGGAAAGCCGCCCCAGACTGCTCATGACAGCGGCGCAAGGGAGAAGAATCCCAATTCGATTTCTTGTGATTCTTTCTAAACTTACTTGATGATTTGGTCGGTGAAGAAGATCGACCTCTCGAGCGGCCTCGATGACTCTGGGAATTGGACAGGACTCTAGAAGTGGACCGTGACTTGGAGCGGTTCCGACAAGGAGTCTTTTTGTGCTTGGCAACGTAGAGCTTCACATCGCGGTCCCTGATGGCCTTCGGCGTACATCAACATGCAGTCTCTGGAGGCTTTGGAGTCTACCCCAGACACGACGGGCATATCTGGTGGGGATCTGTCACAGACGTTTGTTTGCAAAAGTTCCTACAGGGCTTGAAACCTGTCATTTTTGGGAATGACATTCTCTGCACACTGAAAAGAAATTTCCAGAAAAAGTCCTTAAGAAACACGAATGGACCATTGGATCGTCTGGTTGTGCGGAAATTAAGGAACTGATGTCAGCGCGCATGGCTGGTGCTTATATGGGCCCCGCACGTCATTTGCGGAGCAGAACAATGTCAATGAGGAGCCGCATGGCACCAACTGATGGCACGCAGAAGTACTACTAGAAAGGCCTGATACTATGCAGTAAGTTCACTTGACACATTGGGAGATTTAGCTAAGATAATCTACAAGCACTACAATATACCTCCCTCTGTGGCTTCACATAGCTAGGATGCTGGCAACAAAAAGAACATTTTGGAGGTATATGCTTTAAAGCTACATGCCTTAAGAGCATACCAGAGTCTTAGAAATTTAAGATATACTATAGATGTTTTATGCAAATAAACTTTGAAAAAGAAAACACTTAAGAGTCTCAAGAAAGGGATGTGGTTTTGGTTGTCTTGTACCTAACACAACGTGACTGCAGTAAAGCTGTTACCGCAGTGGAGATTTGTTTGACCTGGCATCCCTGGCGTGGTTTCCCCAGTCTTTCTGCCTCTGCCTCCTATGATCTTTGCTGTGTGCTGGATTTAGTTTTTGCTGGTCTAGATGCTGTGGGCACTTTGCCACTGCTAATCAGTGCCAAAGTGCATGTGCTCCCTGTATAAATTGTGTTTATGGATTAGTGTTTCATGATTGGCTTATTTGCTTTACTGCTAAGACCCTAGTACAGTGCAGTGTGTGCCAAGGGCTGTAAATCAAATGCTGCTAGTGGGCCGGCAGCACTGATTGTGCCACGCACACCAGCAGCCTTTCAAACTGTCTGCGCACAGTTTAAACCACCATGTCGACCTGGCAAGTGCACCCACTTGCCAGGCCCTAACTTTCCCTTTTCTTACATGTGAGTCACCCCTAAGGTAGGCCCAAGGTACCCCCATGGGCAGGCTGCAGTGTATGTGAAAGGTAGGACATGTACTGGGTGTGTGACATGTCCTGATAATGAAATACTGTTTTGCGTTTTTCACTATTGAAAGGCTATCTGTCCCATAGGATAGCATGGGAGATACTTTGTAACATCGTACAAGCATAACTTCCCATGGGGACAAGATCGAAAGGAGGAGTTTAGGTTCTCTGAACTCAGAATTTAATAACATCTTTTAGTAAAGATGTTTTTAAAATTGTGGGTTTGAAAATGCCACTTTTAGAAAGTAATGCAAAAGAAACAATTGATGGACGGAATGCTGGACAATGCAAACATTCACCCCCAGTCAAAAGGAACTGGGTTTAATCCATCATTCTTTTGCTCACCACACCACCCCAGTTTGGACCCAGCCATATACAAATCAGTCTTGACCCTGTTCCTTATGGGAAAAGTCCAGCCTGAACTGCCAAGCCAGATCATCCCTGGACTGGAAACAAGAATCCTGGGACCGGTTCCGGGGCATCACCCCTCATCAGCCAGGCTAGCTTGAATCCAGTGAGCACGGGATCTACGTCTGGGCAAACCCTTACCACTTAGGGTGACAAATGCAAAAGAAACAATTGATGGACGGAATGCTGGACAATGCAAACATTCACCCCCAGTCATATGGATCTGGGTTTAGTCCATCATTCTTTTGCTCACCACACCATCCCAGTTTGGACCCAGCCAACCACGAAACAGGTCCTAGGATGCTTGTTTCCAGTCCAGGGAGGACCTGACCTGGCATTCGGGCTGGACTGTTCCCATTGGGCGCAGGGTCAAGACTCATTAGCATATGGCTGGGTTCAAACTGGAAAGGCATGGGGAGCAAAAAAAACGATGGATTTAGGCCCAGATCACTGTACTGGGGTGAATGTATGACATTGTTCTGCATTGTCCATCAATTGTTCTTTTTGCATTTGTCACCCCAAGTGGGACGGGTATGCCCAGACGTGGGTCCCATGCTCTCCATGCCACTGGAGTCTAGCTATCCTGGCTGATGAGGGGTAAAACCCAGAAACCGGTCCTAGGATGCTTGTTTCCAGTCCAGGGAGGACCTGGTCTGGCAGTTCGGGCTGGACTGTTCCCATTGGACGCAGGGTCAAGACTGATTTGCATATGGCTGGGTTCAAACTGGAATGGCATGGGGAGCAAAAAAACTGTGGATTTAGGCCCAGATCTCTGTACTGGGGTGAATGTATGACATTGTTCTGCATTCTGTCCATCAACTGTTGTTTTTGCATTTGTCACCCTGAGTGGGATGGGTATGCCCAGACGTGGGTCCCGTGCTCTCCATGCCACTGGAATTAAGCTATCCTGGCTGAAGAGGGGTGAAACCCCGAAACCGGTCTTAGGATGCTTGTTTCCAGTCCAGGGAGGACCTGGCTTGGCAGTTCGGGCTGGACTGTTCCCATGAGGCACAGGGTCTAGACTGATTTGCATATGGCTGGGTTCAAACTGGAATGGCATGGTGAGCAAAAAAACTATGGATTTAGGCCCAGATCTCTGTACTGGGGTGAATGTATGACATTGTTCTGCATTGTCCATCAATTGTTCTTTTTGCATTTGTCACCCCAAGTGGGACGGGTATGCCCAGACGTGGGTCCCATGCTCTCCATGCCACTGGAGTCAAGCTATCCTGGCTGATGAGGGGTAAAACCCAGAAACCGGTCCTAGGATGCTTGTTTCCAGTCCAGGGAGGACCTGGTCTGGCAGTTCGGGCTGGACTGTTCCCATTGGACGCAGGGTCAAGACTGATTTGCATATGGCTGGGTTCAAACTGGAATGGCATGGGGAGCAAAAAAACTGTGGATTTAGGGCCAGATATCCATACTGGGGTTAATGTATGACGTTGTTCTGCATTCTGTCCATCAATTGTTCTTTCTACTTTTAGAAAGTAGGCATTTTCTTGCTTAGGCATCCAATGTGCCTCTGCCGAATTGTGTATTGACTGTCTGGTTTTGGAGTGACAGGGGCTGGGGATGTGCATTCGCTGCTGACAGCCACTGCGGGGGGGGGGGGAGTTGAGGTGTGTCCTGCCTTTCCTGGGTGACTCGGAGCTCGGCTGAATAGACCTGGATTGCATTTAGAGTAGAGGTAGTAGTTTCCCAGGGGGAGCTATTTGTTGCTACAAACCTTATTTTTGGGAAAAACCTATTTTTTATGATGTCTTGACGTATGTATGGTGGATTTTTGTAGTTTTGGTCTTGCTTGGTTTAGATAAAGATATCTTATTTTTTTAAGCTGGTGTGATGCCCATTCGTAGTGTTTTCACTGTGTTACTGTATGTGTACACAAATGCTTTACACACTGCCTCTGAGAGAAGCCTGACTGCTCGTGCCAAGCTACCAAGGCAAAAGCTGTCAACTGTCGCCGCTCAATCTCCACACAAGGATGTGGAGGCTGGACAGGTTCGGGTGGAGGTCCGTCCCCTGCTGCTGCGACAGAAGATCCTCCCGAAGAGGCAGTCTGATCGGAGGATCCATGGCCATGTTCAAGAGCTCGGGATACCAGACTCTTCTTGCGCAGTCCGGGGCCACAGAATGACTTGGGCCCGGTCGCGCTTGAACTTCTTCAGCACTCTGGGCAGAAGTGGCATAGGCGGAAAAGCGTATAGAAGACCGCAACTCCACTCGTGACAAAAAGCGTCGCCAAGCGAGTGCCGCCTTGGAAATTCCAACGCGCAGAACTGCTGACATCGCGCGTTCTCTTCGGTGGCGAACAGATCTAACCAAGGCTCTCCCCCACTGCTGAAAGAGACCTTGCGCCACCTCAGAGTGAAGACGCCATTCGTGATCCATCATGCACCTGCGGCTGAGATCTTCTGCCCTGGCGTTTAGGGAACCTGCCAGGTGTTGAACCACCAGGGACATGCCCTGATGTTCCAGCCATGTCCAAAGACGAAGAGCCTCCTGACATAGGGTCCACGACCCCCCGCCCTGTTTGTTGCAGTACCACATGGCAGTGGTGTTGTCTGTGAACACCTGCACCACTCTTCCCTTGACAGAATGAAGGAATAATTTCAGTGCAAGACGGATCGCCCGGAGCTCCAGAAGGTTGATGTGGATCCCGGACTCCGCCGGAGACAAGAGGCCTCTGATCTCCGCCTCTCCGATGCGGCCGTCCCATCCCAGAAGTGACGCATCTGTCACCACTGTGAAGTCTGGTTGTGGAAGGGAGAGGGATCTGCTGTTGACCCAATCCTGGTTCGTTAGCCACCACTGCAATTGGTGTGCCGTGTCCTCCGAGATCTGGACGCAATCGGAAACATTCCCCTGATGGTGCGCCCACTGGAACTCCCGGTCCCACTGCAGAGCCTGCATATGCCACCTGGCATGATCCAACAGCAGGATGCAGGAGGCCGTGAGGCCCAGCAGCCTCAGGGTCATTCTCACCGAAAGCCGGGATAGAGGCTAAAACATCGGAATCATAGCCCGAATTTCCCGGAGTCGCTGCTGGGGAGGATAGGCCCGAAACTGCGCTGTATACAGAACCGAATCCGATGAAAAGGAGCTGAGAGGGAATCATGTGCGACTTCGGCACGTTGATACTGAACCCCAGCGAATGCAGGAGGTCCGTCGTAGTCCAGAGGTGGGATACGACAGCCTGGGGCGAGCCAACCTTCAACAGCCAGTCGTGAAGATAGAGGAAGACTGGAACCCCTGATCTGCGCAGATGAGCTGCGACCACAGCCATCCCTTTCGTGAACACCCAAGGGGCGCTGGTAAGGCCAAAGGGGAGCACAGTAAACTGAAAATGCTCGTGTCCTACCGTGAACCGTAGGTAATGCCTGTGGGCCGGCAGGAAGGGGATGTGGAAATAGGCGTCCTGCAAGTCCAACGCTACCATCCAGTCTCCCGGGTCGAGAGCAGACAGAACCTGAGCCAATGTCAACATTTTGAACTTCTCCTTCCGGAGGAAGCGGTTGACGTCCCTGAGGTCTAAGATAGGATGCAGGCCTTTGTCTATCTTGGGTACCAGGAAGTAGTGGGAGTAGCAACCACGACCTACTTCTGGCACAGGGACGCGCTCGATGGCTCCCTTGGCCAAGAAAGCTGCAACTTCCAGGCAGAGATGGGCCAAGTGATCCCCCGACATGCGATGGAATGTTGGGGGCATGGATGGAGGGGTAGTCTCGAAAAGGAGGGAGTAGCCCCTTCGGACTATCTGCAAAACCTACCTGTCCGACGTGATGTTTTGCCAGTGGGGGAGGTGATGGCGGATCTTGCCGCCCACTGGCAACTGGTGGCCCTGAAAGGTCGGACTAGGAAGGTTTGGAAGCTGCTGCAGAAGGGCACTGGTGGACTGGCCCGCCCCGCTGGTCCCCGAACCCGCGGCGCTGGGTCCCACGTCCCCGGCCGCGCAGAGGCTGGGCAGCATGCCGGTGGCTCTGGGTGGAACGAGGTGGGGCACCCCTTCCGTAGCCACAAAAGGGGCGAAAAACAGACTGCGCAGGACGAGAGGTGGTAGCGAGGCCCAATGATCTGGCCGTAGCCCTAGAATCCTTGAAGCACTCGAGCGCGCTGTCCGCCTTGTCGCCAAACAAGCGCCGGCCATCGAAGGGCATGTCCAAAAGGGTCGATTCGACATCGCCCGAGAAGCCAGTGGACCGCAGCCAGGCGTAGCTTCTCAGGGCTACTGACGTTGAAACCGTCCTGCCTAGCGAGTCGGCGGTGTCCAGCCCACACTGAATGGCAAACTGAGCTGCATCTCTCCCCTCTGCGACTACACGGGAGAGCACGGCCCAGGCCTCCTCCGGGCACTGTGGCAGCACCTGCACAACCGTGTCCCACACAGAGTGGGTGTAACGGCTTAGAGACATGCAGTGTTCACCGACCGCAGTCCTAACCTGGCCGAAGAAAACATCCTCTTCCCAAGATGGTCCAGCTTCTTGGATTCCCTATCTGGGGGAGCAGTAGTGAACGCGCCTTTGGATTTTGAGGCTTGGACCACCAAGCTCTCAGGGGTAGGGTGTTGGGAGAGGAAAATGGGGTTGCCCGGGGCCGGGCGTGGCATCAGGCAAACATCCTATCCCTAGGAGCCACTGTGCTGGGCTTGGACCAAGTGCCCAGAAGGATGTCTGTGAGGGCCTCATTGAACGGCATCAGGGGCTCCGAAGAGGCTGCTGCCGGTTGAAGCACCTCAGTCAGGAGGTTGGTCCTGACTGCCACAGTAGGAAGCTCGAGGCCCAAGGCCTCAGCCGCCCTGCGCAACACCACAGCGTAGGTGGCTCCCTCCTCCATAGCCACGGTAGGGGGAGAAAGCATACCAAGGTCTGGGGATGTATCCAGACCACTGGCCTCACCCAGTTCCTCTCTCCAGTCCAGCTCATCAAGCATGTCTACCAGAGGGTCAACAGACCCCTCCCAGTCCTCCTCTCCCTCTTCTGGCTGCCACTCAGGGAGATTGGGAACGCCAGGATAGAACAGTGGTACAAACGTACCGGTCGGCGCCGGTCCGGCTCCGTGTCCAAGTCGAGGGGGAGGCCGGGTTCGAAGCCGGTGGGGGACACAACCGGTGGAGGGGGCGGAGGTGTCGTCAATGGAATTGGCACTGGAGGAGGTGTCGTAAGGTCGACCGGCGCCGATCCGGATCCAGGCCTCGATCCCTGGGGACCCTGCGGCGCCGGAGCCGCCAGCATCGAAGGCTTAGAACTCCCAGCGAGTCTGCGGGGCCCGAAGGCGCGCCAGCGGAGTCAGGCTGCCCAAAGATGAAGTGGAGGACTTCGTAAAAGGTACGAAGTTGGGCAGGAGTCGCTCCGGGAAGGGACGAAAACTCGGGCCGACCCAACAGGCTCTGCAGTCAGAGCCGAAGGCCGACGACCTTCCGCGTCCCACGTCGCCTCGGCCGACGGTGGGGGAGAAGGGGGAAGAGCGACAGTGCTTCTTCGCCTTCTTTTTGTGCTTCGACTTACCCTTAGACGAAGACTTCGACGAGGAGTGATGGTGGTGACTCCGCGACCGGTCCCACGACCTCCCTCTCAACCGGGCCCTTGAGCAGCACGAAGCTAACTGCCGGGCCTCGAGACGTTTTTGGGACCGCTCCCACAAAGACTTCGGGTTCATGGCTAGACAGTCGGAGCAGGACTTCGGGTCGTGGTCGCGCTCCAGACACCAGAGGCACACGAGGTGTGGGTAAGTAACCAACATCAACTTGTGGCAGGAGTCACAAGGTTTGAAGCCGGTCCGTCGATGGGACATCCCTACGTGCACCAGGAGTCAACATGAGTCGAAAAGAGGTTGACAAAAGTCGAAAAATAGTTAGTCAAAAAGTGACTAAGGGTACCGCTCTCTCCAGATCTGCACTGGCAGGCGCGGAAAAAGAAAGAACTGACGTCAGCGCGCAGGGGCAGCGTCTAAGTAGATACCGCGACGTCATCCCGGCGAACACGACTCCGACAACGAACGTGGAGTCGACCGACGCTACCTACAGGCGCGCAGGGGTACTGCTACAAAAAATTTCCCTGGATCCAGTCGGACGCCTGGGGGTAATTCTAAGGTAAGGAATCTAGAACCAATAGTCTCTTCCAGATAATGCTGGCAGAAGACAAGTAAGTGCATTCACATATGAGAGGTTATGTTATCAAAGGAGCACAGTGCATTCATTTCATAGTCTATGAAAAATTAATGAGTCTAGCACCAGGCCTACCTTGAACCAAGCTACTTTCATAACAGCTATATAGCTAACAACTATATAGCTGACAGCTAAAATTCAAAGTTCTAGGATACATTTTATTGCAATGTAATACATAACAGCTTCAGTAGTTCCACTCCCTTATTGTTAGATTTAGAGTGCAAACAATGTAGTCTGTATATAGAGGTTCTAATAATTCAGTTTGCAAATAAGCACCTTTGGAAAACTCATGCAAGCAAACCATTTTGTAGATCTAATCATATCATGGTAAAAGTAGCATATTATCCTGTTTCGAATTATAGTCACAATGGATTTTGACAGCGTGGCAAAGTCGGTTAAAAAAACTGAGATTCATAAATCCAAGTTAACAGACAAGGCAATGCAAACATATCATGATACACAATTCACAATCAAGCAAGGGGACACTAGAAGGCTTTAAAGAAACATTGCATTGGCATACCCCCACCCCTTGTTCGGGCATGGAAAAACACTAGCATGACACTTTTTACTATTGTTGGAATGTATATCCCTCCATGTTTCCTTGGAAAACGAAAGAGATCCATATTTATTTTGGTAACTTTATTTTGCATGTTCAAATACCAACTGAAGTTCAAGAGTGAACTCACCCTTTCTAAGAATGGCTCATACTAGCTGGACCTAGAGAAAATCATTGTATCAGAAAAGAAATGTCCGAGATGGAGCTTGCCAGCTTCTAAAATGGTTGCTTATACTTGGGCTTCTGCTAAAGGCTCCCTATCTTTATATTTCCTACATCCTGTGCAAGCCTGTAGTCTCAGAGTCAATGGCATAAGAGCAGTTTGTATGATGTACCAGCTAGTCTGCTTGAAGGCTCCTAGACTTAGTTTTCAGTAATTCCTATGCTCTAAACTGGCATTCAGTGCAGTTGAGCCTGGAGTTCTACCAGGGTAGACCAAGCACAACCACTCACACATGGTTAAGCTGTGGAGGTCCATCTGTGCTGCCTAAACATCTGAAGTCAGGGCTGAGGTGGCTAGCACCACTGATAGTCAGTGTGCTCATGCTATTGACAGGGGATAGTGTCACATTGGCCACGGAAGAGCAGTGGACAGAACACATTCATTGGGAAGCCACTTCAATCACCTGGGGCAATCCAATGCAGCATGGCTGTGCAACCTATGAGAGACGAGACTGCGGTACTTGGCCCTTCCTCTTTGATTCCTCAGCTGCAACACCGTCTGACTGAACAAAGCTGGAAGTGTTTTTGGGTGTGTGTGTGTGTGTGTGTGTGGCCTTTTCGTTGCATGGGAGCTAGTGTGGAAAGTGGTGGCCATGTTGCACTGGTAAGCTGAAAATTTCTCTGAAGAAGAGACTCTAAAGTAGAGTTTTTCCAAGCCCTGCAGTGCAATGTCCTCCAAACAGGAATTGGAGCATGAACATTCCAGAGAGAAGCCGGAGGAGGGGACTTATACAGATGATGAAATGGTGCTGTTTCTCTCCATCAATGCACAACATAATGTTCTCAAAGAGAAGACTGTGGTCATGTCCTCCACTGGAGAGCACTGGGAGAGTTGGACACTCGTCTCAGAGCATTGGAGCGTCAGGCTCCAACATCAGTGACAACAACAGGACATTTGGAGGAATTAAAACTGAGTGGTAGTGGTGGTTCATGTGGTGCAGCTCAGTACATGGTTTAGGAGCTAGATAACATGAGTAGAGGAACACATTTGTAGTGTTATATATACTACTTGGCAAAAACTGTGGGTTCAAGGAAAGCATGTACAAGGCAATGTGAAACAAACATTTATAGTGTCTCATTTAAATGTAATATTGCCAAGTCAATTGCCACTGACTTCCCATACCTGAGCTACTCAGCCTTTTCCGAATTCCTATTGGAAATAAACTGTTATTACTTTCTTTAATAGGCTGACTACTGCCAACCAGGTCAAGTCGTCCTGCAGCTGCTGCCCATGATAACCGCATAAAGCAAGCCACGGTGGAAGTGAAATCATTAACCTCCATTGTCTAAATGTAAGAAAAAGAATATTAGTTCCTTTAAAACATTCATTAATGTATGACTTGATGAATAAATGCAGCTTTTTAAAAAATAAAAAAAACTGAATTCTTTTAAACTGCATTCTTATGCTTTTTTAGTTTAATCCTCCATGTACTTTAAAGATTGTTAAAAAAAAAAAGAATGCATTCAAAAGCAAATACTACACTAACTTACGCTGTTATACATTAACGAGAGCTATGTTCTTGAAATGATTCTATCTGAAATACATAACTAAATGAAATGTTAAAAACAACAAATAATTTGACAAATTGTACAAAAAATAGGTTTGCAGGCCACAGGTTCAGAAGCACTTTTATCAGAATCCACCGACCACATGTATTTTTTTTTTTAAAGAAAACATTGCCTTACATTGGCATTTCTTAGCTTAAAAATAATGTAGGACAAATCCATCTTATACTGAGCTAGTCTGAGTTCAGATACTGTCCACAGAAAGATTACCTGCTTGGTTGGCATATAAAAATTTGTTATATATACAAAAAGCTAAGTCAACTTCAGATTGCACGACCATTTCTCCTTTAGGGTGCCATAACTGAGCTACTGTTCCAAACATTCATGCGGCGGCAACCGAGAAAAATTATACACATCCACACCAACCAAAAATGCATACTAGAAACAATGAACAGAAGTTCAAGTTACAAAGATTCTGCAATGTACAGACATTTAAAGCACATCTAATCAAGATGAAATCCCATTAAAATATTACTATACTAGCAAACATATCATGAAGGTAAACTACAAAATATCTATATATACTTTCCTTCTATTTCAAGACCTTCAAAAATAGTTAGACACTTTATTCCGATCTTTCTTTGCAAAAAAATAAATGCTTCCTGCTACATTGTATTGTTTTAATGCTTAATGGAGAAACAATTTCTGGTGATAAGAGATGAGGCAATAAAATGTTTAAGTCACCACAGGTACAAAAATGAACAGTGCTCCAATGTCATTTAGAAGACTTTCACAATATAAACTATGCAATCAGAACACAGAGGAACTACTTCCTCTTCAACATTCATTCAAGTGTGTGTTATTTGTATAGTGCAAACCTACCCAAAGGCAGGGGAGTGCTGCACTGTGTCAAAGGTAAAGATACAGTCACAATGTGTACGAGAGGAAGGGTAGTTGTTATCTAAGCGCAAGAGCGGACTGTTACTGCATCATGATGTAGTATTTTTTAAAGAGATGTGCCTTAAGCTGTATCTTAAACTGGAGCTGGGTTAAGGCAGTCTGGACGGATACAGCGATGTTGTTCCACAACTTGGATGTATAGATGGAGAAAATATTGTCACTGCAAGGAGATTGAGAGGAAAAACAATATTGCACAACCTCCCTATTAGTAGAACCTATCACACAAAATGTAACAACCTCTTCTGAATGACTGTTAAGCAATGAAAAACCCATAAGTTACAGAAGTTCTGGACAAGGAAACCTAACCCACACTTTTGTGGCGTGCTTCATCATTGGAGACCTTATCCCATCCTGGTGAGCAAGTACTACCAGGAACAGTCTCTGTTTCAATGTTGAGGGAGTTCTTAATAAATGTTTGCTGCAACATTGAGATTGAGTCCGTCCTAGTAGACATTACTCACCGGGATTGCATAAGGTCATCAATGATGAAGCATGCCACTAAAGTGTGGATGAGGGTTCTTTAGCCACAATTTCTGTAAACGATGGGTGTTTAATTGGTCAACAGTTATTCAGATGAGGTTGTTGCATAGATGGAAAAAGCCTGTTGCCTTGCTTTTAGTTTTTTTCACTTGTCTCAAGGCTGATGGTGTCCTGGCTGCAGGTGTAACGAGACAGAAAGGGACACTTTGCGATGGCTGCTGACATAATGTGACACCACATAGACCTTATCAGATACTGTCAGATAAGTCAGTTATGCATCTGTTCAAACATCCACATGCAAGAGCAGTCAATGGCGGGCACCTACCTTTAGTAGTATTGTAGTCCTGGAAATGAGGAAGGACTTCCCTATTCTCTTGTCATTCATGGCTCAGTGTGAGATGAAGCATTTTGGACAATGTGAGAAGGTGGTGTGTGCACACAAGAGAAACAAAGATGTGATTCTGGCTTTTGGCTGCACTCCTCTGTGTTTTGCAGATGGGATTGCATTTCGGAAAGTTTCCATTTGGCTCTGATGCTGGGTAAGTGGCAGAGGTCTAGGAATGCAGTACAGTGAACAGGGTGCAGAAGTGAAAGCATAATTTGTGTTTCAACTGTGGTCATTTTTATGCAGCAGATCAGATGTGGTTGTTTCTGCTATGGAAGATCAGCACTTGCTTTTAATGCTAAGAATGAGCTGGAGGACCAACAACACAGCTGGCAAAAGGAAAAAGGGGAGGAGAAGAGGAAATGTGATACCAAATCTTGAGAATGGCCTGCCAATGTGAGGTCATTCAGGGATGCCAGGAAGATAGAAAGAATGGGATTGAGTTCCGAGGTCTCTTACATATTATTTGTTGGGAACATTCACCCATCTGGCACATGCTAGGATCAGGTTGAAGAAAGATTTCTTTTTTTTTTTTTTTTAAAAGGACAGATATTCACTTTAATCTAGGAGTAGTGACAATATTGAGAGTAAATAACTCAGTCACAAATTCAGCCTGTCGACTAGGGCCTGTTTCCAGTGATGAGTGGATATCACTGTGAAGCACAGATTATTGTTAACAATGCTGAATGAGCTGTAATGATCTGCAGATACCAGGGCAAATGGGAAAGGACTTAAATAGGAGTGGATGGGTGGCGAGGCGTACAGTGCCTGTACCACTTTAAAAGGCTGGCACACTTATTTGTCTTTTGTGGGCACATGCAGATAAGCAGAATACATTAATTGCATCTCAAGTCATCAATATTCTAGAGTCAGGAGTCTTTCTGAAAATGTTAGCCATCAGCTGTGAATGCAGAAAAAGAGGCAACCAAGCAAACGCAGACCTCCACTGCAGCATTTGCTAATCATAGATATAGGAACTGCTATCCCCTTAACGCGGACGAAGTACCTCAACCAAACAAATATCACAATGCATATGATCAATGTCACCATTGTCTACTTCGCCTGATGCCCACAGACTCTGCTCACTAAGCAGATTCCCCGCATGACATCATTAACCATCCAATCATCTTGGACTGCATGAACATTAGCAAAGCAGTAATATTTTTCTTTGTGAATTTTTAGTACGTGTGCAGCACAACCTCAGTGCTCCCTACTCGCAATATCAGTTAAGTACACGGTTTAGAATTTTTCTCTGCTGCAAAGACTACAACAAAACATTTAATACATTCGGGAAAAGGTACTTTAACTTCTCATGATTATACTGTTTTGTACAAGCAGTTCTGAAATGTCTGAACATACTTTGAAGTGACAAAAATCTAACAGAAGGCACCACAATAAAATTGTGTTCCTGTGCTTTTTTCAGCAAGAAAACCCAGATATTATGGGCAGGATTACTAATGATATAACAGACAATAATGTAAAAAAAGTTAACATGCAAGTTTGATACTTGGAAACAAAAGCTACAAAATCTATTAAGCAGTAAATGTAATTACACTAAAGTATTTTTAACACATTTTGATACCATCAGATATTGTTTGATGTTAGACATTTTAAAAGGATCTAAATTAAAGATTACAAATACAACAGTTTCAAAATGAAAATATTGTTTTTAACATTTTCAATGCCATCTTAAAGCCAGAGATCCCCGAAAAAAACACGGCGGTATTAAAAAAAAATTAAGGGCTGCTTATGAATTTACTTCTGTGATAATTAACTGCAATGAATAACAAAAGGAAATATCTTAAGACAACAGGGCACTCTGACAAGATTATACACATATAGAGACCACTTAATAATCAACAAACAGGTTGGAAAATAAAGTATTTGTATCTGAAAGTATATGCATGTGTACCTGTATTGCAACACGTGCAGCAGGTATGATCTCCTCTACTCGTATAGATGATCTATCAGACACAGATAGCTGTCTGTAGGATGACTTCTCTGGTGTCCCACAAAGGGACATCTGTCTGCTGGACTGACGGCTTACATTACGAAATGGTCTTGACGATAGTGCTTCTAACCCATCTTTGGGAAGATCATCTTCAATTGCTGAGGGCATAGTTTGCCCAACTAGCAAAAACCTGCAAACAATTTTACACAAGCAAGTTTTATTATGCAGCATTTAACATTTTTGTAGTCAGCACACATTTATGTACAAGACAGGAGGAGGTTCTATTATCCATTTTCTTTTCTTGCTTTATTTCCACAGCACATTCAAAGAAACACCACATTCCCCACAACCTGCAATCTCTAGCAGGACACGTTAACATAAAAGATATACAACCAACCCTATAAATAGGATTGACCCAAACAAACAATTTTTTCTTGCTGCTTGTGGGTTAGGTTACTGTTGAATCTGTGTTCTCTGTATTTATCGTATTACTACCATGTGTGTTAAACAGAGCCTTTTGTCTTGTAATCAAATTGCATATTCCCCTTGCTAATAGTGAAGGAGAATCCTGATTTTATTAAAGACAAAAAGGTCAATGTTGTCCCACCACTATATATGTGAAGATCTGTTTTCCCACCCTAGGCAGCCTGTTTTCAATAGACATTTTGATTGTTTCCAGCTAAGATTTCAACTAATTAAATGTCAGCCTGAGGCACCAAGCCTCATTGGAGTGGTAAAGGATGAGAACAGCAAAACAGATTTTTATAGTGAGGAGAGTGGTCAAAGGAAGGAGGAGTTACTTTAGCTGTTGCATTGACCTTTGCTGCTATTTATTATGTTTAGATTCCTCCAGGATTCGTAATCTCAGCACATCAAGAAAAAAGGAAGATTGTTTGGGGCCATGCCTATTTATAGTGTTGGTTGTACTTCTTTTATGTTAATGTATCCTGATTGAGAATGCAAGATTATACAAAATGTAGTGTTTTTTTTTAATGTGCTGTGCTAACTAAGCAGGGAAAAGATGACATAATATTCGCCTCCTTTGTCTCTAATAAAATCAGGACTCTCCTATATCAGCTAGGAGAATCTGAAATTGGTCAGGCTTCAGAATAGGGCTCTTAAAATACTGTATTTATGCGTAAGATAAGACATACCTTGCCAGTTGAAGACAGATCGAGTAAACACCTTGTCTGGTTTCATAATCAACTTCAGATGGTATGGAATCTCTCTGCATAACATTTACCACCAAACTAAAAAACAAATAAAACAAAACATTTAAATTAAGGTCTGAAGCAATTCTAATTGTTCTTGTAGATTAATAACAACATATCATATGCAGACTCTGGAAACCTTCACTTTCAGAGCCTGAATGGTATCAAAAGCAAGATGTGCGTGATGAGAAGAAAACATATACACAAATTACTTCCCAAAGCTTACTTTAGATGCAGAATATTTTTAGTGACAGTGCCTGCCTTTGGGCAGGTATCTATGCTTCTCATGTTTCCAAGCACAATTACTTATGTGGAGTAGAGGCACATTCCAGGCAGGTGCCTGGAATAAGTCCTTTGAATTGGATCTAGAATTGCTCCTTAGAATTAAATTGCTGCACCAGAGCTAGGAGAGATTCTCTCTCAATCAAAGATAAACCCAATTTGTGAAAAAGGGTGATAAGTAGCAGAAAGGCCTGAAAAAAGAATAACAATGACTGTAATTTCAACAGGCAGTCTTCTATTTACACGTAAACAAACTGTCCCAGCAGGGGGTGTGGCCAAGATGGCAGCCGCATCTGACGCTTACTGAACATCTAAGTGCCGGATCTGCTCATTATCCTGACATACGTGACGGTGGGCAAATGCAATGTATACTGTCAGGTCGCCGTGATCCTGAGACAGTCAGGACCAGATCACCTCTGACCTCCGACCCGGTGGCAAGGCACGGAGTGCGCGATACGCTGGGAACAGCTGTGCCGACCTACGCCATGCTGGCATACTGGGCCTGCTGCCGATACTCGAACAAGAGAGGAGCAGAGAAAGAGCAAGCGGAGCCTACAGTGGCCCTCAACACCCGGACTACAAGACTAGTCGGCATTGCCGGGCCCCAGTGACGCCCGGACCAGAGCAAGATGCAGACTGAAGGATCCGGCAGCCGAGAACTGAGACTTCACGCCACACGGAAACGAGACCGCGGGGAACGGGTGAGAATGCGAGGCGATGTGTGCCACCCGCCTCTGTTCCTGTGACCTGGGCCTAGCGCTGCGGAACCCCGGTCTCTCCCACATACGGAACACTGCAGCGGCTGGCTTAAGCACTGATGGGGGCTTCGGCCCTCACTTCAGACCGCAGCGGGGGGAGTGCAGTTGCATAGCCTCTTGCCAAGTCACGAGGACTGCTGACACCGTGAAATTAAAACAGAGACCCTCAATCAGGTGAGACACGGCTGAGGCGCACCCTTTGACAGGCACCGGGCGTAAACGGGTGCTAGCTCCTATAGGGAGCGACGGACTGCCGGACATCAGGGTTTCGCACGGGAAACGAGAAGGTGGGGGGAAGATTTGGGCCCTGTCCTGTGTCCTGATGGCCTGGGAGTAGTGTGGCTCCTGCGACTTGCATGGACATTGAGCTGCGACTCCGGCTCACAGAGCGAGGTGCATGCAAGACCAATGTTACCTTAAGCTTTACACACTGGTGAGAGCTGCATAAATAGTTGCCCCCCTGCCCACTACAGCACCGGCATTCGCCACGCACAGGCTGACCAAAGGAAATAAAACTCGGGCCTATCTGATGACAGTGACAAGCGCACAGGCCTAGGGAAAGAGACTGTGTGGTCGGTGGCACACGACGGCGGCCCGACTGCACAGCAGCCAGAGGCAACAGATTGATGCAGCGATACTGCTGCAGAACGACACTGATTGGTCACGATCAAACCCCACAGTAATAACCCGAGCCCTGAACACACACCACCCGCCACGATATCTCTGATAACAGATGCTATCCAACAGGCAGCTGCCTTGCACAACTCTCTCTAAGATGGGGAAGATTAGGGTGGACAAGCCGCAAGCCCAGGCGGGTGTTGCCCCAGACCCAGCAGACCGCTCGAAGGACATCACTCAAGCAGGAAAGTCAACACCAGATGCCCCGGCGGACCATTTGCGCCGCTTTGACGAACTCCTAGCGGCAATTATGGATATCAAATCCACCCTGGGCACGAAGATAGACACTATGCATCGAAGTGGGGCTCCTTCGTGACAACCACAAAAAACTAAGACAGGGTGGAGACCTCTGAATCGACCCTGAGACCCACGGTGAAGGCAACAGAAGAACAAGTCAAGACGCTTCAGAAGGAGATGGACTACCTTAGAACCCGGGTGGAAGATCAGGAAGGAAGGTCATGTAGAAATAATGCCAGAATAGTAGGTCTCCCTGAACGCATTGAAGGCCAAAGCATTGAACTATACCTCGAATCCTGGTTTACCGACGAGATCCTTCAGGGCAAACAATTGAAGATTTTCTCAGAGTACAGGGCCCAAAGGGTGCCGGATGGCCCCCCAAGCCCAGGAAATACCCCAAGACCGGTGGAGGCACGACTTTTTAACTATCGCGACAGAGACCACATGCTACAGGTAACAAGAGCCCGCGGGCCGCGGCCAGTTGAAAATACCATGGCACACTTATACCCGGGCTATACTCTTGCGGTGCAGCGACTCAGGTCCTCCTTCCTTGAAGTAAAGAAGAGCCTGAGAGCGCACAATGTGAAATATGCCCTCCAGGTCCCAGCCACGCTACAGATGCAATGAACAAGTTACTTACCTTCGGTAACGATATATCTGTAAGAAACATTAGTTAGTTATAGATTCCTTACCTTAGAATTACCCCCAGGCGTCAGACTGGATCCGGAAAGTTTTTTTGTCAGTAGTACCTCTGCGCGTCGGAAGGTGGCGTCGGTCGGCTCCGCGTCCGTCGTCGTGGTTGCCGGGATGACATCGCGGCAGCTACTTAGACGCCGCCCTCGCGCGCGGATGTCAGTTCTGTACACGACTTTCCGCGCCAGAAACGCAGAGCCATGCAAGACACTGACCATTGGTGCACAAAACTAGGGCCCTGAAGGGATGTCCTTAACCCTAGAAATCAGTTCGCAGAATGGGTAGGATGGGTGGGGCGGTAAGGAATCTATAACTAACGTTCCTTACAGATATATCGTTACCGAAGGTAAGTAACTTGTTCATCTGAAAGAAACACGTTAGTTATAGATTCCTTACCTTAGAATAGAATACCCCAGCAATACCAACCCCGGTGGTGGGTCTGCGAACCAAGATCACACCAGAAAGTCCTGGAGAACAGAATGGCCAAAGAAGCCGTCTCTCCGGACTTGGCTGTCCAGACAATAGTGTTTCGTAAACGTGTGCAGTGATGCCCACGTAGCTGCCTGACAGATGTCATTTAGAGGAACTCCTCTTCCCAAGGCAGTAGTGGCTGCCGTCGCCCTGGTGGAGTGAGCGCGTAGCCCTACTGGAGGCTCTTTCTTAGCCAGAGAGTAACAAGCCTTAGTACACAAAATGACCCATCGAGAAATGGTGCGTTTGTGTACGGCCCGACCCTTCTTTGCGCCCACGTAGCCAACAAAAAGTTGATCATCCACCCAGGACTGTTGTGTGCGATCAAGATAGGAGAGCGCACGTTTTGCGTCCAGACGGTGGAGCCTCTCTTCCTCCTTTGAAGGATGCGGAGGCAGAAAGAAGGTGGGCAAGGTAATGGTCTGCCCAATGTGGAAGGCAGTGACCACCTTAGGAAGGAAGGATGGACGGGTTAGGAGAACCACCTTATCCGGATTAACAGACAGAAAAGGAGGTTTTGAAGAAAGGGCCTGGAGCTCACTCACCCTTCTAGCAGATGTGATGGCTACCAGGAAAGCAGTCTTAAGAGTTAAGAGCCGTAAGGGACAGCTATGAAGCGGCTCAAAGGGAGCGCACATTAAATAAGTTAGTACAAGATTCAAGTCCCACTTAGGCATAGCGAAGGGCATTGGAGGAAAAAGAGGTGTTAAGCCTTTTAAGAAATGGTTAACTACCGGGGACTTGAAAAGAGAAGGCTGATCTGGCAGCCGAAGGAAAGCAGAGATGGCTGACCGATAGCCCTTGACAGTGCCCAGAGCAGAGCCCTGCTGGCCTACAGAGAGAAGGAACAAGAGTACTTCAGAAAGAGGGGCAGAAAGGGGATCCACAGCCTTTGCTGTGCACCATGCCACAAATTTGTTCCACCGGCAGGCGTATACCGTCTTAGTGGAGGGACGCCTGGCTGCCAAGATTACGTCACAGACTTTGGGAGGCAGGTCGAAAGACGTCAACTGCCACCGCTCAATCTCCACGCAAGGAGGTGGAGACTGGACAGGTTTGGGTGGAGGACCGTCCCCTGCTGCTGCGACAGAAGATCCTCCCGAAGAGGCAGTCTGATCGGAGGATCGATGGCCATGTTGAGCAGCTTGGGATACCAGACTCTTCGTGCCCAATCCGGAGCCACAAGAATGACTTGGGCCCGGTCGCGCTTGATCTTCTTCAGCACTCTGGGCAGAAGTGGTATAGGAGGAAAGGCGTACAACAGACCGCAACTCCACTCGCGACGAAAGGCGTCGCCTAGCGAGTGCAGCCTTGGAAATTCCAACGCGCAGAATTGCTGACATTGCGCGTTCTCTTCGGTGGCGAATAGATTAACCAAAGCTCTCCCCATTGTTGAAAGAGACCTTGCACCACCTCCGAGTGGAGACGCCATTCGTGATCCATCATGCACCTGCGGCTGAGTTCGTCCGCCCTGGCGTTCAGGGAACCTGCCAGGTGTTGAACCACCAGGGATATGCCCTGATGTTCCAGCCATGTCCAGAGGCGGAGGGCCTCTTGACAGAGGGTCCACGACCCCACCCCGTCCTGTTTGTTGCAGTACCACATGGCGGTGGTGTTGTCCGTTAACACCTGCACTACTCTTCCCCGGACAGAGGGAAGGAATGCCTTGAGTGCAAGACGAATCGGCCGGAGCTCCAGAAGGTTGATGTGGAGCCCCGACTCCGCCGGAGACAAGAGGCCTCTGACCTCCGCCTCTCCCATGTGGCCGCCCCATCCCAGAAGGGACGCGTCCGTCACCACAGTGTGGTCTGGTTGGGGAAGGGAGAGGGATCTGCCATTGACCCAATCCTGGTTCGTGAGCCACCACTGCAGTTGACGTGCAGTGCCCTCCGAGATCTGGACGCAATCGGACAGATTCCCCCAATGCTGCGCCCACTGGAACTTCAGGTCCCACTGCAGAGCCTGCATATGCCACCTGGTATGATCGACCAGCAGGATGCAGGAGGCCATGAGGCCCAGCAGCCTCAGAGTCACTCTGACCGAAACGCTGGATAGAGGCTAAAAGATCGGAATCATAGCCTGAATATCCCGGTCTCGCTGATCGGGAGGATAGACCGGAAACCGTGTCGTGTCCAGAACCGCTTCGATGAAGAGGAGCTTCTGAGAGGGAATCAGGTGTGACTTCGGCACATTGATGGAAAACCCCAGCGAATGCAGGAGGTCGGCCGTAGTCTGGAGGTGGGAGACGACTGCCTGGGATGGGCCCGCCTTCAACAGCCAGTCGTCTAGTTAGGGGAAGACTGGAACCCCTGATCTGTGCAGATGAGCTGCGACCACCACCATCACTTTCGTGAACACCCGAGGGGCGCTGGTAAGGCCAAAGGGGAGCACGGTAAACTGAAAATGCTCGTGGCCTACCGTGAACCGTAGGTAACGCCGGTGGGCCGGCAGGACGGGATGTGAAAATAAGCGTCCTGCAAGTCCAACGCTATCATCCAGTCTTGCGGGTCGAGGGCAGACAAGACCTGAGCAAGCGTCAACATCTTGAACTTCTCCTTCCGGAGGAAGCGGTTGACGTCCCGGAGATCCAAGATAGGACGCAGGCCCTTGTCCTTCTTGGGGACCAGAAAGTAGTGGCAGTTACAACCACGACCTACTTCTGGGACAGGAACGCGCTCGATGGCTCCCTTGGCCAAGAGAGCTGTAACTTCCTGCTGGAGAAGGGCCAGATGATCCTCTGAAATGCGGTGGTATCTTGGTGGCATGGCTGGAGGGGGAAGTCTCGAAGGGGAGGGAGTAGCCCCTTCGGACTATCTGCAAAACCCACCTGTCCGACGTGATGGTGCGCCAGTGGAGGAGGTGATGGCGAATCCTGCCGCCCACTGGCGTTTGATGGGCCTGAAAGGTCGGACTAAGAGGGTTTGGAGGCTGCTGCAGAGGGGGGTTGGTGGACTGGCCCGCCCGCTGGCCCCTGGAACCACGACGGTTTTTCCCACGTCCCCGGTCGCACGAAGGTTGGGTAACTTGCTGTGGCCTGTGGCTCTGGGCGGGACATAGCGGGGCACCCCTTCCGTAGCCACGAAAGGGGCGAAAAGCAGACTGCACAGGGCGGGTGGAGAGGCCCAAGGACTTGGCCGTAGCCCGTGAGTCCTTGAAACGCTCTAGAGCGTTGTCTGCTTTGTCGCCAAAAAGGTGACGGCCATCAAAGGGCATGTCCATCAAGGTGTTCTGGACATCCCCTGAAAAGCCAGTCGTCCTCATCCAGGCGTAGCGACGAAGCGCTACCGACGTTGAAATGGTCCTGCCCAGAGAGTCGGCGGTGTCCAGCCCACAACGTATGGCAAACTTTGCTGCACCTCTCCCGGTGGCCACTGCCTGGGAGAGCACTGCCCGGGCCTCCTCCGGACACTGAGGCAGCACCTGCGCCACCGTATCCCACACAGAGTGGGAATAACGGCCCAAGAGACATGCAGTGTTTACCGACCGCAGTCCTAAGCTGGCGGAAGAGAAAATCTTCTTCCCAAGGTGGTCCAGCTTCTTGGATTCCCTTTCCAGGGGAGCGGTAGGGAATGCGCTTTTGGAAGTGGAGGCTTGGACAACCAAGCTCTCCGGGGTGGGGTGTTGGGAGAGGAAAGTGGGGTCGCCCGGAGCAGGGCAGTGGCGTCATGCAATCATCCTGTCCACGGGAGCCCCCGTGTTGGGCCTGGACCAGGTGCCCAAAAGGACGTCAGTGAGGGCCTCATTGAACGGCAGCAAGGGCTCCGAAGAGCTCGCAGCCGGCTGAAGCACCTCCGTTAGGAGGTTAGTCCTGACCGCCACCGTAGGAAGCTCGAGGTTGAGAGCCTCGGCCGCCCTACGCAACACCACTGCGTATGATGCTCCCTCCTCCGTAGCCACGGTAGGAGGAGACAACATGCCAAGGGCCGGGGAGGTGTCCAAACCACTGGCATCCCCCAGTTCCTCTCTCCAGTCCTGTTCGCTTTCCAACTGGTCAGTTAAAGGGTCACCTGACCCCTCCCAGTCCTCATCATCCTCTGGGTGCCACTGTGGTTGAAAAGGGACCCCAGGAGTGAACAGGGGCATGAAAACCCCACCCGGTTCCGGATCCGGCGTCGGGCGACGCCGGTCCGGCTCCGTGTCCACGTCAGCATGGAGGCCGGGGTCGACGACGGCTGGGAGGCCAACCGGCATCGGACGCGGTAGTGGTGCTGTCGGAAGCGGCGCCGGTGGAGGCGTAACGAGGTCAACCGGCGCCGATCCGGATCCAGGCCTGGATCCAAGGGGGGCCTGTGGCGCCGGAGCCGCCGGCAGCAAAGACCTAGGCCCCCCAACCGGCGTCGGACGCGGTAGTGGTGCCGTCGGAAGCGGCGCTGGTGGAGGGGTGACGAGGTCAACCAGCGCCGATCCGGATCCAGGCCTGGATCCAAGGGGGGCCTGCGGCGCCGGAGCCGCCGGCAGCAAAGACCTAGGCACCCCAACCGAGTCCGCAGGGCCCGAAGGCGCGCCAGCGGGGTCGGTTCGCACAAAGATGGCATGCATCGCCTCGTAGAACGTACGAAGCTGGGCGGGAGTCGCTCCGGGTCCCGGAAAGGGAGGGAAACTCGGAGTTGACTCGTAGGGCTCCGCGTGCGGAGCCGCGGGAGGGGCACCACCCGCGCACCTCGTCGGATCGGCTGACCGACGAGGAGAAGTCGAAGAGCGACGATGCTTCTTCGACTTCTTCTTGTGCTTCGACTTACCCGACCCCGAGTGCGATGATTTCGAACCGGAATGGTGGTGGCTCCGCGACCGGTTCCTCGACCTCCCTCTGGACCGGGACCTCGAACGGCGCGGAGCCGACTGCCGATGCTCAAGCAGCTTTCGGGATCGCTCCCGCAAAGCCTTCGGTGCCATCGACTGGCAGTCGGAGCACGACTTGGGGTCGTGGTCGCGCTCCAGTCAAAAAAGACACACGCGGTGCGGATCCGTCTCCGACATCATGCGATGACAGGAGCCGCATGCCTTGAAACCGGGCATCCCTCGTGCACCTTCGGGGTCGGAGTCGGAGACTCGAAAAATAAGTCGACAAAAGTCGAGAAAAAGTTAGTCAAAAATTGACTGAGGTACCGCTCTTCCCGGATCTGCGCTGGCTGGCACAGAAAAAGAAAACTGACATCCGCGCGCGAGGGCGGCGTCTAAGTAGCTGCCGCGACGTCATCCCGGTGACCACGACGCCGACGACGGACACGGAGCCGTCCGACGCCACCTTCCGACGCGCAGAGGTACTGCGGACGAAAAAACTTTCCGGATCCAGTCTGACGCCTGGGGGTAATTCTAAGGTAAGGAATCTATAACTACCGTGTTTCTTTCAGATACTTACTTCTGTGCAACCCCGGAGGAAGCATGGGACTGGATGGAACAGAACAGACTGTCGCACAGTATGGGGACGATGGTCGTGCCCAGACAGAAATGGCAAGCACAAAGACGACGCGCACCTCGCAGCAGGCACCAACCACAGGGGCCCTCCAAGGAACAGGCGGCAAAGGAGAGAGTACAGGCACTAAAGGACACTGAACAACATGCAGCCTCCCGCCCCCCATCGCCTTCGGGATCAGAGGCGGAAGATCACCAGGAGGATGTCCCATCACTAACGGACTTGCAACAAATAGCAGCTTTGGGTGGCGGCCCCACTGTCACCCCACAAACCTCAGATGACCTAATGTGAAGCCCTTTGCAAAGTAACTGTATAACCTGAAATCCGAGTAGGAACCAACATGGATCGTAAAGGAAATCTCAACCAAAGAACGTTCTACAAGAACAACCTGGGCTGCACACCGCAAATCCAACCAGCGGGTACACCGAGCTAGCTCATCACACTACCATCCCCCTCACCCACCCACTTTGAGTGACTGTTACAGAAACATTGTAGTGTTGCTTCTTTCTTTTCTCTCTCTGCTCCTTTCTTTCTCTCTACATCTTTTTCTTCTCTGCCTAGTAGCTTAGTTGAATCGCAATTAAGTGCTGATGGCAGTACGCCAGTTGCGTATGGGCCTGGGAACGGGAGCTGGGGACTGTTAATGTTCAAAATACACTGTCTGCACCAATAAACCGCACACATCACTAAGGGAGTGCATAATCACTTGGACGCTACATGGGGGCTTCGTGGATGCAGGCGGACGAGGAGATATTTGTTGGGGCCTCAGGAGTCGACTACTATTTACACAATAAAACACTATAAATGGGAACACAGGGAAATCACATGCTTCTACTAACTTGGAACATCCGGGGCCTAGCAGGGCATGCCAAGAGACACCAGGTCTACCAATACCTGAGAAGACACAAGATTACTATCGCACTCATTCAAAAAACACATTTGACCACACAAACACTGGCCTCAATGCGGAAACGCTGGAGAGGCATGATAGTGGGGACCACATACTCTGGTTATCCCAGAGGAGCTGATATGGGTGGCACCCGGGACTCCACTGGCGATACTCCAGACACACACACTGATCTGAATGGGCATTACGCAATTCTGGAGGGGATCCTGGATGATTCACCAATATTATTTATCTCGCTCTACACCCCAAATTCCGGCCAATCCTCATTCTTACGAACTATGTCCCCAGCACTCCTCCATGACCCATCCGCTCTGGCTTACTGGGGTGGAGACTTTAACTGTACCCCTAGATATCAACATGGATCACTCACATCCCCCATTACCAGGCGCACAACCCTTCACCCTCTCACAAAGTATGCATACATGGTCAACCAATCTACAACTGCGGGACGTGTGGTGGGGCATACACCCCCTTAGCAGGGAATTCTCCCATTACTCGGGGCTACATGAGTTATATGATATACTACTATAGCGAGTCCTTACCCCATGCAGAATACCTTGCCCACACAATAGCAGACCACAGCCCCTTACAACTAAGGCTATCCTGGGGCAGAAGTAAATCCAGTATTCCTACGAGGCGCCTACCCTTGGAAGCGCTCGAAGATGCTCCACTGCGCACTACCTTATCACAATCCATCACAACATACTTCCTAGACAACGAAGGCGCGCATTTAAAGTGGTCTACATGGTCATGCAATAAAAGCAGTATACGGTACCCGCATGTCCCTCAATAAAGAATTAGAGTACCTGGAAGAGGAAATAAAGTGTGGTGAGCTCCTTACACCGGTAGACCCACAACTCATACCCACACTGGCCCAAGCCAAGCTATCTCACAAAACAACCCTCGACCAACCTAACCAGAAAACATATGGAGGGGGACCAAGCAGGCAGGACATTAGCATGGCTATTGAAAACTGACTTATCCCAATCACCCATCACCGCTATCCATAATCCACAAGGCCATTTGGTCAACACAGACCAAAATTAATTCGGCCTTCTATCAATACTACACCTCCCTATATAGAGCTCCCTCACCATACGACAGCCAAGAGTTGCAACTATTCTTGGAACGTATAGCTCTCCCACAGGTTCCGCAGACCCACTTCACTGCCCTAGAATCACCTATCATGGAGACCGAGATAACTGAAGCCATTCAGCAACTAGCGAGAGGTAAAACCCCGGGGATGGATGGTTTGCCCTCAGAATTCTATACAGTATTTATTACTCAATTGGTCCCCCGATTACATCAGGTTTACACGGAGGCCTATGAACACAGCATATTGCCCCTCTCGCTTCCAGAAGGCGTGCTAGTGGTGCTACTTAAGCCAGGCAAAGATCCGCTACAGATGGGCTCGTACCACCCTCTATCTCTTCTAAATACAGACTATAAAATACTGTGCAAGGTTCTGGCTTTTAGAGGTGACACAATTGTTGGTTCATACTGACCAAAACGGTTTCCTACCCAGCCAGAACACCAGCTTAAACCTATGCTGCCTCTTTATGCTACTGGACTGGGCATGCACAGCACAGGAACTAGCATGGATAGCCTCCCTAGATATCGAAAAGGTGTTCGATACCTAAGGTTGGGAGTACCTTGCAGCGGTACTGGGGGGTTATGGTATAGGCCAGCGGTTTTTGCAATGGGTTAGACTGCTGTATATCAAGCCACAGGCCCGTGTCAAGACAGGCCGCATGATATCAGATCCCTTTATCGCCACCTATTTTTGCTCTAGCGATGGAGCCCCTGGCCTACGTACTTCGCAGCCGTGTAACTGACTGGGGCATTTGGGCATACAACCAATGGCACATCATCTCGATATACATTGACGATGCGTTGATCTACCTCCGGGCCGCCAAACAGTATTACTCGGCTTGACGGAGTTGCTGAATGACTACGGACGTATATCTGTCCTAAAGGTGAACTGGGGGAAGTCACTCCTGTTCCCAATGATACCCCTCACCCCAGGTCAAAGGACAGACATGCCAATCGCCTGGTCTTGCGACACCTTTAAGTACTTAGGAGTGCAAATATACCACATTATTATTAATGCATTTTGTAGAGCGCTCGGCTACCTCCAACGGAAGTGTCCCGGCGCTAGCGATGAGTACAGATTGCGTGCAAGAGCTGAAGAAACATGCAGTTCTAGGTTAGGCTGAAAAGCCAAGTCTTTAAGGCCTTTCTAAACAGAGGCTCTGAGTTCGCCTTTCGAAGGTGGGCTGGCATAGAGTTCCACAGAGAGGCTGTTTTCACAGCAAAGGCGCGTCCCCCATCCTGGCCCTTTTGAAGCGTGGGGTCACCATTAGGTCCTGATGGTTTGACCTCAGAGATCTTGATTGGTAATATTTCCGAAGTCTGTGCTTCAGATATTGAGGGCCAGCATCTCTCATGGATCTGAAGGCCAGTATCAGTGCCTTGAACTCGATCCGTCTCTTGACAGGGAGCCAGTGAAGGCTTCGCAAGTGGGGAGAGATGTGGTGACGAAGAGGCACGTTTCTAATCAACCTGGCTGCAGCATTTTGTATAATCTGCAGTTTTCTCAGCAAGTAATCTGGGAGCCCCAGGTAGAGACTATTTGCGTAGTCCAATTGGGAGGTCACAAGCGCATGGACCAAATTTTTCCTGCAGTTCATTGGCAGTAAGTGCAGGACTCTTCGTAAACTTTTTAATTTCCAGAAACATACGGAAGAGACTTTGCAGATTTGGGCACTACCCGATAAAGTAGAATCAAATCTAAAGCCCAGGTTCCTAGCCGAGTGCACCGGGCTAGGAGGGGGGTTAAGCTCGGCCGGCCACCAAAGTTCAGACGAGGGAGGAGATGATTGGTTAAAAAACAATACCTCTGTTTTATCAGTATTCAGCTTCATGCAATTTTTTGTCATCCACGCCAAGATTATTCGTAGACATAGTTTAAAATTCATGAAAGCTACCTCCGTGTGTTCACATGCAAGAGGACCTTATAGATGGTAATCTAGGCAGGGCGATCACCAATGCCCGCTCCTCCTTAACATTCTGGACTGACTTACCTTTATCTCGCATAGGACGAATATCTCCAAAATGTCACTGCTTCCTAGACACTTGTACTTTTTTGCTGCCCTCCCCTTCCAACCACCAAGAAAAATGTTCTGAGGCCTGATCTCGCTTCTCACATCCTTAATCTGGGGTCAATCGAGAGTCAGGGTCACACTTCTAAAACTATGCGCCCCAATTACAGAGGGAGGACTGGGTGCCCCTAATTACGAACACTACTACGCAGCCGCACAGCTGCAATGGCCAACGCGATGGCTAGCGGGTCGTAACACTGCTGAGCTGGGGCCCTGGGCGACTGATTTACAGCAGTCTATGCGCCTGGAGTGGCTAGCCAGCTCCAAATCAGAGATCCAGAAAGAATCGGGAAACATGTTAATGTCCACAGCTCGTGGTTGTTGAACATGCTACAGAAGCGCTCACCTCCATCATATGCTCCAGATCTACCCCTCGGGGTATTCCCTGGCCCATACACTAGTATCAGGTGCCCAGAAATGGCAGACTGGTCCACAGCTGGCTTAACAACCTGGGGAGACTTATACGTTGACCCTAACCTCTGCGACTTCGTATCGCTGACAGATGATTATGGCATATCCCCCGGCTCCTTCCTACTGTTCGTGTCACTTACACATCAGCTATTTAAGATAGGAGGTAACACACACGAACAAAAAACTTCCAGCCTGCTACAAACATTATTGACACACAGTATGGGTAGGAAAGCAATCACCACATTATATAATTTCGATGAGGCCTGATGTCACCTCCCTACTAGCGCCAATCAGAGAATACTGGGATACAGCCCTGACAACCACATTAACTGACAAACAGTGGGTACAATGCATAGGGTTCCTGAAGACAGTATCCACTAAAATGCACGATTAAAGTACACACAATTCAACTACCTCCACCACACATACCTTACCCCTCACAGACTAGCGCGCATGTACGCAACCTCAACTGACAGATGCCCTAGATGTCACAGCCCAGGCGCCACGTTCATACATATGGTATGGACATGTCCCCATCTAGCAGCGTACTGGAACGAGGTGGCCACTACAATGTCAGAGGCCACGGGCACGATGATCACGGGCCTCCACTTCCTACTGGGCATAACTAAGCGCAACGCACGCCACAAGAACATCAACACATTTTTAGACTAGTGCTAAGCCTGGCCAAACGCAGACTGGCCATGTCCTGGAAATCGAATTCACCACCTCAAATATAATTATGGCTCTCCGACCTCCGCAGGGCATTAGTAGCTGAACATGAGTCGTCCCAAGATAATGCCTCAAACTCATATTGCCACTGAATCAAAACTGAACTCCGCACCCTCCAATCAGGGTCTTACCCAAGACCTATCCGTCACTTAAAGCTGGTGCCCATTCCACACGCCAATTCCACCAATGACGGAAAACGCACATACGAGCCCATCCACAGCTATGCACTAGTCGCCCCACGCCGAACTTGTAGTACAATACCGTCAGGCAACCCCTGAGTTTACCCTGTCACGTCTGCCCCGCCCCTCAATTGCCCCCCTCACGCGCTAACCCAGACAACCCCAAATCCTTTGATACCCGAACGGCGACCACAAAACTGGGCTAGCTACGACGTCCCAATGAAAACACTCAAGATACCTCCCTATGGTGCAAGACAGATGCTAATATGTTATGTATAAGAGTGTTGTGGAATCATAGGATCCCGAGGCGGCATTGATATTAGATCACTGTAAATACAATTTGATACAGGACATTACCCAGCAAATGGCCGCAAAAAGAAAATGTATAATTGACTCCCATTGCTCAAGGATCTGTATAACTGATATCGAAAATTAAAAAACAATTAAAAAAAAAAAAGTGTCCCAGCTGAAGCAGGTGTGCTATTGCCACCATTATTGTGGTGAAAATCAGAGGAGATAGGATAACCCGAAACTTTATCAGTGCTGATATGCAACGGCAATATGGAAGAAGGCACCGTCAATGCCTACCAAGACAAGATATGTATCCTGCATGCTTGAAGAATATACCATTTTCAATTTCTCTTTCATGAGATATTTGCAGAAAAAACTCAAATTATTATTGAGCAAAATCCAAAGGTATTCTTGGTAATCAAAAAGCACTGGGATTAAGAACCCAGCTAGGGAGGGTTGTGGAACTTCATTAACTTGAAAGTTACCAGGGTGAGACCTGCCCATAGATACTTAAGTGTAAAGGGAGACCAGAGGCAGGGAAGTCTTTTGTTCTGCAGGCCCTCTGTAGCCAGATTAGCCCCAGCCCAGCGGGAAGGGAGCTGGTCCCAGAAACAGTCTGCTGTATCTTAGGAGGGGAGGACTCCTCATTTCCCTAAACACACCTACGGCTGGCACACACGCTCCCATCAGGAACAGATAGATTGCGCCATGCTTGATTTGCCTCAAAATAGGGCATGATGGAATAATGTGCAGTAAGACAAACAGGATGTGCTGCACAACTGAGAAGGGTTGCTTTTGGAAACCTTATTCTTATTGGTTAGAAAGTGTCCAGAAGTCACCCCGACTGTAAGAGGCTGGCTTAGTATATGCTGCACACTTATCTAAGTGAAGCACCTTGCACTAATCCAGGGAACCCTTATGGTGATTTTAGTGGTCTTTGATAACCATAGAAAGCTCTCAAAGTGGTAGCTTTGGAAAGCAGCCTTCAGGCTTATCTTGAAGGAGTGTTAAGCAGCTTGTTTTACCAGCTCAAATCGTGTAGATTAAACGAAAAAGAACCACACAGTGTATACATAAAAATATGTCTATTTATTATTTATTACACAACACTCACTAACACATTGGTATATCTCCTACCTGGAGATATAAAGACAAATGTGCAGAGTAGAAACACAGCTGGGCAGGAGCGGCTGCTTCCAATTGGTGGAGGGGGCTGCGCCCCCACTACAATTTTCCTGCATTATGTGCCATCAAATTACATAATCACATAATTAAAACCTGCAAATTAACTCTTTGGAAGGCACATAAAGCAGGAAAACAAAACAAACCTTTCAAACAGCAGATGCTGCATGACTTGAAGTCATACTGTCACGCTCGAGGGTCAGGCAAGCACTTTCACGAACACGTGCACTAGTGCACGTGTCACACGCTGTGGCTGGGGCCTTTGGTTTCCACCCCTAGATGACGGGTTGTAGCGTCACTTTTTGAAGCAGCCCCGGGCGGCAGGAACATCAGCTCGGGAGTACTGACTCCCCGCACCGCCCTTTCCCAAGTCATCATAAGGTAGGGTGGGATCACTAAGCATCACGGACACAGACCCCACCCTATGACGAGTTGGGAAAGGGTGGGATTACTTTACCCTGGGAGCCTCCACATGCCTTCCTCCGAGCCACCGTCACCCGTTACTGTTGGGCTGCAGGAACAATAGGTAGGCAGGCCTAGTGGGTTAACTCATGCCTGCACAAACCTGCCTTAACTATAGGCAAATTTAAATGGGTCCCTCCTCCTGCACTTCTCTTGGCACAGGACATCGACGTAAAACTTGTTTGAATCCTCTCCTCCTGTGTGCCTCGATGTGTGTTCTTTCATCAACACACCCTTCTTGCTCTCTTTCGCTTATTTCACCGACCGCTGCTAATAAACGAACCGCATTTCTGAGCCTTGCTGTCGGACCCCATGCCCCAGGAAGGGTGAGAAGCAGGCATACCACAGTGACGCCTGAAGTTTACCCAGCTCCAGTTTTACTGGCAGAAGGCGTGGGGGCTGCACTTCACAACAATGCTCAAAGAGCCGAATTTTAACTCTCGTGCATGGGTTGAGGTTCACACATTGCCAGAGTTGTTGTAAGGTTGGTGACGGCACAGGACCTCACAAGTGTTCTAAGTGCCCATGCCTGTTTGAGTTTCAGAAAGGAGGAGTTTTATCTGCAGGTCACATTTGATTTGGCTTGAATGGGGGTAATTTTCACACATATGGAGTTGTAATCCCATACACATTTATTTTAGGCGTCATATCAAGATCGTGTAAATCTGGGCACATTACTTAATCTCCCTGTGCCTACAAAAATGAAGGTGTTCTGTAATAGCTGGTGTTCATGTAAAGCGACAATACTTTCAGGTCAATATCGCGCCATATAAAATTACAAAAAAAAACAAAAAAAACCTCGAAAGCAACAAGTAATAGTTGCTTGCCTTTATTGGCCAGTGAGTCTTTGCCATGTTGTGGCATTTTGATTGCATAATCACACAAAGGGCACACAGGGTTAGGAGTGGAAGTGGAGACCTAATAGGAGCTACAATAGGCCAATGCCTAAATGATCGGTCTGGTGCCTTTTTATCGTTGCTTTCCGTGTGTACTTGCCCTGCAATGCACACATTTCCAGCCCGGGTTAAAGTCCCCTGAGATCTGTGCAATTAACTGTGGTATTGCGTTTGTAGGCCCCATAGGCGATGGTTTGCAATGTTGTGCAGTAGCCTTTCGACACAACTAAACTAAGCACTTTTTCCATAAGTGTTTCTTAGATATAGAAAACCACGATTAAGTCACAGCTGATTAAAAGACACGTTCTTTGAGGTAAAGCTCATTGAATTGCATGCAGAAAATTAAAAAAATGCTTGTTTACTTATTTGTTTTTCAAACTCAGTTGTTTGGTAATCATGGTATTGGTTTTTATATAGCACTATTGAAACCCATCGCTCAGTGATAGAGCGCTTTGCACAGAAAATAGGTACTTTAATAGAAATGAGGCATAGGTGAAGACAAATAAAGCAATCAGATTTTTAGTAGGGATCAGATTTACAACATTATGCATACCAATTCTGGGAGTTGCGATGAGGACAGGCAGCTTTCAGTGTTCATCTTTCTAAGGTCAATAATATGGTTATCGAGCTTTTACTGTTTTCAATATGGCCTGTTCTCTTATTTTAGGTTTTATATATGTGTAATGTGTAGGCTTATGGAGCATATAGTGCTCCTACCATCATTCATGGTCATTCTTTAAAAAAATGTCTTAGAACTTCAGTGATTACTACTTAATTCAGATGGGTCTATAATGTTTTATCCACTTTTGAACAATGGAAGGCAAAGTTGTCCACTCAGATGTCCAGATATGGGGCCTGCAGTTTGCAACCAGAGCTGTGAAGTTGGGCCTTAAGTCTATCTTAAATGCTGAATGTGCTACCCATTAGTTTTTTCTTTTAAGGGCAATAGCAATAGGTAATATTAGATCTGTATGTTAAGCAACAACTGCAGAGTTTTTTTTACAGTGCACATCCTGACCTCACGTATTTGAAGGAACTTTCGTATGTGATAATGAAGAAAAACAAGAGTTGGAGAAATAAAATATTTGCTTAGGATCACACAATTTTGGCCACATGCATAATCCGGGATTAACCCAAGGTTGTATAGATCACATTATGCACAACAGTCACTAGATGGGTATCCCTTTCTCCCATTTTACATTAAAGGTAATGCTCCTTCTTTAATTCTTGGTCCATGAGATTAGAGTCTAGGCAAGCAGAAGCCACATGAAGAGAGTCAGGACGAGAAAAGGATAGGGAGAGAGAAACTGCATGACCCAGAAGTTGTAAAATATAGGGAGAGACAGACAATCTTGGAGAAAAGCATAGGGAAAAAGACACATGGACAGGTTGTCATAACATAACTTACACGTACATTTTAATTTTGCAATGACCATGCTTCTTATGAGATCATCACTCAAAGTGGCATGAAGATGTTTCAGTTTTACAAACCAGGTGCAGTGCAGAGGCAACCGTGTGTGCAGGAAAGAATTGAAAACCTTACTTGTCGCAATGTACAATTTGCACACTGCAGTAGCACGATGAACATATTTAATGCAGTAAGATATGAGCAGTTTTTCATGTGTTTATTTAAAGAACTTGCAGAGCGTGCACCTACCCAAAAGTGTCTCCCGGCGCTAGAGCAAACAGCAACAGGGTGCATAAGCCCAAAGCAGAATCCATTGAGCTCATTAAGACCAGTTGAAGAGCAAAGTCTTCAAATTCTTAAGGAAGGTGAGTAGAGAATGGCAGTTCCTGAGTGCCAAAGGAAGAGAGTTCCAGAGTTTAGGGCCTAAGTATGCAAAGGAGCAGCCCTTCATGCGGGCCAGGCGAAACCTGGGCATAGTGCATAGGGCAAGGTTAGCTGATCTCAGCGGCCGGGATGGGACATAAGGTAAAACCAGACCTTGGATGTATGTGGGGGCAAGGCCTTGCCTAGCTCGGAACATATAGCACAAGGCGTTAAATTTAATACGTTCATGACCTTGAGCCAGTGAAGTTTGTGGAGCAAGGGAGAGACAGAAGTATGTCTTGGCAGCCGAAAGAGAAGGCGGGCGGCCGCGTTCTGGATGATCTGTAAACGGTGGATCACTGATTTATCGGCGCCTAGGTAAAGAACATTCCCATAGTCCAATCTGGACGTTACCAGGGCCTGCAAAACCGTTCTTTGGGTATACAAAGGAATCAGCTAGAGGATTTTCTTGAGCCATTTGAGAATGGAAAAGCAAGAGGCTGTGAGTTTGGAGAAAGATTCTTATCAATAATAAAGCCAAGATTCTTGACTTCATCAACCGGCGTAGGTAAGGGTCCCAAGGAGGTTGGCCAGTGCTCAACTCCCCAGAGTTCGGGCTTATTGGCCAGAATCATGACTTTGGTTTTATTGCCATCAAGCTTTAAAGCATTTCTGATCATCCAATGGGCGACATTAGTCAGGCCTTGCCTAAGTGGGTAAGGATCTAGGTTCTGTGCATTAGAAAGTGAAAAAAAAATCTGGGAATCATAAGCATAAGAAAACAGAGTGAGACCAGACTCCTCAATCACGTCCAACAGAGGGCGAAGGTAAATGTTAAAAAGCAGGGGACTCAAAATGGAGCCCTGCGGAACCCCCGAGGGCAGCGAGAGGGTCTTGGATGTGTTATCAGCTGATGAGACCTGAAAAGTATGATCTTTCAAAAAAGAGGACATCCATCTTAGTGCCAGGTCCACAATGCCTAGCGCCCCCAATCTGTCCAGCAGGATAGAATGTAGAACTGTGTCGAAAGCCGCACTTAAATCCAAAAGGTTAAGGGTGGCAGTCCCACCAGAGTCAAGTTCTTGCCGGAGGAGCTCTGTGACTCCCAGTAAGACAGATTCCGTACTATGGCCTGCCCTAAAACTGGGCTGAGACGGATGAAGCAGATTGCAAGAAGTAGCGAAGGAGTGGAGTGTTGATATGCTTTTCAAGAATCTTAGAAAAAGCAGGGAGGAGGGAGATTGGCCAAAAATTGGACCAAAAAAGGGGGTCAAGGCCATCCTTCTTGAGCAGAGGGTGCACTACCGCATGTTTCCAATTCTGGGGGACATGGCCCGTACTCAAAGAGGAGTTGAGGAGATCAAGAATTACTGTAAGGGCAGCACCGTCAATCAATCTAAGATTAGACAAGGGAAGGGGATCTAGTGGAGAGCCAGACTCGATGGTGTCTAATAAAGTATGCAGCTATGCTAAATCCAAAGGGAGCCAGGCCTTGATTTCCAGGGGTTCTTCAGGCTTATCGTTGGACTTGTGGGCGAGAGAATTCAAGGCCGGATTGCCAAGCGCTTGGGTGGCAGCGAAAGGGGGACTCACTAGCATGAGAACATCTACTGCTAATTGCCGATGGATTAACTCAACTTTGCTTAGGAAACAGGTGGCTAGCTCGTCACACTGTTGAGAAAGAGAGGGCGGTGGTGTAAAAATAGCTGCCGAGAGTTCATTCACCACTCTAAACAAAGTCTTTTGGCAATGTTGGGCACTGGAGATACTCACAGTGTAATAGGATGCCCGGGCCAGTTTGCAGGAGGCATGATATTTTTTCAAAGCGTCAGTATAATCTGCTTTGGCCTCAGGTGCTTCCTCCAGCCAAACCTTGCTTTCTTACTAAATTATTTATCAAAATTCCCTTTATAAGGAATGATTTTCTACTCTTTTGTTCAAACTTTTCTCAGAGGAGAACCCCCTTGAACCCTCCTTATGTCAGTTGGACTTACTTGCTTACTACTTGAAACTCAACCCTACATTTTACGCATCACCACTATGAAATGTCACCAGCTGCCACTGCAGCTGCGTGTCCAATAGAAGTCAATGGGAAAGTTGCAGTTGCAGTTTTGGAGAGGAAGGACCCTTCCCAGTGGACCCTGAAGAAACCCTGTGGAAGACAGAAGTTTGGAGAGTCACCCCACCCATGGATACCCCAGGAACCAGGACACCTATATCAGAGAATCCGGGTGCATAGGTGTGAAGTGACGTCAGAAACCACCGTAGACCACAATGGAGGACTTCAGGAAAGATGCCGCTGGAGAAGACTGTGCAAGAGTCCGGTGGAATCCAAGGGTGGATTCTTAAAGTGAAGAACCTGTAAACAGAGGGGACAGTGTCTACGCCACTCAGAGGTGACCAGGAGGAACGAAAGAGAGCGCCCACCAATGTCGGATGGTTCAGAAGTGTTGGTCACCTTGTCGCTGCAGCTGTGGGGCCCAAACGACGCTGAGGAAGACCAGGAGCCATGCACGAGCTGTCCCACGTCGGAAGTCAAGAATCAGGGGGTCGGTGTCCAGCGGGAGCACCAACAAGCCTTGGCAGCTGCAACAGGCGTGGAAAGCAAAGAAGGACCAACGATGGGACCAGCAAGCTCCAAGGGACTCACCACAAGCAGGCCCCAAGCAAGCAGGGGAGCCCACTGAAGCAGAAGAAGACCCTCAGGAGGACAGACACAGGCCGAAGGCACAGGAGTCGCAAGAGGACCTCCCTCGAGCAGCTCACCAAAGATGAAGGCCCACAGTGCAGAGGATGCAGTGAGGACGCTGTACTTGGCAGTAAGAGATGCTGGAGGTACTTTTAGCCCGAGGATCTCTGAAGTGTAGAGCCAACAAGCCTTGGCAATGGCAAGTTGACGCGGTGCACAGGGGTTTGGTCTCAGCGGTTCCGACGAGGGATACTGGCCTCAAAATTGCAGAGAGGACAGGTCAGACCTTGAGTGAGTTGCAGAACCACCACCTGTGTTTCTGAGCCTTTCGAAGGACGTGGGATGTCAGGAGCAGCAGACCGGTCAGCTTCATTGCGGTGCCTGCAGATGCAGGGAAGTGACTCCTTCACTCCAAGGGAGATTACTTCGGGTGTCCTTGATGCCCACAGGTCTGTTGAAGATCCTGGAAGAAGCACAGACACAGACGATGAAGAAAATTTTGCAGAACAGCGAGACCAGGAGCAGCAGGAGTCTTCCCTGATGCAGTCTCGGTTCCCGGGGAAGTCCAGCGAAGTCCAAGTGTCCAGACGGTCGAAGAGTGACATGGTTTCAGGCTTGAGTCTTTTCCCACAACAAATCTGAAGAGCCACCCACAGGTAAGCCCTTAAGTAGCCTAAAGAAAGGGTTGGAACGACTCAGGGGTCCCTCCCAGAGGAGGGGCTGGACAAAGGGGAGAATACTCCCATGTCCTTTGTCCAGTTGCGTACCTGAGCGGGAGCCAAGGGCTCCCAGAACTGGATCCAATTGGAGTATGCAAGGAGGGCACCAAATGTGCTCTTCAAAGCAGCCTGGTGGCGCTGGCAAGCGACCCCACCCCAGCCCAATACACTAAGTCCTGTCTGGGAGGTGGTCACACCTCCCTGCGACAGGAAACCTATTGTTCTACCTTCCCCTGCTCGAGCTTGGCTCAGCAGCAGGAGGGCAGAATCATGTCTGTGGTCAGCAGCAGAACTAGCTTGCTGTCAGACCCTGAAAAAGGCTGTTACCGGGAGAACAGGAGGGAGCCCCCTAAGTGCATGCATGCGTTCCTACTTCCAACACTGGAATCGGTGTTGGGGTATGATTCCAACATGTTTGATACCAAACATGACGAGGTTCGAGGCAGCCACGATATAGTTAGACATCTCGTAATGACTGATGTCCACTAGATGTATTAAAATGGCTGACTGCAGTTACAAAGCCTGGAGAATTGACTCTGGGGTTTGTAAGGGTGTCCTGCTCATGCAGGGGCACACTCACACTTGTAACCAAGCATCCTGACTTCAGGACTGAAAGGCCTGCCAGAGGGGTGACATAGGTTTTAAGTGCAGTGACCTCAATATAAGAAAACGTATATCTGCCATGATGGGTGCTAGCACCAACTCACACAGGCTGCAATGGCGGCCTGTAGTCACAGTTTGAGTTGTCTCTCATGGGTGACACCATACATGCTGCAGCCCATGGGAGACTCCGGGTGTACCTATGCCCTGGGTACCTTAGTGCCATATACTAGGGACTTATAAGGATACATCAGTAGTCAATTGTGGAGGTACAGAAGTATTTACCATAGTCAATTTAGGGAGGAAGCACAGTGACTGCGGTCCCAATTAGCAGGATCCCAGCCAGACTAGTAAAAAAAAAAAACAACATACTGACACCAGCAAAAAGTGTGGATAAGCATGCTAAAAGTATCCTACCTTCCTACACTGACCCACTAGCTAGTGAAACCTACAAAGCTGACCCCACACCCTCAGCACATCTGAATGCTTGCTGGACCTGTGGAAGAACAAAAGAGGACTGGACCTGCTGCTTGAGATCTATGTGGAGACCTGAAGGGTTGGACCTGCTTCCAAATGTACCCAGTACTAAGAGGTGGGCTCCAACAGTCAGTTGGCTGCCCTCTTGTATAGCTACATGGATACAACTAGCTGAAAGATGCTTTTTTCCTCAAGTGCCCACTAGCCTGTAGCAACTGGAACTGGACTGAACCCTGTTGGGGACTTATGCTGGATTGAGTCTTGCCCCTAAGTGCTGTCCCTAGGATCCTGGGAGCCTGAGAAGTAACCAAAAGGAGCTGCACAGAAACTGTGTAAAGTTAGGACATACAAAATCTTTGGACCTCCAAAACCTCTGGAGCATCAGCGGGTAAATGTGACCGATTTCGATGCAACTTTTTATGCAGCTGATGCATACTTTCCCCCACTGGGGAGCTCCATAAAAAACAGACTACGTCCAAAGGAAGAAAATGTGGCCAAGTAAAGGCACAAAAAGTATCCTCATCGAATGAGAACTTTGTTGGCCAGAAAGTTGAATTTCCCGGCAAAAACCAATAGCTATTGGGACCTCCTCCAGCAACCATTTGGTTTTGAGAGTCTAAAGGTAAAATCTTTGACCGGGACAAATCAGCTTGGTGTATCCGACCCACGCTCCATCACAGTCGGCCTAATATCGTGCCTAGATCCCGGTCAACCATGAACAGTGCCTACTGATTGAGGCTTTACTTTTTCTTGGTACTTTTTGCCTTAAATCTTTAAAAATGTATATCTTTAGGTCTCCTTACTGGATTTATTTTGATTGGTATCATTTTACTCAATACGTTTTTCTCTGTTTTTCATAAATTGGTTGTGGGATTTATACTGTGTTATCTATTGACTTTAATTGTTTTCATATTGCTAAATACTTTACACATTTTCCTAAGATAGCCATATCTGCTTTGTGCTATACGTATCAGTGTGTTGAGCCAAGGTTCACAATAAAAATTGACTTTACTCTAACAAGTTTGTGGTCTTATTCCTTGTGTTGAACTCGCATCTAACCCAATTAATAATCTACTCATTTACACTGGTGTTCGGCCGTGAGATCCAAAACTTGTATTTAGCAGTGTTTCACGATTTTAAAGGACAACATTAATAAAACCCTATACTAAATTGACAGCAAAAATATTATTTTTAACTGGCATAAGGTCTTTGATTAGATCATTTTCGATTTTTTTTCCAAACTGATCTTTGATTCCAATTTTTGCACCTTAACTTTTTTATGGTGGAGCTGAGAAGCATGGCTTAGCAGAGGGGGCTAAAGTTGAGGAGGGAATCCAAGCAGGATGGTTTCCACAAAGCCATCAGGACCTGGCAAGAGGCACACCATCTACAGACCACCTCAGAGGAGAATAAGGAGATTGAGGAAATCCAAGAAGAGGAATAGGACGGGGATGACCTGTCTCAAAATGAATTCTCAAGTGCACCTTTCAGCATTGAGAGTGATTTGGTCTCCAATTGCCTTAGACCTTCTGAGGTGGCAGTCCCTCAGATGGAATACAGCAAAAAGTGGTCAGAGAGCTTCAGGCAAACCTGACTCCTATAGAACTGGAGGAGAAGCTCAGGCTCAACAAGTACCACCACTCCTGGTCCATTCCAGGGCCATCAAAATGACTTGGGCATTGTCTGGCCTCGCCTTCCTAATAAACCAAAGGATGGGAGGCAGCAGTTGAAATGCATATAGAAGTTCAGTGTTCTATGGAATACGTCCCCTTTTGGCAGGAATTCCAGCGTTAAATATAGACACTGCCCCTTCTTGTCAGTGGTAAAAAAATAAAAAAATAAAAATAGCCAGGGCACGCCATACTGGTCAAAAATGTCCTGCACCACTCCAGGGTGACGACACTATTTGTGATCTGCCAGCTGTTTGCTGAACTCATCTGCCCTTGTTTTCAGAGACCTCGTCTGATCACTGGAGAGATCCCATGTCACCCCAGCTACCTCCAAAGGTGCGGAGTCTCCAGTCACAAAACCCAAGAACCCACAAAGCCCTGCTTGTTGCAGCGCCACACGATTGTCATGTTGTTCACCAAGAACTATATCGGCCTCCCTCCGATTGATTGGAGAAAAGCTTAAACAGTAAGCCAAATGGCTGAAGATCTAGGAGATTGATGCAGAACCTTTGTTCCGCTGAGGACCACAGACCCCTGATCTCCACCTCTCCCAATGAAAGCTTCGACCCAGAGATGAATCCATCACCACTGTGGATGCTGGATAGGGTATGCAGGATAGCCTGCCAAATGAGAAGCTGGTATTCACCTGCCACCACCGAACATGTTGGGCTATCTCCTTCGAAATGCAGATACTGTCCAACAGGCAGCCTGGTATTGCATCCACGGGAAATGGAGGCTCCAATGTAAGGCCTGTTTGTGCCAATGTGCACAAAATGTCCTGGGCTCGTTCCAGGGGTAGAAAGGCCTTGAATGCTACTGTGTCCAGTATAGAACCTATTTTCAGCATCAGATGTGGCTTCAGTTTGCTGATGCAAAACTCCAGGGATGAAAGGCGGAAACTGTAGTTCTAAATTGGTCCAAAACTGACTGTGGCAAGTTCGCTTTGATCAGCCAGCCGTCAAGGTAAGGGAAGAAAAATGTAGTTATCTTTGTTAATGTTATCTCTGGAGGATACTCTAGTTAACCGCTGATTCCTCGTCTTAGGAACATCCGCGGCGCCAGACTGGATCCAGAGAACTTTCTCAATGCTCCAACGCGCTGACAGGTGGAGCCAAGTGGCACAGTGAAAACTCTTTCACCCTGGAAGTGGCAGGGTGAAGCTGCTCAGAAGCACCACTCTAGCGCACTGATGCTGGTTTCTTCATCTTTCTCCTACTGCGCCCCAAGATATGGAGCACTATGAAGAGATTGCAGGTAATAGTATGTCAAAACAGGACGTGAAATCTTAATATGATGTTCAAGACTCTACTCCACAGAACAGGAGATCGAGTATTCACTAGAAGGAAAATGTTACTCACTCTGTAAGCATCAGTTTGTAGTGCTGTAGATTCACGTGCTCTGTACACTCCTACCATCAAATGTTGGGCTCAGACACTGCAAGTTGTTTTTCTTGAAGAAGCCTTTTGAGTCACAGGCTGTCGAGTGACTCCTCCCATACCAGGTATTGTGCATGGACATAGAATCCATTGTTAGATATTTTCCGTTTGTAGCATGTGTGGCTGTAGGTACACATGCTCTGCATAGACGGCAAAGCAACATCTTCAAAAGCGGTGGTTAGTCTGTGGAGGATGCAGATGTCTGAAGGAATATGCTACTTATCCGGTAAGCATCAGTTTGTTGTGCTGTAGGTTCACATGTGCTGCATAAACCAGCCATCTACTGTTGGATTGGACATTTGCAATTTGTTTGAAGAAGTCATTCAAGTCACAAGGCATTGTGATTCCTCCCTTAGTTGGCAGTGCGCATAGGTACCGGATCCATTGTTAGATTGTTTTCTGCTCAGCATGTAAACGTGAAAATGGAACGCTAAATAGGAAAGTGTGGTGATCATGCAAGAAGTTGTATACAAAGAGTTTAAGTGAAAGAATGTACAACTACAACAACCAAAGAAATCTGAGGTGGTGGGTAGGCGCATGTGAATCAACAGCACTACATGCTACCAACAAATGCTTACAGAGTAAGTAGCATATTCCATTCGCAGCATGTGTGGCTGTAGATATACATGCTCTGCACAGACTGTAAAAGCAGTACTCCCCCAAGTGGTGGTTAGCCAAAGAATGTTGCATAAGACTGATATATAGTTCTAAGAAATACTTGTCCAACTCTTGCTTTTTTGCAGGCTAAGACATCTACACAGTAGTACTTGGTAAATGTGTGTGGATTGCACCATGTAGCTGCCTTACAAATGTCAGCTATAGACATATTCCCAAGGCCAGCCATAGTGGCTCCTTTTTTGAGAGTGGAATGAAGCTTGAGTGGGGCAGGCAAATTTCTTTTAGCCTTAATGTAGCAGGTCTGAATATATTCAAAGATCCACCTCTATGCCCGCTTTAGATGGAGCGTGCCCTTCATGATGTTTGGTGAAAGCAACAAAAAGTTGCTGAATTTTGCGAAAGAGCTTGGCCCTCTCGATGCAATACATGAGGGCATGCTTGACATCAACAGAGTCTGGCTGAGGAAAAAAAAAAAACAGCTCCTCAATGGTTTGAGTGTGACTTTAGGGTTTGTTCTGGTTCTAATCCTGTCATTATAAACTGCACTTCTAGAATGATGGCATGCAAATCGCTAATGTGCCTTAAAGATGTGATAGTTACAAGGAAAGCAACCATCCAAGAAAGGAATTGCAAAGGGCAGGAATGAAGGGGTACAAAACGGGAGCCACAGAGTCTGGCAAGGACAACGTTAAGTTTCCAGACAGGGGCGTGGGGTACCCCGAGTAGAATATTCTCTGAGTCTTTCTATGAAAGCTTTGATGACAGTGATTTTGAATAAAGAAGAGTGTTCCTTGTTTTGCATGAAGGCTGAAATAGCAGATAGGTGAAGGCGTATGGAAGAGTAAGCTAACCCTGATTTCTGTAAATGAAGACAGTAGTTGACAATATCCTGAACTTCAGGTTTAAGCGGGTCAATGTGCTTAGGAATGCTGTAATGGACAAAGCTTTTCCACTTGGCAGTATAGCAAGCCCACACAGTGGGTCTGCGTGCTTCTTTGAGGCTAGACATGCACTGTTGAGGGGCCATGAGCTAGCCAAATTCTAGGGCCTCAGGAGCCAGATGCTGGTTTGAGTTTCCTGGAGTAGACGTGCCTGGTTGTGACTTGGTTCTGTGTGTGAAGATCCAGTCTGTTGGGGAGGTTCTCGTGAATAGGGTGGAGAACCATGGTTTTCCGACCCACAGTGGCACCACCAGGATGAGCGTGAGATTTGCCGAAGCTTCCCAACCACATATGTATGGAGTGGGAGAGGTGAAAAAGAGTAGGCAAAGATCCCTGACCAAATTTATCAGCACTGCCCATGGACTCTGGGTGTGGGAACCTGGAGCTGATGTTTTGGGTGGTGGTGAAGAGGTCGATCTCAGGAACCCCTCAATGGCAGAAATATGGGAGAAGGACTTGTGGGTGGACTTCTCACTTAAGGACTTGTTGCAGCATCCTGCCGAGCAGGTCTGCAAAAACGTTGTCCACTCCTGGAAGGTAGTCTGCCAGGTGGTGTATCCAGTAGTGGAGTGACTAATGCCAAATGATTTATGCTAGCGCTGACAGTTGCTTTGAGTGTGTGCCACCTTGCTTTTGAAGATAATACATGGCAGTCACGTTGTCTGATTTTAGCAGAACTACTTTGTGCTGGCCTGGTGAAAGAAAGCCTTGAGGGCTAGCTAGATGGCCAGGAGCTCAAAGTAACTGATGTGGAGGCCCCTTTTTTTGCACCGTCAACATGCCCTGCATGGTCAGTTGCTGAAGATTCGCTCCCCACCCTGAGAGCGAGGCATCCCCAGTGATGGTCGCCTACGAATAAATGTATTTGAATGGGCAGCCCTACAACAGAATATGCTATTCCACAACAGAAAGCTGTGGGTACTGGTCTGTATCAACATTAGATCCACCCAGAGACCTTTCGCTTGTGACCACTGTGCTGATAAGCATTGTTGAAGTGGATGAATTTGAAGACTGGTATAGAGAACTCTGCATGAGGCCATCATTCAGAGAAGGTGCATAACTGTTATGACCGTCAACTGACGATTTGGCTGTCAAAAAGAGGCAGTATCTGCTGGAATGCTTGCACCCACGCATGACTGGGGTAAGCCTTGCTGGTGACTGTATTGAGTAGGGCACCAAGAAGGGGCTGGATCTGGAAAGGCTGAAGGTGGGACTTGACGATATTTATATTGATGCCCAAACTGTGGGTGTGAGCGAGATGCTTATATGCATGCACTGTTGATCAGCCAATTGACTAAGTAGGGGAATATGTGAATCCCGCTCCTTCTGAGATGGGTGGCTACCACAAGAAGGCATTTTGTAAATACTCTGGGGGCAGTGGTGACAATACTTTGAACTGATCATGTTGTCCACTTACCACAAAGCGTAGGTAGAAGTGATGAAAGGGGTGAATAGTTATGTGGAAGTAAGTGTCTTTCAGATTGAGTGCAGTCATAAAGTCACCTGCCTGACCAGCACACAGCAGATTTTAATGAATGAAGAGGCCTATCCATCTTAGCATTTTTCTGCACTGCCTTCTCTTTACTTGCAACAGAAAATGCTACAAAAAACTAGTTATCCACATGATGGATCCTTGTGTATTCAATGTAAAGGTTCAATATCCTATTATGGGCGTGCCGATGAAGCCTCTCCTCCTCCTTCAAAGGATGAGGTAGAGCAAAATAAAATTATGGAAGAGTGATGGATTAGCCATCTTTGGGCAAGGAGGCCGGTTGGGTGCTTAGGACTAACTTTGGTGAAAAGGTGGTGGTTTTGGGCGGTTACACTGAAAACACCTGCAGTTCACTCATGGGGTGTGCAGAGGTGATGGCGATTAGAAAGATTGCTTTGAGCATAAGTAGTCACAATGAGCAGCTGAGCAATGGCTCAAAAGGCGGCCAACATAAGAAAAGTCAACAGTAAGTTGAAATCCCATTGTGACATGACAAACTGCTTTGGGAGAAACATGTGAGTCAGACCTTTGATAAAACATATTACACAAGGTAATTTAAATAGAAATCGTGATCTAGTAAAGACAGAGAGGCCAAAAGGGCTGACCACTAACCCTTAACTGTACCCAAGCGACGCACACAATAAAACAAACACCACATCCAAATGTTTGGCTTTCAGAGGGTAGGTATGATGAGCACCACACCAGGCAACTAACTTCTCCCAGTGCCCAGCATAGATAGACTTTGTCAAAGGGTGTTGGGCTGCAAGTTTAACAGACTACCACGGACTGCAGATCCGGCACAACTAACTGTCACCATTCATGCTCCACAAATGGAGGTTGCTGAGTCTCTGGTGGAGGATTCACTCGTAGCACAAGTAAAATCCCTCACCCATTTTAGACTCCGGCACTCCCTCAATGGTGCATGGAGCCATCAAAATACATGTCTTTTAGAGACTCCTTGGTATCGCCAGGATACCCAGTAGCGCAGCCAGGCATGACGCCTGATTACAACACTTATACCCATGCCACAGCAGACATAGTCCATTGTGTCAAAGCCACCTATAATATTTGGTAGTCCCTTTTCAGTCATGAATCATTTAGAAAAAGGCCGGGTGCCACTGGAGTCTGGGTTGATGCCAGTGCGGCCAAGACGAGCATGGCCATATGGGCAAGAGTGAAGACATGGGCCAGTGTCAGCAAGGAACCAAAAGAAGGCCCAGGGGGGTTAGTCAAAACCGGGAACAGATCTGCTGGCATAATGGCAACTGGTGGCTCATGTGGCTCCAGGGGGCCCGAAGGCACTCCAGAGGTAGCTGGTATTGCCCTGAAGATCTGAAGCATGGTTTCTTTTACTGTCTCTATCTGCTGCAATGTCAACGGCAGCCTGGGAAATTCGAGGGATTCAGGGACCAAACTCAAATGACCTCAGAGTCGGAAAATGCTGGCAGAGTCGAGCCTTTCAAGTGTCAATTGTGCGGCGCTTTGGGCGCCGAGGGGGGGACGAATCCTGCTTGCCCTTCTTGTGCCCGTAGGACGAACTGAACTTACCCAACGACTTGGAGCAGGATCAAGATTTAGCACAGAAGCAGCCCTGAGATTTATATCCAGAATGGCCTAAAATTGGATCAGGATCTGCTTCAAGCTCCTCCTGTGTTCCAAGACACAGTTTTGCTTCCCAATCACTATCTGGATGCAACAGGGAGCACTTGTTGCATGACTTTGATTCATGATTGGACCAAAGCGCACTAATCAAATGTCATGCGGACCGTGACAGACATGTGCAGGCACTGCACGGCGGGAAACCGGTCACCTTGGGAGGAGACGTTTACCCTGCATACTGTCATTGTGAATTCTGGTGTTGGTGCAACCGACAGTTGGGAGTGGAGCTTCAAATTCCCGTCAGAGGTTATGGAAGGAACTGATGTGTGCATAGTGACATCTATGTATGGCGCAGCACTGTCACTTCCAAAGCAGTGTGAGGACATGGAGTCTGAAGAAACCATATGCCGATACACAAGAGCAATTGCTGTTTAAAAATCTCGAACCAGTCAGGTGCCTGGGATTAGTGAACAAGTTACTTACCATTTGGTAACGCCTTTCAGGTAGATATTCTATCTAACAGCAGATTCCTCACCTTTTAAATGATCTCCCAGGCATCAGACAGGATCCGAAAACGTTCAAGCAGTACCCCTGTGTGCAGGTAGGTGGCACTGTGTGGCTCCACGCCAGTGTCGTTCCTCTCCAGAAATGACATGCAGAACACCACATAAGCGCCACTCAAGCACTCTGACATCAGTTACATTTTAGGCTGCCTGCATCGCAATACCAAGAGCCCAACAGCTGACTGTTATTGACCACAGTCTGCAGATCTCTAGACTGGTGACCTTTTCAGAAGGAAAGGAGCCCATGTCACAGAACGGGGAGGCTGGGAGAGTCGGTGAGGAATCGGCGGTTAGATAGAGTATCTACCAGAAAGAGCATTTCTGAAGGTAACTAACTTGTTCTTCTGATATATACTTCTATATACCAACTGAATAGATACCAAAGCAATACTACCCATGTACTGGGCCTGTGAACGAGCTCACACCAAAAAGTCAGGCTGGACTGAGCAGACAAAATGCCCTTCTCATCGGACATGCCTGTCCAGACATTACTGCTTTGTGAATATGTGGAGCGACACCCAAGTAGCATCCTGGTAAATGTCCAGAACAGCCACTCTGCGTAACAAGGCAGTGGTAACAGCCTTAGCTTGGGTGACATGAGCCCGCAGGCCTTCAGGAGGCTGCTTCTTAGCCAGTGTGAAATAGATTTTGATGCAGGGGAGAATCCGGTGAGAAATGGTGATTTTCTGCACTGCTCTGTCATTTTTCCCTCCAGCGAATCCAACAAGCTGATCGTCCACACAATAAACCCTGGTAAGATCAATAAAGAAGCTGAGAGCTCTTATGGGATTCAACAGATGTAGTCTCTCCTCCTCATTAGAGAGGTGAGTTGGAGCAAAGAAAGCTAGGAGGGTGATGTTTTGTCTAACATGAAAGTGAATAACTACTTTTGGGAAGAAAGAGGTGCGGTTCCTCAACACCAGCTTGTCTGGAAAGTACGTCATGTACGGAGAACTGACCAAGAAGACTTGTAGCTCACTCATCCACCGTGGCAATGTTTTGGCAATGAGACAAACTGTCTTTATAGTATGGAGCCACAATAGGCAGTTGTAAAGGATCTCATAGTGGGTACACAGTAGGAATGTGTACCCATGTGAAATGTAAAAGTTTAGGTTCGACTGAGGCACAATGAAAGATGTGGCGAAAACCAATGCTGCAACCCTTTCCAAAAATGCATCACAACAGGTGACTGAAATAAAGAGGACTGGTCTGGCAACCACAAAAAAGCTGAAAAAGATGACAACCTTTAACTGTGACAAGTCATTGGCTAGAGACAAAAAAAAAAAAACTCTTTAGATAGTTTGGTAAGTAGGTCGGTCTTCCTAGTATCGCAATAAGCCATAAACTTGTCCCAATGGCAGGACTAAATGGATTTCATGGAGGGACGACTTGCTGCCAGAATGACAAACTACTTCAGGAGGAAGGTCAAATCAGATCAACTGCCGCTGCTCAGCCTCCAAGCATGAAAATGAAGACTGCATAGGCTCAGTTGCAGGACCATGTCCTGCTGCTGTGACAGAAGGTCCTCCCAAAGCTGCAGCCTGACCACAGGACAGGACAGATGCTCATGCCCAGGATCTCCACCGGGTACTACACTCTCCTTGCACAATCTTTTGCTACTAGGATGAGTTAGGTTGGTCATTCCTGATATTCAGAACTCTGGGCAAGAGGGGTAGCAGCAGAAAAGCATACAGGACCGGGAGCTCAATTTTAGGAATGCGTTGTCGAAAGAGCTGTCTTGGGTACCACAATGTGCACAATGCGAACAATGTGCGTTCTCGGTGGCGGCAAAGAGATAGAGCCAAAGTTCTCATCCAAGCAGAAACCATGAGCCGCCGGGTGCAGCTGCTAGTGATCCCCTAGGTGTTGTCAGCCGTTTTAGCCCACCTTGGTTTTCAAAGATCATGCCAGGTGGTGTGCCAGAAGAAAAATTCACTGGTACTCCAGCCACTTCAAGAGGTGTAGCATCCACGACCCCACACCGCCCTGCTTGTTGAAGTAACACATGGCAGTGGTACTGTCAGTGAACACCTGTACAAGACTCCGTTTGATGGATGGCAGGCAGGCTTTCAACGTCAAGTGAATAGCTCAAGTGTAGATAACTGATATGGAGCCAGGCCTCTGATTAAGACCGGATGACTCTGATCTCCACCTCTCAGGGATGTTCATCCCAACCCAGAAGTGATGCATTGATCACCACTGTCAGCTCTGGGTGGGGAAGGGAGAGGGGTCTACCGCAAACCTAATGAAAATAACAGCCACTAATGCAGGTCTTTTGCAGTTTCCTCTGAACTATGGACATAGTCAGAGAAATTCCACCCCTGATGCTGTGCCCACTGGTACATCAGATCTCACTGCAGAGTCCGTATATGCCACTTAGCAAGCTTGACCATCAAGATATAGGAGGCCATCAGACCCAGTAGCCTCAACATCATATGAAAGCCAGGACAGTAGCTAAAACATCAGGATCATAGCCCGAATGTCCTTTGGCTCTCCGGACCAAGGAAAAAACACAAAAGTGTACTGTGTGACTTCAGCACGTTGTTAGTTAACAACAAGGGCGTCAAGAGCTGCGCCGTAAACTGGAGGTGGGTAACGACTGCCTGGTGAGAACCCACCTTCAACAGCCAGTCGTCAAGGTAGGAGTAAACTGGAACCCCCCCCCCCCAAACCCACGCCCTTGACCTCGAAGATGCTCTACAACGACTGCCATCACTTTCGCGAACACCCAAAAGGGCATTGTTGAGACCAATGGAGAGCACAGCAAATTGAAAGTGCTCACGGTGAACCATAGGTGATTCCTGTGGCCTTGCAGGATGGGGATGTAAAAATAAGCATCCTGCAGGTCCAACGCTACTATTCAGTCTCTAAGCTCTAAGACCTGGGCTAGGGTGAGCATCTTGAATTTATCCTTTCTCAGAAAGGGACAAGGTCTAAAATAGGACAAAGGCCCCCACCTTTCTTCAGCACCAGAAAGTATTTTATTTTATAGTTTTAAATAGCACAAATATGACCCAAAGGTATCAGAGCGCAAGATTGTGAGCAACCCGTTATATAACGCATAGACATCATAACATCACGACATGGAGCACCTGAAAAACAAAGGTAGGGTTAAGCCCATCCCATTACATGTCAAATAGTGTTCCGTAGCAACGAAGATGGGGCGCCGGAGCAAAATGTTTATTGCCTAGAGATGCCTTCCTGGTGCTGAGGTGTGGTGTCAGCAACTATGAAGACTACTCCGTGTGTGAGGTGGTCACCGAGTCTGGCAAACTAATGCACAATTAAGTGAAAAATATAGTCTGTATGATATTATTGAATTTGTTTTTTTAAGTGCTTATCAATGGGTTAACCTGAATCTTTGGTGAGAGAGAATCCCATATTCTCAGAGGGGATCCAGAGAAAGAGCGGTCATAGTTTTTCTTTGTCCTGATCATGGGGGATCGAGCAAGAGGAAATTACCTCTTCATAGGAAGCGGCTGCCTGCTGAGAGCTTGAGTGGCATTTAGGTTGATCATGGTGTAGGGCTTTGTGTGTCATGCACACTATGTTAAACTGGATCCTCGCTTCGGCAGGGAGCTATCAGATATGTTAGGTAGGGTGTGATATGATTGAAAAGCCTTGTTCCGGTTACCAGTCTCGTAGCAGCATTGAAGGTAGCCAAGGAGGGATCAAAACTGCTGGCACAACTGATGCGTTGAGACAGACAGGCCCAAAGAGCCCGCTGTGGTCCTGCTGTCTCAAAGTACTCGAGGGCTGAAACATGCTTTTTTGCCAAATAAGGAAGAGCCATCGAAGGGCATTTCCATTAGGGAACATTAGACAAACCCGGAGAAGCCAGTAGATCTCACCCAGGCATTTCTTCAAAATGTCACACTGGTGCCTATCACCCAACCAAAGCAATCTGTGCTATCTAGCCCACAGCAAATTGTACATTTTGCATCATGGCCATCCTGAATGACTTGAGTAGGAGTGGGGTGAAAGTCCTCTGGTATAGTAGGTAGCACCTGAGGGACACTCCCTAAAGGTGAGGGTGTATTGGCCCAATAGACAGCTGGTCCTTGATGGACCATTGATTGGCGATGGTGCCTCATTATCGGCCTATTTACTGGCACACCAGAAAATGTGTCTAGAAATGTGACCGTAAGGGTATCATTAAAAGGCAATAGCGGCTCTGTAGTGGTCTGTCTGTGTTGGAGGACTTCAGGGAGTACATTAGTTTCCACCTCCAATGTAGGCAATTGGAGCTTAAGGACCTCCACTGCCCTTCGGACCACTGTAAAGGTGACACTTTCCTCAGTAGCAGGTGGAGAGACCAGTGCAGTGTATGGAGAAGTATCCATCTAGCCCACTAGCATCTTGTAGCTCATAATACCAGTTGTCCTCAGTGTATGGTTGAGCAAACTCATCTCCTTCATGATAGCGATCATTGTTGAAGTCACTGCCAAAAAGTTTGTGACTAATCTGGGCCATTCCTTGAGTTAAGGGCAAGGTGTTAATCAAACAATCAATCGGGGGCTTGTACAACGTGGCTACTCACCCGTGAGAGTCTCAAGGTTCTTGGGGGGGGTGGGGAGGGGAGTGGGGGACTGCTGGTCCTTCTGGGTGTAGGGTCATTCGAAGAGCCAGGTCTTGAGGTCCTTCTTGAATTGGGTCAGCGAGGTGGATTGGCTGAGGTGGAGGGGCAGGGTGTTCCAGGTCTTAGCAGCGAGGTAGAAGAAGGATCTGCCTCCGGTTCTGTTCTAGTGGATCCTGGGGACGGAAGCTAGGGTGAGTTGGGTGGAATGGAGTTGTCTGGTGGGTACGTGGACTGCGAGGCGGTGGTTCAGGTATGCTGGTCCATCATGGAGAGCTTTGTAGGCATGTGTGAGGCGCTTTAAAGTGATTCTCTATATGTTTGTATCAAATGGGTTGCAGGAAAGCTGCAGCCCAGAGATATCAGTAAAGGCAGTCTCAGCTGGCACTATAGGTTACGCCTTGTCCTCCGGCATAGAGAGTGACGTCAATGCTCCGGGGCCAAGGGTTGGTATTGTTGCCAAAGTCAACATCAGCATCAAAGCCAGTGTGGAACCCCAACACTATCCCAGAGGTTCCAAGGGAGAACCTGCCTGTGGAGTCCCAGTCGGAGGGCCTTATGGTTCCCTGAGTCTGAAAGCACATCACAGGCAGCTGGCAGCATGCCAAGGAGGCACAGAGTGGCGTTACAGAATTCCTGAATTTGCTGCAGAGTCACCGAAGGTCCTGGAAATTCGGGTTATTCCGGTACAAGAGTCTGAATCAACTCCTAAGGAGATCAAGTTTAGGAGCGAGATAGAGATGCACGTTTACACTCTTGTGCATTCTCAGGAGTTTCAGAGTGGCGGGAGGGGCCAAATCACATTTGTACACCCAGTGCTTTTTTTTTTTCACTTACCCGATGACTTTGACCATGATGAAGATCTGCCACGGGGACAACTTCGGGAACAGGATTGGGACCTTCCTTTGACTTTGACCGAGCACAGCGTGAAGTCTTCTGGGGGTTTGGCGATATACAGCTTCGCTTCAGTCTGGATGGCATTCCGATTCATCAAGGCACAGTCACTACAGGCCTGGAGTCGTGGGCCAACGCCAAGCACTGAAGAAAAATCAGGTGGGGATCTGTCACACACATTTGCTTGCCACAGTACCTGTGTGGTTTCAGGGGGTGAAATTTCCAAGATTTTGTCCCGTGAGAGATAAGCGGTAGCTCCAGATCCACATCTTGTGGCATTTAAATAAAGAAGCTAACATCAGCATGCTTGGGTGGCGTTTATATGTAGTTCGTCAAGTCACTTCCAGAGTGGAATGACGCTAGCGCACAGCCACATGACGCCACCTACCGGCGTGCAGGGGTATGCTTGTAAGTTTCCTGATCCAGTCTGATGTCTGGGAAAGTATTCAAAAGGTGAGGAACCTGCATATAGATGTATCTATCAGAACTAAAGGTAACAAATCTGTGATTAGAAGTATCCAGGAGAAAGCATGGAACTCCCTTGTCAATATGTGATCAAATAAAGCTTTTTCAGCAGAAACAACAGTCTGCTAAAAGCTTTCACGAATGGTAAGCACAGATTGGTAGAAGTATGGCTCTGACAACCATGACCTGAGCACAACACAGAGTGCCTGAAATCAGCAGGTGAGAATGGAGGAGGTGGGAATTCGATTTGGTTAGATTGGGCTGAGACCATTAGACAAGCTATGTCTAAAGAGTGAGTGTGCGGCACAGATTTTGATCAGTGGATAATTGAGCAAGGAGGGTCAATGTGGAGTGAAAATGACAAGTTTACCTTGCTGTTAAATGCCTAGATATAAGCATCCTGTATAACTTCTCTTGCAGTCCCCTAATTTTAGCCCTTTGGAATTCTAACAGAAACGTAGTTTCCTTGTAAATTATAAAGTATGTGTCAGGGTATATGTCCTTCCAACTTTTCTCTGTGCCTATTCTGCTTGTGCCTCCAACTCAACAGGTGTGAGTTTGATTTGCTAGGGTGTATTGGCCCATAAGGCTGCTCATTTTCTGAGTGAAAAGTGGTAGAGCAGTAGGAGTATGTACTAACCCTGAAAGCATCTATTCGTAGTGTGTAGTGCTGCAGATTCATATGCTATGCATACTTCTGCAATCTAGTGTTGGGCTCGGACTCTTCAAGTTGTTTTTCCTTGAGGACGTTTTATGATTGGTGTTGTGCGTTTTCTCTCCTCCCCCTCGAGGTATTGCACGCGTACAATGGCTCCTTTGTTAGATGTTTTTTTTTCCCCTTGCCATATATGGAGTGAGGATAAAGTCTACTAAGTTAGCTTTTGCCGTTGCACATGCGGTATTTGTATGTATTCTTCTCAACATCTAATAACTGCCAGGGAGGCGGGAGGGTGCATGTGAATCTGCAGCACTACACACTATGAATAGATGCTTACAGGGTAAGTAACATACTCCATTTGGATCATGTGTTGGCTACAAATATACATGCTATGCACAGACTGTAAATCAGTACCCCTCTCATGGTGGCATGAGATGGTGCTTTGTTTGAAATAATGTTTGAAGGACTGTTTGTCCAACTAGAGCTTGTTGTCTTGCTTGAACATCCACACAATAATGTTTAGTAAATGTATGTCGGTTCATCTATGTAGCTGCTTTGCACAAGTCACTAAGAGGGATATTTCCCAAGAAAGCCATGTTTGCTCCTTTTTTGCCTTGTTGAATGAGCCCTTGGCATAGTTGTTAATGCTAGTTTTGCTTTAGCATAACAAGTTTGGATACATTTGACAGTCCATCTTGAGATTCCTGCTTTTGAAATAGCCTTTTCTTTATGTGGATTTGAAAACCAAACAAATAGTTGTTGTGTTTACTTGAAGGGTTTTGTATGTTCCAAGTAGTACAAAAGTGCCCGTTTAACATCAAGTGTATGTAAGGCATGCTCTGAGACGGTCTCTGGTTTTGGAAAGAAAACCGGTATCTCTACAGTCTGATTTAAATGGAAAGGAGATATAACCTTAGATAAGAACTTTGGGTTCATGCGTAAAGGCACTTTGTCTGGGAACACTTGAAAGTATGGTTCTTCCACAGTGAGCGCATGTATTTCTCTAACCCTTCGTAGAGATGTTATTGCAACAAGAAAAGCCACCTTCCATGTTAAAAATTGTATTTTATAATTATGAAGTAGTTCAAATGGTGGCCTCATTAGTCGTGTTAGGACAATGTTTAGGTTCCACGCAGGTACTGGAGGAGTACGTGGTGGAATGACTCTTTAATCCTTCCATGAAGGCTTTAATGACAGGAATATGGAACAGTGATTGGTGTTTCCTGTATTCTAGGTATGTTGCAATGGCTGCTAAATGCAAGTGTATTGAGGTATACGCCAAAAGTGCCCTTGATAAGTGTAACAAGTAGCAGACTAGTTGTTTGTTCTGTTGGTGAAGAAGGGTTGATTGTTAAGGATAAACAGTTATGAACAAAACAATTCCATTTTGCTGCGCAGCAAGCCCTTGTGGTTGGTCTTCTGGCCTCCTTTAGAATAGACATACATTCTGGAGGGAGATTTAAGTATCCAAATTCTATGACCTCAGGAGCCAGATCGCAAGTTGAGCTGGTGTGCATTGGGATGTCTCACCCTGCCCCTAGCGGGAGTGAGAAGGTTTGAATAGTTGGGTAGTTTCTCGTGAGGTACTAGGGATAACTCGAGTAGTGATATGTACCATGACTGTCGAGCTCATGTGGGAGAAACTAGTATTAGGGTCATTGAAGTCTGTCTGAGTTTCCTGACCACATATAGAAGAGTGGGAGAGGAGGAAAAGCGCAAGTAAATATCCCTGACCAGTTCATCCATAGAGTGTTCCCTTTGGATAGTGGATGTGGGTATCTGGATGCAAAGCTTTGGCATTTTGAGTTTTCGGCAGTGGCAAACAGGTCTATTACATGGGGTTCCCTACCAGTGGAAGTATTGTTGCAATAATGCAGTGTATATTTCCCACTCGTGAACTTGTAGCTGTATCCTGCTGAGCAGGTCCGCAATGGAGTTTTCCTGCCCTGGTATGCATTGAGCCAGGAGGAGTATTTTGTGTTTGTTTGCCCACTTCCATATGGTCTGTGCTAGTTGTGACAGTTGCATGGGATGGGAACTCCCCCCATCCCCCCATTTCTGGATGTAATACATTGCAGTTATTTTGTCTGTTCGGAGAAGGACAGTTTTACCTGTAGAACAAGTTACCTTCGGTAATGATGTATCTGTAAGAGACATGTAGTTATAGATTCCTTACCTTAGAATTACCCCCAGGCGTCAGACTGCATCCGGAGAAATTTTTCGTAGCAGTACCCCTGCGCGTCGGTCGGTGGCGTCTGTCTATTCCGCGTCCGTCGTCAGCGTCGTGGTCACCGGGATGACATTCCGGTGTCTACTTAGACGCCGCCCCTGCACGTAGACGTCAGTTCTGACACGACTTTCGATTCCAGAAGCTCAGAGCCATGCAAGACACAGGCCACTGGTGCACATGACTATGGCCCTGTAAGGGAGTCCCTATCCCTATAAATCAGTTCAGAGAACGGGGAGGATGGGTGGGGCGGTAAGGAATCTATAACTACATATGTCTCTTACAGATGGGAAATGCTACTTACCAGTATGCATCTGTTCTTGGCATGTAGAGCTGCAGAGATTCACACTATGTGCATAGATCGCCATCTGGTGTTGGGCTCGGATGCTTGCACCTTGTTGTTGTCTTGGAAGAAGTCTTTGTAGTCACGAGATAGGTGACTCCTCCCTTGGACGATAGTGCGCATGGGCATCGACTCCATCCTCAGATTGTTTTTCGCCATGAAGGGAAATGATGGAGTTTGTAAGAAACAGAAAGACGTCCATGAGAACGTATCTAAGTAAGATAACACTGGAACAGATACAGGTTCCGGGGAGGTGGGTGGGCGTGTGAATCTCTGCAGCTCTACATGCCAAGAACAGATGCATACTGGTAAGTAGCATTTTCCGTTCGAGGCATATGAGCTGCAGAATTCACACTATGTGCATAGACTGTACAGCAGTGTCTCCCCTAGCGGTGGTCGCCTGTATCTGTTGCAGTAGTTTGAAAAAGTGTTTTAAGAACAGCTTGGCCTACAGAAGCTTGTTGCTTTGCCTGCACATCTACACAATAGTGTTTGGTGAAGGTGTGTGTAGTAGACCATGTTGCTGCCTTACAAATGTCTTCTAGGGGAATGTTCCTTAAGAATGCCATGGAAGCCCCTAGTTTGCGTGTTGAATGCGCTCTAGGGGGAATTGTTAACGTAGGTTTTGCTTTTTGGTAGCATATTTGAATACATTTTACTATACATCTGGCAATTCCAGCTTTGTAAATAGGATTGCCTTTATGAGGCGGACAAAAGGCTACGAATAGTTGCTTTGTTTTCCTAAAGGCTTTAGTCCCGTCTATATAGTAAAGTAGAGCTCTTTTGAGGTCAAGGGTGTGAAGAGCTCTTTCTGCTACAGAATCAGGGTTCTTGAAAAATACTGGTAAGTCTACTGATTAAGGTGGAAAGCAGAGATTACTTTGGGAAGGAATTTTGGATTTGTCCTAAGAACCACCTTGTTATGATGTATTTGTAAGAATGGTTCTTGTATGGTTAAAGCCTGGATCTCACTTACTCTTCTGAGAGAGGTGATTGCAACAAGGAAGGCTACTTTCCATGTTAGGAATTGTAATTCGCATTTGTGTAAAGGCTCAAATGGGGGACCCATGAGCCTAGTAAGAACAATGTTTAGGTTCCACACTGGAGAGGGTGGCAGTCTAGGTGGAATTATTCTTTTGAGGCCTTCCATAAAGGCTTTGATAGCGGGTACTCTAAACAATGACAAATGTCTGTTTTGTAGGTAGGCGGCTACGGCAGCCAGATGTAATCTTATTGATGAGTATGCCAGATTGCATCTTTGTAGATGTAGCAAATAGCAGATAATGTTCTGAATTGAAGCATCTAACGGGTGAATTTTGTTATTGTTGCAGTAAATGACGAATATTTTCCATTTAGCTGCATAGCAAGCTCTAGTAGTGGGGCGTCTGGCTTCTTTAATAATGTTCATACAGTCGGGTGGGAGGTTAAGGTAACCGAACTCTAGGATTTCAGGAGCCAGATTGCTAGATTCAGTTGTGCTGGATCTGGGTGCCTTATCTCTCCATGGTTCTGCGTTAGCAGGGTTGGGGAGAGAGGTAGTTTTTGGTGTGGAACGACAGTTCCAGGAGTGTTGTGAACCATGGTTGCCGTGCCCATGTGGGAGCAACTAGGATCATTTTGAGAGACTGTTGTTTGAGCTTGCGTACTACTAGTGGAATGAGTGGGAGCGGCGGAAAAGCGTACGCAAATCTGCATGACCAGTTCATCCATATCGCATTGCCCTTGGACAACGGGTGTGGGAACCTGGCGGCGAAGGTTGGGCATTTTGCGTTTGCATGGGTGGCGAATAGATCTATGTCTGGTTGGCCCCACATGTGGAAGAACGGTTGAAGAACTTGTGGATGAAGTTCCCATTCGTGTATCTGTTGAGTTTGACGACTTAAAAGATCCGCTATCTGATTGTTCACCCCTGGAAGATGTTCTGCTAGAAGATCTATTTTTTGTGGAATGGCCCAACTCCATATACTTTGCGCTAGATGAGACAGCTGCAAAGAATGTGTTCCTCCTTGTTTCTGTATGTAATACACTGCTGTTATGTTGTCTGTGCGGACTAGGACAGCTTTGTTGAGGAGATGTGTTTGAAACGACTAACGCTAGAAATACTGCCAGTAATTCTAGGTAATTGATGTGGAACAGTTTCTGTTGAGTGGACCACCTGTCCTGAATTGTGTGGCTTAGGAGATGGGCTCCCCAGCTGGTGAGTGATGCGTCTGCTGTTAGCACTATCTGTGGAACTGTCTCGAGGAACAGCCGCCCTGTGGAAAGGTTTTGTATGTTCCACCACTGCAGAGAGCGATGTGTGCGGCTGTCCACCAACACCAGATCTGTAAGTTGACCTTGAGCCTGGTTCCACTGACATGCTAAGCATTCCTGTAAGGGGCGCATTTGAAGTCTTGCGTGAGGTACAATGAAAATGCAAGAGGCCATCATTCCTATTAGCTGCATAAACACGCGTGCTGGGAGAGCGTGTTGGGGCTGAAACTTGGAGATGAGGGTTTGCATACCGACTATCCTTGCTGGATTGGGGTATGCTAGAGTTTTGAAGTGTCTATTGTGGCTCCTAGATACTGATGTACGTAGGAGGGATAAAGGTGTGACTTGGTGTAGTTTACTGTGAACCCCAAGTTGTGTAGAAGCTGAATGGTTTGGAAACTGTGGTGAACACATTGGTTGTGTGACTTGGCTTTTATCAGCCAGTCGTCGAGGTATGGAAATACATGGATTTGTTGTCTTCGCAAGTGCGCTGCTACTAATGCAAGGCACTTTGTGAACACACTGGGTGCTGTAGTCACTCCGAATGGAAGGACTTTGAACTGATAGTGTTGGCCGTCCACTGTGAACCTTAGGTATTTTCTGTGAGCAGGGTGTCTGGGAATATGGAAGTAGGCGTCCTTGAGAACTAATGTGGCAAGGAAGTCGCCTTGTTGGAGCAGTGGAAGAACCTGTTGAAGAGTGATCATGTGAAAATGATCTGACTGTATGTAGAAATTGAGAGGTCTGAGGTCCAGGATTGGCCTTAGGGTACCGTCCTTTTTGGGGATTAGGAAGTAGAGAGAATACACTCCTGTCCCTTGATGTTGTATGGGAACTGGTTCTATTGCATGTTTTTGAAGCAGCGAAAGAACTTCCTGTTTGAGGAGTGTGAGATGTTCCGTGGACATTGGACGCTGTTTGGGTGGTATATTGGGTGGGGTTGCTGTAAGTTCCAGGCAGTAACCATACTGGATAATTTGTCTCACCCACTTGTCTGTAGTGATGGAATTCCAGACAGGTAGGAACTGTGAGAGTCTCCCTCCGACCAGAGTGGAATGGTCTGGAGGGAGTGGAGGGAAGTCACTGCTTATTAGTGGGAGAGGCGCGAATGTTGTTGTTACCTCGGCCTCTTCCTTTGTTGTTATTCCCCCTGTATCCACCTCTAAAATATCACTTGTTGGGGGAAGTTTGTGAGGGGTTCTTGTAGGAGGAAGAAGCAGCGTCTGCACTGATGTTTTTGGATGCTGCTCTATAGAAGGAGCGTCGAAAGGAACCACGTGTGGATGGGGACTGTAATGCACCCATGGACTTGGCAGTCTCCGTGTCCTTTTTCATTTTTTCTAGACCTGTATCCACAGCTGGGCCAAAAAGTTGTTCTTGATTGAACGGCTGATTGAGGATAGTTGTTTGTACCCAGAAATGCGCAACCAGGCATGCCTTCTTAGTAACAGACTAGTGTTAATGGACCTAGATGCGGTGTCTACTGCGTCGAGGGCACACTTGATTGATGCATTGGTTATTAATTTGCCCTCCTGAATTAAATCATTGGCCTTGGTCTTATATTGATCAGGCAGATGTTGCAATAGGGTTTCCAGCTGGTCATAATGGGCCCTATCATACCTGGCAAGTAATGCCTGCGCATTGGCTGTCCTCCAGTTACTAGCTGCTTGGGCAGCAACTCGTTTGCCGGAAGCGTCTAATAATTTGGACTCTTTGTCCAGAGGTGGAGCATCACCGGACGTTTGAGAGTTAGCGCGTTTTCTAGCGTTGGTCACCACTAGAGAATATAAAGGGAGTTGACCCTTGATGTAGGTGGGATCATTGGGAGCGGGTTTATATTTTTTGTCAATTCTCGGATTGAGAATTCTAGCTCTTACGGGGTCCTTGAATACGTCTGGTGCGTGTTTAATGATGCCTTTTAACATTGGTAAAGTCTGTACAGTTCTTTGTGACTGTGCAAAGGTGTCTATCAGGAAGTCCTCCTCTCTGGGGTCCGAATGCATTTGAACGCCATGGTACTTGGCAGCTCTGTCTATAAGCTGACCAAAACCAATATTGTCATCTGGGGGAGATGGCTTTGTGGGGTATGCATGAGGATCAGGAAGGTCTGGAGGATCTACTGGGTCATCATAGTCATCCCAATTGTCCTGTGGTGTGTGTGTGTGTGTGTGTCGTCATCAGGGTCAATAAAGGGGTCATTATCTCCTCCCCACCCCGTAAATCATCATCTTGTGGTGGTGGTGAGTATGTTGGAAGTATGGGAGAATTTGGAGAAAAGAAAGGTTCAGTAGGAAGAACAGGAGAAGAGGGTCGTAAAGGTGAAGTGGCACAGTCTCTTCTTTACAGGCACCTCAGGGATGTGTGGGGTGTCGAATTTTCTCTTGTTGTGTGGAACATTGATGATATGTCCTGTTTTAGGGTCCACTTGGAGAGTTTTTTGCTGCGGATCGATGGGATCCGGTCGAAAAAGTTCTTCCTGTTCGGTAGTCACCTTCGGCGGCGATTTTTTCGGGTCCGAGCGATGTTTAGATTTCTTTTCTGGAGCCTTGGAAGGGGTTTTTGGATCCTTCGGCTTCGATGTGGAGTCGGAAATCTTTTTCGGTTCCGAAGATTTTGGTTTCGGATCCGAGGCCTTTTCCTTCGGCGCCGAGGTGCTCGGTGATTTGGTCGTCGGAGTCGTCTGCCTCGGAAACGATTTGCAGGTCCTCCGAATCATCTTCCGGGACATCAGGGCCTTCGTCGAAGATGTCCTCCGGCACCAGAGCTGCTCGTTGCGCCATAACGTGTCGTCGGGCCCGGCGATCACAGATAGTCTTTTTTGATCGAAAGGAGGCGCAGGCCTGGCAATTATTTTCGTTGTGCTCGGGCGAGAGGCAGAGGTTACAGACCTTGTGTTGGTCGCTGTGTGGGAATTTAGCTCCACACTGGGGGCATTTTTTAAATGGAGTCCTTTCCATTAGCCGTAGGCCTGAAAGGCGTCGATAGGCCCAGCGGCCCGCGTCGACGACCGGAATCGAGGAATTGAGGAGGGCGTTGAAGAGCACGCGAACGAATTCAATACCGTCGAGTTTTTTTTATGTTTTGCGCATCGAAAGTAGGGTACGGAACCGGAGCGCAGAAGTTACATCCGAACCCGATGGCGGAAAAAAACAATCTGAGGATGGAGTCGATGCCCATGCGCACTATCGTCCAAGGGAGGAGTCACTTATCTCATGACTACAAAGACTTCTTCCAAGACAACAAGGTGCAAGCATCCGAGCCCAACACCAGATGGCGATCTATGCACATAGTGTGAATTCTGCAGCTCATATGCCTCGAACACTTAATTACCGAAGGTAAGTAACTTGTTCATCTGAAAGAGACTGTAGTTATAGATTCCTTACCTTAGACTAGATACCCCAGCAATGCCAACTCCGGTGGAGGGTCTGCGAACTAAGTTCACACCAGGAAGTCCTGGAGAACAGAACGGCCGAAAAAGCCGTCTCTCCAGACTTGGCTGTCCAGGCAGTAATGCTTTGTAAACATGTGCATGGATGCCCACGTGGCTGCCTGGCAGATGTCAACCAGCAGTAGTTGCTGCTGTCACCCTGGTAGACTGGGCTCGCAGTCCACCTGGAGGTTCCTTTTTAGCCAAAGAATAGCAGATCTTAATGCATAGGACAACCCATCAAGAGATAGTACGTTTGTGCACTGCCCGACCTTTCTTGGCGCCCTCATAGCCCACCAAGAGTTGATCGTCCACCCAGAAGTCTTTAGTGTGGTCAAGGTAGAAGGACAGCGCACGTTTTGGGTCCAGACGGTGGAGTCTCTCCTCCTCCTTGGAGGGATGCGGGGGCGGGAAGAAGGTGGGCAATGTGATGGTCTCACCTATGTGGAAAGAGGTAACCACTTTGGGCAGAAAAGAGGGCCTAGTACAAAGTACCACTTTGTCCGGAAGGACAGCAAGAAAGGGAGGTTTATAAGACAGAGCCTGAAGCTCACTCACCCTGCGAGCAGAGGAGATGGCAAGCAGGAAAGCAGTCTTTAGAGTAAGAAGATGAAGAGGAAAATTATGTAGTGGCTCAAAGGGAGCACACATAAGATAAGGACAAGATTCAAATCCCACTGGGGCATTATGAAAGGAGAAGGAGGAAAGAGATGGGTAATGCCCTTCAGAAATCTGTTTACAATAAGGGACTTGAAAAGAGGAGGCTGATCAAAAAGGTGAAGAAAGGCCGAAATGGCCGAAAGATAGCCTTTAAGAGTGCCCAGAGCAGAGCTCTGCTGGGCCAAGGAAAGAATGAAGAGGAGCACCTCAGAAAGAGGGGCAGAAAGGGGATCCACAGTCTTTGCTGTGCACCATGCCACAAATTTGTTCCATCTACAGACATATACAGTTTTAGTGGAGGGACGCCTGGCTGCCAAGATGACATTACAGACTTCGGGAGGAAGGTCGAAAGCTGTCACCTGTCGCCGCTCAAACTCCACGCAAGGAGGTGGAGGCTGGACAGGTTCGGGTGGAGGACCGTCCGTCCCCTGCTGCTGTGACAGAAGATCCTCCCGAAGAGGTGGTCTGATCGGAGGATCGATGGCCATGCTCAAGAGCTCGGGGTACCAGACTCTTCATGCCCAGTCCGGAGCCACACGAATGACTTGAGCCCTGTTGTGCTTGATCTTCTTCAGCACTCTGGGTAGAAGTGGTACAGGCGGAAAGGCGTACAGGAGGCCACAATTCCACTCGCGACGAAAGGCGTTGCTGAGCGACTGACGCATTGGAAACGCCAACGCGCAGAACTGTTGACATTGCGCGTTCTCTACGGTGGCGAATAGATCAAACCAAGGCTCTCCCCACTGTTGAAAGAGACCTTGCACCACCGCCGAGTGAAGACGCCATTCGTGATCTATTGTGCACCGGCGGCTGAGTTTGTCAGCCCTGGCATTCAGGGAACATACCAGGTGCTGAACCACCAGGGATATGCTCTGATGTTCCAGCCATGTCGAAAGGCGAAGAGCCTCTTGACATAGGGTCCACGACCCCACCCCACCATGTTTGTTGCAGTACCACATGGCGGTGGTGTTGTCCGTGAACACCTGCACTACTCTTCCTTTGACAGAAGGAAGGAATGCCTTCAGTGCAAGACGAATCGCCCGAAGCTCCAGAAGGTTGATGTGGAGCCGGGACTCCGCCACAGACAAGAGGCCTCTGATCTCCGCCACTCCCATGTGGCCGCCCCATCCCAGGAGTGACGCATCCATCACTGTGGTGAACTCTGGTTGGGGAAGGGAGAGGGATCTGCCATTGACCCAATCCTGGTTCGTGAGCCACCACTGCAACTGACTTGAAGTCCCCTCCGAGATCTGGACGACATCGGAGAGATTCCCCCGATGCTGCGCCCACTGGAACTTCAGGTGCCACTGCAGAGCCCACATATGCCATCTGGCATGATCCACCGGCAGGATGCAGGAGGCCCAGCAGCCTCAGGGTCACTCTCACCGAAATCCGGGATAGAGGCAGGAACATCAATATCATAGCCCAAATATCGCGGACTCGCTGCTCGGGAGGTTAGGCCAGAAACTGCGCTGTATCCAGTACTGCTCTGATGAAAAGGAGCTTCTGAGAGGGAATCAGGTGCGACTTCGGCACGTTGATTGCGAACCCCAGCGAATGCAGGAGATCCACCATAGTCTGGAGGTATGACAGCCTGTGGCGAGCCCACCTTCAACAGCCAGTCGTCGAGATAGGGGGAAGACTGGAACCCCTGATCTGCGCAGAAGAGCTGCGACCACCGCCATCACTTTCGTGAACACCAGAGGGGCACTGGTAAGGCCAAAGAGGAGCACGGTAAACTGAAAATGCTCGTGGCCTACCGTGAACCGTAGGTAACGCCGGTGGGCTGGCAAGACGGGATGTGAAAATAAGCATCCTGCAAGTCCGATACCATCAAGTCTCCAGGGGCGAGGGCAGACAAGACCTGAGCCAAAGTTAACATTTAGAACTTCTCCTTCCGGAGGAAGCGGTTGACGTCCCTGAAGTCTAAGATAGGACGCAGGCCTTTGTCCTTCTGGGGTACCAGGAAGTAGTGGGAGTAACAACCACAACCTACTTCTGGCACAGGGACTCCTTCGATAGCTCCCTTGGCCAAAGAGCCGTAACTTCCTGGCGGAGAAGGGCCAGTGATCCTTCAACATGTGATGGGGTGCTGCTGGCATGGAGGGAGAGGTAGTCTTGAAGGGGAGGGAGTAGCCCCTTCGGACTATCTGCAAAACCCACCTGTCCGACATGATGTGCCAGTGGGGGAGGTGATGGCGGATCCTGCGCCCACTGGCAACTGGTGGTCCTGAAAGGTCGGACTAGGAAGGTTTGTCAGCTGCAGGGGGTATGGGTGGACTGGCCCCCAGACCCATCATGCTGCGTCCCATGTCCCCGGTCACGCATAGGCTGGGTAGCTTGTGCGGCCCTGTGGCTTTGGGTGGAACGTGGTGGGGCACCCCTTCCGTAGCCACAAAAGGGGCGAAAGGTAGACTGCATGGGGCGAGAAGTTGCTGCGAGGCCCAAGGACCTGGCAGTAGCCCAAGAGTCCTTGAAGCGCTCGAGCGCGTTGTCCGCCTTGTCACTAAACAGGCGACGGCCATCAAAGGGCACTTCCAAGAGTGTGTATTGGACATCCCCAGAGAAGCCAGACGTCCTCAGCCAGGCATAGCGCCTCAGGTCTAGCGACGTGGAAACCGTTCTACCTAGCGAGTCGGCGGTATCCAGTCCACACCGGATGGTGAACTTAGCTGCGTCTCGACAGTCAGCAACAGCGTGGGTGAGCACAGCCCGGGGCTCATCCGGGCACTGTGGCAGCACTTGCATGACCGTATCCCACACTGTGTGTGTATTATGGCCCAAGAGACATGCAGTGTTCACCGACGGCAGTCCTAAGCTGGCGAAGAAAACATCATCTTCCCAAGATGGTCCAGCTTCTTGGATTGCCTATCTGGGGGAGCAGTAGGGAATGCGCCTTTTGAGGATAAGGCTTGGCTCACCAAGCTCTCAGGGGTAGGGTGTTGGGAGAGGGAAAGTGGGTCGGCTGGACGGTGGCATCGGGCAATCATCCTGTCCACAGGAGCCCCTGTGCTGGGCTTGGACCAAGTGCCCAGAAGAATGTCAGTGAGGGCCTCATTTAAAGGCAGCAGGGGCTCCGAAGAGGCTGCTGCCAGCTGAAGCACCTCAGTCAGGATTTTAGTCCTGACTTTCAACGTAGGAAGCTCGAGGCCAAAGGCCTCAGCCGCCCTACGCAACACCACAGCGTAGGAAGCTCCCACCTCCGTAGCCACGGTAGGGGGAGAAAGCATACCAAGGTCTGCGGAGGTATCCAGACCACTGGCATCACCCAACTCCTCTCACCAGTCCGGCTCCTCAAGTTGGTCAGCTAAAGGGTCAACAGACCCCTCCCAGACCTCCTCACCCTCCTCTGGCTGCCACTCAGGGCGGTAGGAAACAGCGGTACAAAAGTATCCTCCGGCGCCGGTACAGATGTTGGTCGACATCGGTCTGGCACTGTGTCCAAGTCAGGGGTGAGGCTGGGGTCGACGCCGGTTGAGGGCACAACCGATGCCGGGGGCATCGTAACTGGAATCGGCGCTGGGGAAGGTACCGTGAGATCGACCGGTGCCGATCCGGATCCACGCCTGGCTCCTTGGGGGCCATGCGGCGGCGAGGCCGGTGCCACCGGCATTGAAGGCCCAGGGTCCCCAGCCGAGTCTGTGGGGCCCAAAGGCGCGCCTGCGGAGTCGGGCTGCCCAAAGATGCTGTGCAGCGCTTCGTAAAATGCACGAAGCTGGGCAGGGGACGCTCCGGAAAAGGGAGGGAAGCATGGAGCCGTCCCAGCGGGCTCCGAAGAAGGAGCCGGAGAGCGACGACGCTCCGGGTCTCGCGTCGGCCGACGGACGGGGAGAAGGCAATGATAGACGATGCTTCTTCGCCGCCTTCTTGTGCTTCGACTTACCCGAGAAGTGCGAAGACTTCGAGGACGAATAGTGTTGACTCCGCGACCGGTCCCACGACCTTCCTCTCTACCGAATACTCGAACGGCGCGGAGCAGCCTGCCGGGCCTCCAAAAGCTTTCGGGACCACTCCCGCAAAGACTTTGGGTTCAGGGCACGACAGTCAGAAGACGACTTCGGGTCGTGGTCGCGCTCCAGGCACCAGAGGCACACGAGGTGCTGATCGGTGACCGACATCAGATTGCGACAGGAGTAACAGGGCTTGAGACCGGGCCAACGGTTGGACATCCCTCGTGCACCAGGAGTCAAAGACTCAAAGATGTCGACAAAAGCTGAAAAAAGTTAAGTCAAAAAATGACTAAGGGGCAAGCTCTCTCCGGATCTCCGCAGGCTGGCGCGGAAAACGAAGGAACTGACGTCAGCGCGCAAGGGCGGCGTCTAAGTAGACACCGCAACGTCATCCCGGCGACCATGACGAATGCGGAGTCGACCGACGCCACCTACCGACGCGCAGGGGTACTGATACAAAAAAAATTCTCCGGATCCAGTCTGACGCCTGGGGGTAATTCTAAGGTAAGGAATCTATAACTACAGTCTGTTTCAGATACATTTGTTAGGAATGCTTTGAGAGCCATGTAGATTGCTAGAAGCGCCAGCATGTTGATGTGTATTGTCTGTTGTTGTGAGGTCCAGTGTCCCTGAATCACAATGTCCTTCATATGAGCACCCAACCCCATGAGTGATGCATCAGCTGTGATTGTCATCTGGGGGATTGGGTCCTTGAAGGCTCTTCCCTTCAGTATGTTTGAGATGTTCTACCATTGTAGTGCCTGATGGACTTTGGGTGAAATCAACACTAGATCTTCTGTGTTCCCCCCGCTTGTGACCATTGCAATGCTAAACACTGTTGGGGAGGTCTCTTGTGTAGTTTTGCATGTGGCACTATTGCTATGCATGATGCCATCATTCCCAATTGGCGCACCACTGTTTTGAATGGTAGGTGACGATGTGGCTGAAAAAGACCCAATTGGTTCTGGAGATTGAGAACCCTTTGTGGATTGGGGTAAGCTTTTCCTGATACTGAGTATCGCTCCTAGGTATGTTTGTACCTGGAGTGGTTGGAGATGTAATTTTGTTGCATTAATAGTGGAACCCAATTGGTGAAGTAGGTCTACTGTTTTTTGAGTGTCCTTTAGACATTTGTGTTTGGTTGGACTCTTGATCAGCCAATCGTCGAGATATGGAAAGACATGTATGTTTGCTGCTACTACGGCTAAGCATTTTGTGAACACCCTTGGGCTGTTGTCACACCGAAAGGAAGCACTTTGAATTGATAATGATGTCCACTTACCATAAACCTTAGGTATTTTCGGTGTGCTGGGTGGATTGGAATGTGGAAGTAAGCGTCCTTCAGTTCTAATGCAGTCATGAAGTCACCTTCCAGTAGTAGTGGTATTACATTTTGCAATGTGACCATATGGAAGTGTTCGGATAATATGTAGCGATTAAGAGGTCGCAGGTCCAGAATGGGCCATAGTGATCCATCTTTCTTTGGTATGAGGAAATAAAGAGAGTAGACCCCTTTGTTTCGATGTTTGAGTGGGGCTGGTTCTATTGCCCCTTTTTGTAGTAACGCCTTTACTTCTCTTAGCAGATGTAGATGTTGTGGATTTAATGTCTTTTTGGCGGGTTATCTGGTGGTTGTTGAGTAATTCTAGGCAATATCCCAGCCTGATTATTTGTAGCGCTCATTGATCTGATGTGATGTTTGGCCACAACTGATGGAATTGTTGTAGCTTTCCCCCAACAGGTGTTTTATGGTCCGGGGGGGGAGGGGTTTGGGCAAATCATTTAGCTGTTGGTGTAGAGGTGCCCCTGCTAGGTGTACCTCTACCTCGGCCATTGTTTTTCTATTCTCCACAATAGTATCCACGCCCTTGCTGGTGATATTGGTGTTGCTGGCACTGATATGTGTGGTGTTTTCTGGGGTAGAGGCTTTTGCTGCCCCTGGTAATCCTGAAAGGACTGTTGCTTTTGAGGTGCTGTTTGTAAGGCACCCATGGGTTTGGCTGTATCAGTGTCTTTTTATTTTCTCTAATTGTGTCTACAGCTGGCCTAAAGAGGTTTTCCCAATCGAATGAGACACTAAGAATATGCTGCTGTAACTCAGGTTTGAACCCAGATATGCGTAGTCATGCATGTCTACGGAGTATGATTGTGTCAGGTCTCTTACTTGAAGTTTCCCAGAATTCTTCACAGGAGCAGGATGAATATTCCCAATGCCTCCTCAAGTCTCTCCCCAAGCCTCCAAATATATGTCTAGGATGCCTGAGGAAATTCCCGAGGGGGAAAGGGGTAGGGGACAGAGAAGAGACAGCTTTGTCTTTCTTTTCTGATGTCTTCTAAGACTGCCTTTTCTTTCTTGTCTTCTTGTAATGCAGTTCTTTCTTAATGACACCTTTTAAGACTAAGCTATGGCTCCTCTTCTATTTCTTGTTGTTAACACTTATTTCTTAATGTCTTTCTGTGTTTGTATTTTCTTCTGTTGTAATTCTTTTTAGGAGCTGAAGAGTACGTGGAATAAGCAATGGAAGATGGTACTGGTAAGTATTTACTATAAAACTCTGTAGAGACAATTGTCTTGGAATACGGTATTCTTTAAACTATTTACACACGTTTACTATGGCTTTTCATTTGTTAAATACAAGAGCTCTGAATAACACTGTTGCCAAAGATACACAAAGTGACCGAAGGTCAGGTACTTGCGTGACGAAAGCTTCCTTTCCTGTCAGCTGAGGTTAGCGCCGGAGTTTGGCAGGGAAGAACACTATTCCGCAAACCTTGAGATTTCTTCTGCGGGGAATTCTTGAAGGACGACGCGTAACTGAAAAATTAAGCTACCGCCGAGGAAACGAGTCGGGATACTAACTGTCTACTCTCTCTAACTTTCTACGGACAAGATGCGAAGCACTGTTGCTCGCCTGACGGGTCTGGTGAAGTGCGCACAGCTGAGGGAGAGCACGAGCCTCAGCTGTGCTAGAGATCGCGCGCTCAGACTGAAAAGGCTGCAGCGCTAACCTCCGCGCTCACAGCCATCTTAGTGGACCGTAATTTGACCAAAGCGGACCAGGACAAGCCAGACTCTGTTGCACCCACGAACTGGCTTTGAACTCTGGGACGGAAACGCTGGTTCCTGACAGATTGATGTACTGAAGCCCCTTGCAGCAGTGTCAGCTCCATCTAATGCACATTTGATTGTTGCATTTGATATTGGTCTCTCTCATTTACCAGTTCTTCTCCTCATTTTTTGTATTCTTCCAGGAGATGTTGTATTAGATCTTGCATCTCATCCCAAATTGCCCTTTTGTATCTGGAGAATAGGCCAACTAAATTAGCGATCTTCCAGTGGTTTGCGTGACCTGCTGCTACTCTTTTGCCTGCTGCATCAATTCTTTTGCTTTGTTTGTCCGAAGGAGGCACCTCTCCAGTACCTTGTGCTGCAGCTCTTTTCCTGGCTGTGGTGACAACTAGGGAATCTGCTGGGGGGGGGGGGTTTGTCCTCGTATGTAAATAGAGTCAGTTGGAGATGGCCTGAATTTCTTTTCTATGGAAGGAGTTAGGACCCTGGATTTGACTGGGTCCTTCAAGATGTCTTTGGAAATGTTAAGGATGTAGCTCATCAATGGGAGGTATTGAATTGTGTGATCTGTGTGCTAAAGTGTTTCCACTAGGAAGTCAGTTGGCTCCTCTGTAGTGTGCCTAGGAAGCTTGTGGTACTCTATGAGAATGTGTCACCTGGAGGGGACGCTTTTGTGGATATTGGCAGCTCCATATCTGGGTCAGGCAGGACCACATCATAATCATCCCAAAGGTCAGGGGTATGTTGGGTATCCTGTGTTCCTTGGGAATCTGTGTCCTGTATCTCCCCCTCTTCCTCCTCTTGAGCAGAGGGTACTTGTGTTTGTGGTGTCTCTGGAGGGCTGAAAGACATTGGACTTGGGGCCTGTGTTCCTGTAACACTTTTTTTGGTGGAGGCTGTGGCGAGGGTTGATCCTGAACCTACCTCATGGCATTTTCTATACGATTTTACTGCATAAATTGTTGTAGCCCCTCAAAGCCAATGCCTTGTTCGTCAATTACTCTCTGGGTATGAGTCTTTTGTTTCTTTGGAGCCGGTGGTGTGTCCTCAGAAGCTTTGTGTGGCTTGAAAACCCCGACATTGACTTATGCTTTGGTAACGGTGAAGTGCTTGAACCGTCCCGTGGCCTATTAGCTCGATTGGGATCGAGAACATTCTTGTCCCTTCTCGGCTCCGAGGCGGGCTCATGGTGTCAGCCTTAAGGGTGTGGCGCACCATGGCGTGGCGGGGGTGGTGCAGGCAAGTGGACGATTTTCTTTACACAGGGGTCGACTGTACTTGCAGTATGTGGCATTGTCTTGGTCCTCGGCCCAGAACCTGAGATGAGCCTTGGCAATGTGGTCCCCTCTTCGTGCACCGGAGAGTGTTCTTCCCCAGAAGATGAATCGGAAGCGACGTAGTGAGGGCTGGCGATGACCACTCCACCTCCTACCGGAGCACCTGCTTCATTTTCCACATTGCTGTCTTGCAAGAACTCCACCTCGGCCGCCAGTTTCATGGTGTGTGCCAGGCATCGATCCCTACGGGTCCGAAGAGTCTTCTAGTTTTTTAATAATACGCAAGCTGCGCACTTGTCCACTTTATGCTCCAGAGAGAAGCATAAATTACACACCTGGTGTGTATCAGAGTGTGCGTATTTGGCCCCGCACCGAGGGCACCGTCGGAAGAGGTCCTTTTTTAGCTCCATCACTTGGAGATGGTCATTCTTGACGAGGGTGTGTGTGTACTGGGCTGCGGGTAATGTGTGTCACTGGCTCCTAGAATCCGTGAGTGTCTACTGGATCTCCGGTCGCACTCTTTGTTGACCGTAGGACGCATGGGTGTCGAGTGCTGCAGAGCTCCGGCGCAGTCCGCCCGAGACCGATGGCGGAAAAAACTTTCTAACAAAGGAGCCGTTGTACATTGCGATACCTCGAGGGGGAGGAGAAAACGCCGATCATAAAACCTCCTCGAGGAAAAACAACTTGCAGAGTCCGGGCCCAAGACTAGAAGGCAGGAGTATGCATAACATGTGCATCTGCAGCAACACATGCTATGAATAGAGGTTTTCTTCCCTTTGCTTTCTCATCTATTGGAATCCTGAAACAGTTTGGCGAGTCCTGCCTTGCCCAGACACTGTCCACCTGAAACCTCTAGCCTATTTAATGTGTGTGTCTGTGTGTGAAAGGGACACATGTGACATTACGTGTGTGCAAATTTTTGGGAGAGAGAAATCCTTTGAGGGCTCTGAAGAAACAATCAAGATGACATGTTAGGCATAATAGAAAAACCCCAAATAAATGTCCAAAAAATCTTCAAGAGCAAAGTTATCTATGACTCTCTTTCCCAAACATCAGTCAAGGAAACAGATAAAGAGGTATGGTTGGTCAAAATATAATACAGCTGATAAGTATGTGCGATCATGACATAATAACTTAAAACAAGTTGATGAAAATCCCACCAGTCAACAACTTTTAATAACACACAACCACAGAAAAGATTCAGACCTCAAGCCTCCAGCTTTCAAAAAGTTTTCACAGAAAGATTTGGCACAGTTTCTTGCCATTTCATCATCAGCAGTCGGCATCAGTTTAGAACTAAGAACCTGCAAATAATAACAAAACAAAGTCCGTGGAACTCTTAACTAGGGAGCTAAATAAAAGCATGCCTATCAGCAATAATAGTTCCAACATTCAAAATTCATGGCACAAATCAAAAAGTCATTTCTTTTCTTTATCCTCAGACTACAAAACAGGTTTATGACTCCTACAATTCGGAGCACCCTTGAAAAACATAACTGAAAGAATGATTGATTCAAAGGGAGCCATTCTTGTGCATTTTGTAGCCTGTACGTACAACTAAAATGTCTGAAAAAATAGGTAATTAACTATGGTTATTTACGAATTTGGAGAAGCAACCTTCTTCACTGTTGTCACAGATAACTTTCCACCCCAAATTCATAAGCTTAGTATAAAGCAACAACTAAGTTATTATGAACAGAGCCAGAAAAAATAGAGATTATGGCCTTTTGGAGATTAGTGAATGATGCTGTGGGTGTTTTCCAATAGAAACAGGATATTGTATTTACAGAAAAAATGGTATTCCCATGTAGAAGGCCTGTGCGGAAGCATTAATCATAAAAACCTGGTGCCCTCTCCCTGTCCAATTTTCAATGCCAAGTTGCAGCTGATAATATGCAAACAGCTTATAGAGATTGCAGGACATGACAGTCTGAATGGCTATCCAAATACATTTTGACATTAGACTCCAATTAGTGAGCTAGATTACTGTCATACTACAATATACTAAATATTGGAATGATCCTTGATTAGTGGTGAATTATGAATTCTTTGCCCAATTTATACCCAAAAAAAAAGGTAACAATAGAAAAAGTTTCTTACCTGCGGTAATGATCTTACTGGTGCATACTGCATCTACCTGCAGGTTCCTCACATGTATAACAACCCCCAGGTGTCAAAATGGATCTTGGAATCTTCAAAGCACAATGTCACTGGTAGAGGGCACTGGACTCATTCGGCACCAGAAGTGACATTAGGCCACCGCACCAAGGATATAAAGTGCCCACCCCAGTGTAACAACGTCTATTTCCCTCCATTTTTTCCAAACCTTCAAGGTGAGAGGGAGATTGAAATAGAGAGAAATTGCAGTATACCACATCTGTAATAAGGAATCTTAGTAACTTTCCCTATAAGTCATCCATCAATTGGGGAGTCGGCCGGGTCGGTGACGAATCTGCAGGTAGACAGACTATCCACCAAAAAATACTTACCGCAGGTAAGTAACTTTTTCTTCTAATAGATACTTCTACCTGCAGGCTCCTCACTTGTAGAACATATTCCACAGCAATACCCTGCACCACGGAGGAAATTGATGGATGATTTAAACCAGCAAATCCTGCAAGACGTATCTAGCGAAAAGTCAGTCCCTGCGCACCTCTGCATCAACGCAGCAATGCTTTGTAAAGGTGTGCAAGGAATCCCATGTCACCACCTTACAGATTTCTGCAATCGGTACACACTGAGCTAGTACAGAAGTGGTGGATTTGGCTCTGGTGGAATCAGCACTGATCCCTTCAGGTGGCTCCTTCTTGGCTAAGGCGTGGCAGGTCTTAATGCAAATGATGATCCATTGTGATAGGGTCCTCTTCTGAACTGTCTTCCTCTTCTTGGCACCACAATATCCCACGTAGAGCAGAGCGCGTGACCAGTATTCCTTGGTAATCAACTGCCTGCCAAGGATCCAATCAACGCAACTGTTTTTCCTCTTTCGGAGGATAGAAGGCCGGGAAAATAATGGATTGGGCAAGGTGAAAGGGAGCGATCACATTAAGGAGGAAAGCAACCCTGGTTCTCGACATTAACTTGTCTGGAAAGAAGGTAGTGAATGGGGGGCGGCAGCTAAGGGCCTGCAACTCACTGATTCTTCAAACAGATGTGATGGCAACCAAAAAAACTGGGTTTTGAGGGTCAGCATACGAAGGGTACAACTGTGCAGGAGCTCAGACGGAGTCCCCTTCAAAAACGTGAAAAACAAATTCAAATCCCATTGAGGAAACACAATGGGAGTGGGAAGGAAAAGGTTAGTCCAGCCCTTTAGAAAACAAATGACAATATGGGACTTAAACAAGAATGTTAGATCTGGCAGACAGAGGTAGGCAGAGAAGAAAGCTTAATAACCCTTCACAGTGCCAATGGCACAAACCCTCTGAGCCAGAGAAAGCGCATCCTGCAGCATTTGGGATAGTTTGGCCTGCAAGGGATCCACACCACTGTCTGCACACCATGCAACAAACCTCTGGTGGCAGCTGAAAAGAGCTTAGTTGTCCCCGCTCAATCTCCAAGCATGGAGTTTGAAGTATCGGAGACTAGGGTGCAGTACCACCCACCCTCCCCCAAACTGAGAGAGAAGATCTGGCCTGAATGGCAGAGAGAGCAGAGGGCATGTGGAGAAGCGCAAAAGGTCTGCATACCACATCCTTATCATCCAATCCAAGGCGCTGAGAGCGACTTGGACCCGGTCTTGGCGAATCTTTCTCAGAACCTGAGAAATCAAGGGTAGGGGGGAAAATGCGTAATGCAGCTGAAAGTTCCACCTCAACTGAAATATGTTCCCCAAGGCTCCCCTCAAAGGATACTGGAGAGCACAAAACTGCTGAAACTGAGCATTTTCCAAGAAGGTGAATAAGTCCACCTGGGAGGGCTCCAATGAGCGAAGATGTCCTGTACCACTTCCAGTAGATAACACCAGCTTAGGCTCCGACATTCAGCAACCCCGCTAGGTGAAAGGCGGTGAGTCAGATCCCCTGGTGGTATGCACAAAACCACAGTCTCAGTGCTTTCAGGCAAAGGATGGGAGACGTTATCCCCCTTGCCTGTTCACATATCACAACTCAGCCATGTTGTGTGTCTACATCTGTATGGACCGACCTATGATCGAAGGGAGGAAGGCTTTGAGCGCCAGGCAAATTGCCCACAATTCTAGCAGGTTGATGTGAAGAACCTGCTTTTCCTGAGACCAGAGGCGCTTCCCACCATAAGGTGGAGGCATACGTCACTACCGCAGTCACAGTCGAAGGGGGACTAAAGGCCATCTCATGAGTCAGGTTCGCCTCAGTCCCCCACCAAGCTACTTCTGATGCAGTGCTGGCGACAATGACGATGGAGTCCAACAGGTCTCCCCCTTATGTACTGGAGCCACTGCAAGCGGAAACACCACTGCAAGGCCCTCATGTGCCAACGTTCGTGCATGGCTAGAATATTGCAGGAAGTCAGCAGACCTAGGAATCGCAAAACTCTCAGGACTGGAACCCTCACGTCGTGTTTGGAAGATGGAACCATCTCCTGGATGTCTGACTCTGTGTATGGGGAAGAAAGGCATGGAGAAGGGTGGTGTCTAGTACTGACCCTATGAACTGGAGTCATTGGGAGAGCCACAGGTGGAATTTCGGCTCATTGATCTGAAAGCCCAGGTCCAAAAGCAGAGATGCCATTAACTGCAGATGGTGCAACACCATCTCCAGCATACTAGCTTTGAGGAGCCAGTCAGGTATGGGAAAATCGATATGCCAACCATCTGAGATGAGCTGCAACCACTGCCATCCCCTTCATGAAGACTCGAGGTGACAATGTCAAACCAAAGGGAAGTACAGCAAATTGGTAGCGCATAGAATCAACCACAAATCGCAAGTACTTCCGATGGGACCACGGGACAGGAATGTGAAAGTGCAGGTCCAGTGACACCATCCAGTCTCCAAGCTCCAACACCAGTAGTACTTTAGTAGGATCAGCATCTTTCCTTTCTGAGGAAGAAGTTCAGGCACCTGAGGTTTAGAATGGGCCGCTATCCTTCTTGGCACCAAGAAGTAGCGGGCACAACCCCCTTGACCTATTTCCTTGTCTGGCACTAACTCCACCACTCCTTTCAGAAGGAGGACTGCCACCTCCTATTGTAGAAAGGCAAACTGGTCAGGGGGAGGGAGGGCAGGCGGAACCTGAAGGAAGGGAAGGGTGTTCCCTTTGTCTATATACATCAAGGACCCACAGGTCTGAAGTGATGGCCTTCCAGGCCAGAAGAAAATAGGACTTCGGCCCTCCCACAGACTCAGAGCAATACTGAAGAAACGTACTAGGTCTGATCTCCTGGAGGTACGGGGGAGAGGCAAGAGGAGGAGGGTTGCAACGTAGTTGCACAGCACCTGCCTCTGGTGCGGCCTCTGTATTGGTGGATGAGGAGATTAGGTTGCTGCTGGAGTGGCTCATCTTGCCGGGGACAGAAGGAAGAACCTCTTCCACAGTCATGAAACTGGCTAAAGGACCAAAAGTCCTTGGATGGTGGGGGAAACTTAAGGCCCAGTGATCTTGTTGTGGCTCCAATTTTTAAACCTCTCCAGCACCGAGTCCGCCTTGCCGCTGAAGAGGCGTACCTTGTCAGAAGTAAGGTCCATGAGGTTTGCCCGGACGTCTGTGCCAAAGTTGGACTTCCCAAGCCAAGCATGATGGCAAATAGAGATGGAGGTACCCATGGCTCGGGTGAAGGAATCAGCGGTGTCAAGTCCAGACTTATTAAAATGGCGAGAAGCATTGCAGCCATCCACAATGACCTATTGAAAATGGTCTTTCATGTTAGCAGGAATGTGTGACAGCATCATTGGGGCCTTGTCCCTTAAACCATGGGCGTAACAGGCGAGAAGGCAGTTGCCATTTAACGATTTGAAGGCCATACTCCCTGCCAAGAAAGGTTTCTTACTCCAAGCCTCCAGATGTTAAGACTCCCTTTCTGAGGGTACAGTAGGGAAGGCACCACCCAACTGCATTCTTGAGCAAGAAGCCTGGATGACCAGGTTCTCTGGTGAAGGCTATGTAGAGAGGAATGATGGATCGCCTGGTGCCAAACAGTAGCGGCAGGCCACAGGTCTATCCACTGCTGGTGTAGACTAAGGTCTTTCCCAAGCTGTCAGGACAGGTGCCTGGAGTCAACAAAGCCTCACTGAAGGGTAACAAGTTCTGAACTGGTTAGCAAGAGGTCCTCTGTGAGAACACAGGTCTTCGCCTCTGCTGAGGGGAGTTGCAAGTGCAATGCCTTTGCAGCTTTCAGCATGACCTTATGGAGAGACACCACCTCCGGCGTAGGTGGTCCAGTGGGGAATTCCACGGGCAATTCTGGGGCAGTATCCAGGCCACTTGCTGAGGACAGGCCTTTAAATTCCTGGAGGGTGTCTTGGTCTGTCTCACCGTAGAGCAGAAACTACACAGGGTCTGTCACTGGCACCAAGCTGTACCTAGCCGATGAGCCCATAAATAGGGTGAAACCAGTCTTGAGTTGCTTGTGTTCCGGTTCAGGGAGGACCTGGCTTGGCAGTTCGGGCTGGACTGTTCCGAAAAGAGCAGGGTCAAGACCGATTTGCATAAAGCTGGGTCCAAACTGAGGTTGCATGGTGTGCAAAATAATGATGGATTGGGATGCGGCTCTAGTGAAAACCAGTGGCTGAGATGAATTCAAGCTTCCATCCATCACAGTTTTGTACACTTATTATGTCGCCATAAGTAAAACAGGTAGGCCCACACATGGGTCACGTGCACACTGTCATTGGAATCGAGCTGTACCTGGCTGATGAGCCCATAACTAGTGTGAAACCTGTCTTGGGTTGCTTGTGCTCCGGTTCAGGGAGGACCTGGCATGGCAGTTCAAGCTAGACTGTTCCGATTGGAGCAGGGTCAAGACTGACGTGCATAGAGCTGGGTCCAAACTGGTGTAGAAAATAATGATGGATTGGGATGGGATGTGGAAGTGAACTCTAGGCCACTCTCCTCTGCATTGCTCCACTGTACGCTCCTGTACTCTACGCCAATCCCCTCTAAGCCACTCACATCTACGCCACTTCACTCTACTCTGAAACAATGTGCTCTATGCCACTGCAGTCTACGCCACTCTATTCCACTCTGTGCTACTCCACTCTACGCCACAACACACTACGCCACTCTATTCTACATCGCTGCATTCTATGCCACGGCACTCTAAGCCAATGCACTCTACACTTACTCAAAACCAATACACTCTACGCCACTGCACTCTATGCCAATCTACCCTCCACCACTGCACTTTATGCCACTATGCTCTACACTGCACTCTACGACACTTCACTCTGCAGCACTGCACTCTCTGCCACTCTACTCTGCACCACTTCACTGTGCCACTACACTCTACTCTGCACCACTCTACTGCACTCTACACCAATGCAAACTATGCCACTCTAACATACTGTGCACCACTGCACTATGACACTGCACTGTATGACACTGCACTGTATGACACTGCACTGTATGACACTGCATTGTAGGCCAGCGCACTCTACCCCACTCTACTATGCACCACTGCACTATACACCACTCCACTTCAAGCCACTCCACTATGCAACACGGCACTCTACTCTACACCGCTCTACTCTACCCTGAAACAATGTGCTCTATGCCACTACACTCTGCGCCACTCCACGCCACTGTACTCAACGCTGCACCACTCTAATCTACGCTACTCTACTGCGCTCTACCCTGCATCACTATACTCTACCCTGCAACACTCCACTCTGAAACAATCCACTCTACGCCACTGCAGTCTATGCCACTGCACTCTACTCCACTCTACACCACTGCACTTTATGCTACCCCAGTCCACGCCTATGCCACTGTACTCTTAACCGCTGCACTCTCCGCCAATGCACTCTACACCACTTTAATCAAAACCAATGCACCTTACACCACTGCACCTACACCAGTTACTTTGCAGCACTGCACTTTAGGCCACTATACTCTCTTTGCTCTATGCCAATGCACTCTACGTCTGCACCACTCGTCTACTCTGCACCACTCTACGACACTGCTCTCTGCACAACTCTACGACCCTGCACTCTGACACTCTGTAAGAAACTGGCTCTATATATACACTACACCAAAATGAGGTATAGTGTGTGTATAGGGTCCAGGTGACTCCACAGGTAGGCAGAGGTTAAAGTTAGATAGAACCTTACTCTCTACTTGTGGTAGCTTGGTCGAGCAGTAAGGCAGTATCAGAGGACAGTGTTAAGCATTTGATGTACACACTAAGTCAGCAAATGAATTCACACACTCAAGAACTGAACTCTAGGCCAATTGTTTTTGTATAAAAATATGTGGTTGTTTTATTTTAGAACCAAGCCTGGCACAGGTAAGCATAAAATACTTTGTAATAATAAGTTGCTGAATATAGAACAGTTTGAAAATGCAATGAAGATTGTACTTTGTTTGATTTACAGGGAATGCAGTAGGTTGCAACACTTAGCAAATACAGTACATTGGAATGAATAGGCTTTTCCAGTAAATTGCAGGTAAGTTACTTTTCATGTTACTTTTCTAACTCAGGGCTGGATACCTAGATTCAGCACTGGGACATTTCCTGCAAACAGGTAAGTAAACACGTTTTGGTTATTTGTGCGATTTTTAAAGAATATTTTTAGATTTGAAAACTCCACACTTGGACACTTTTTCTCCAAAAAGTTTCTATGTTATCCTATGGAGGAAAAACAGGTTATCGGTTTGTAGGTAAGTAATCGACTGTGGGAGTTAAGGTTCTGGGGTTAGACTCAGGGGTCCCCCAGGGTCAGTGATGCACTGTTGCACCCTCAGCGGCACTAGGACGGCCGGGTGCAGAGTGTTGAGGCCCAATGTTATCCTATGGAGGATAGGGGGTCTCCGGTTGGTGGCTGCTGGCAAGCAGGCCACTGGGTTGTGGGAGCAGAGCTCCTAGGGTTTAGGTCAGGGAAAATTGGGAACCAGATTAGCACCAAAGGTGCACCCTCAGCGGCACTAGGGTGGCCGGGTGCAGGGTGCTGTTTTGAGGTCGGGTGCCCGGTTGTTTTCAATGGAGCGCCTCCGGTTAGAAGAAACACTGCAGGCTCGGGACGAGGATCTTCTAGGTGCGACCACCACTTCGAGGGGTAAGTTGGGATGTCTTGGGTTGGTTAGGCACTGTTGGTTTGGGCACACAAGGCAGTGGGGCGTCGGGTGCAGGGGTGCCTTGGGACGTCGGAAAGTCTTACCCGCTCTGGTCGCGGTAGAGGGGATCCTCTGGATTGAGGCTGCATGCGTCGTCTGGAGGCTTGAGGTAGGTCAGGAGTCACCGGATCTCGGGTCAGGATCGCCGGGGTGACCTCCTCGTGATGTTTTTCCACTCGAGCTCGGGCCGGGTTTGGCGGGTGCACAGTGGGCTGGATTCGCGGTATCCGGCCGGAGCCAGAAGCTGCAGTTTGAACAAGTCCAGTGTTCACGGGAGAAGCAGGCTTGGAAGTGAAGGCAGGCAGGTCCTCCGGGGTTTTTGAGGTTGCTGGCTGCAGGACACACCGGGATTTCGCAGGAGCAGGTTCGAGGGGAGACAGGCCTGTAGGGCTTGGGCCAAGTCAGTGGGCGTCATCCTCTTGTTAGCTCTGCACAGCTCTTCGTCCTTCTTTTCTTCTTGTTTCTTGTCTGGATCTTTGGAAGCAAGGTTCAGGGTGCCCCCTAAATACTAGATTTAGGGGCGTTACAGGTAGGTAAAGGGCAGGGACCAATGGGTCCCTTCCCTGGGGTGAGTACACCCCCTACCGTGCTTCCCCTCCAGTGGGAGGAGGGCAGGAGCCTGTCCCTGGTTGGCTAGGTCCCCCATCCTCAAGATGGCGAGGACTCAGTTGTGCTTCACCTCGCCTCCCCCACCTGAGGGGTGGAGTTGGCAGAGGTGGGCACACCTCTTTCCCTTACTTGTTTTTCCCGCCGGTTCTCCCGCCCAAAGTGGGGGGTAGAACCAGTGGGGACCAGTTGCTGAAAGCAGCAATGGGCCTGGGGAGGCTCACAAAAGGCGGCATGCCTTTGAAGCTTCCCCTTCATGAACCCTGCCCGTCCTGGGGGAGGCGGCTTGGCACCTCGTCCCAGGATGTGCATTGTTTCAGGCCCCCGAGAGCAGCAGGCTCTCGACCCAGGGGTCCAGAAACATGTCTGGTGGTGGCAGCCTAAGCAGCCACTCAGTCAGGTCACTAGAAGTTGGTCGAGTTTCAGGGGGCATCTCTAAGATGCCCTCTGTTGTGCATTTTACATTAAATCCCACATTGGCATCAGTGTGGGTTTAATGTGCTGAGAAGTTTGACACCAAACGTCCCAGTCTTCAGTGTAGCCATTATGGTGCTGTGGAGTTCGTAATGACAAACTCCCAGCACCATATACTCTTAATGGCAGCACTGCACTTACAGTGCCCAGGAATGGACTTGGGCACTGTAGGGGTACAGGGCTCATGCACCTGTACCCTCACCACTGGCATAGGGCACCCAGCTAGTGGGGTGACTGACGTATGCCAGGGCAGTGGTTTGTGGGCATGGCACACAGGGATGTGTGCCATGTCGACTCTTCACTTTGTTCTGCACCAAGACACACAGCCTGCAAAGGCAGTGTGTGAGAGAAAAGGTGCAGGGCCTCCAAGGGTGGCACAATGCGTGCTGCAGCCCTTAGGGGCCTTCCCTGGTCACAGTGCCCTGTGGTACCTTTTACCAGGGGCCTACCCGTGGCCAGGGATGCCAATTGGGTTTAGGCTTCAATGCAGTTTTTAGGGAAGGAACATAGGCCCTGGGTACCTGATTAGCAGGAGCCCAGGGCACACTCAATCAAAGAACATCAGCAATTCAGCCAAAAGTGGGGGCATACCATGCAGAAAGAGGGCACTTTCTCACACAACCCCCCTCACCCCCAAAACGAAAGATGATGAGACTAACCTTTCCCTAGAGAGTCTTCATTGTCTAAGTGGAAGAACCTGGAAAGTCCATCTGCATTGGCATTGGCAGTCCCAGGTCTGTGTTCCACTTCAAAGTCCATTCCCTGTAGGGAGATGGACCACCTCAACAGTTTAGGATTTTCCCCTTTCATTTGCATTAGCCATCTGAGAGGTCTGTGATCAGTTTGAACTAGGAAGTGAGTACCAAACAGGTATGGTCTCATCTTCTTCAGGGACCAAACCACAGCAAAGGCCTCCCTTTCAATGGCACTCCAACGCTGCTCCCTGGGGAGAAGCCTTCTGCTTATAAAAGCAACAGGTTGGTCTTGGCCTTCATCATTGGTCTGGGATAGGACCGCTCCGATCCCTAGCTCAGAGGCATCAGTCTGCATTATGAACTGCTTGGCATAATCTGGAGCCTTCAGAATTGGTGCTGAGCACATTGCTTCTTTCAGGGTGTCAAAAGCCTTTTGGCAACTAACTGTCCAGTTAACCTTCTTGGGCATTTTCTTGGAGGTGAGTTCTGTGAGGGGAGTGACAATGGACCCATATCCCTTCACAAATCTCCTGTAGTACCCAGTCAAGCCAAGGAATGCCCTGACTTGGGTCTGGGTTGTTGGAGCTGCCCAGTCCAGGATGGCCTGGATCTTGGGCTGTACCTGGCCTCCACCAACAAGGTGGCCCAAGTACACCACAGTGCCCTGCCCTATCTGGCATTTGGATGCCTTGATAGTTAGGCCTGCAGTTTGCAGGGCTTTTAAAACCTTCCCAAGGTGGATCAGGTGATCCTGCCAGGTGGAACTAAAGACAGCAATATCATCAAGATAAGCTGCACTAGAGGACTCCAACCCAGCAAGGACTTGATTCACCAACCTCTGGAAGGTGGCAGGGGCATTATTTAAACCAAAGGCCATAACAGTGAACTGATAGTGCCCATCAGGTGTGGAGAATGCTGTTTTATCTTTTGCTCCTGGGGCCATGCCAATCTGCCAGTACCCTGCAGTTAAGTCAAAGGTACTTAAGAATTTGGCTGCACCCAACTTATCTATCAACTCATCTGCTCTTGGGATAGGGTGAGCATCTGTCTTGGTGACAGAGTTGAGCCCTCTATAGTCCACACAGAACCTCATTTCTCTCTTTCAACCCTGTGGATGAGGTTTGGGGACCAGAACCACTGGGCTAGCCAAGGGGCTCTCAGAGGGTTCAATAACCCCTAACTCCAGCATCTTGCTGACTTCAGCTCTGATGCTTTCCTTGACCTGGTCTGACTGTTGATAGATTTTGTTTTTGACAGGTGCACTGTCACCAGTGTCCACATCATGGCTACACCAGTTTGTCAGACCAGGGGAAAAGAAAAAGAGCTTAGCATACTGCTGCAAGACTTGCTTGCAGTCAGTCTGCTGTTGGGCAGAGAGGGTGTCTGAAAAGGCAACTCCATCTACTGACCCATCTTTCGGGCTGTATGAGAGGAGGTCAGGGAGAGGTTCACTCTCCGCTTCCTGCTCCTCATCAGTCACCATCAGCATGGTGATGTCAGCCCTGTCATTGTAGAGCTTTAGGCGGTTCACATGGATAACCCTTTTGGGTGTCCTGCTTGTGCCCAGGTCAACTAAGTAGGTGACCTCACTCTTTTTCTCTAGGATAGGGTAAGGGCCACTCCATCTGTCCTGGAGTGCCCTTGGTGCCACTGGCTCCAAAACTCACACCTGTTGCCCAGATTGAAATTCAACCAGTGCAGCCTTTTGGTCATACCAGTGCTTCTGAAGCTGCTGGCTGGCCTCACAATTCTTGGATGCCTTTTCCATGTACTCAGCCATTCTGGACCTTAGGCCAAGCACATAGTCCACAATATCTTGTTTCGGTTCTTGGAGAGGCTTCTCCCAACCCTCTTTTACAAGACAGAGTGGTCCCCTCACAGGATGGCCAAACAGAAGTTCAAAGGGGGAAAAACCTACTCCCTTCTGTGGCACTTCTCTGTAAGCGAAAAGCAGGCATGGTAAGAGGACATCCATCTCCTTTTGAGTTTCTCAGGGAGCCCCATAATCATGCCTTTCAATGTCTTGTTAAATCTCTCAACAAGGCCATTGGTTTGTGGGTGATAGGGTGTAGTAAACTTGTACTGCACTCCACACTCTTTCCACATGTGTTTCAGGTAAGCAGACATGAAGTTAGAACCTCTGTCTGAAACCACCTCCTTAGGAAACCCTACCCTGGTGAAGACACCAATGAGGGCCTTGGCTACTGCAGGAGCTGTAGTAGTCCTAAGTGGAATTGCTTCAGGGTACCTAGTGGCATGATCCACTACCACTAGTATGAATTTGTTCCCTGAGGCTGTGGGAGGTTCAAGTGAACCCACTATGTCCACACCTACCCCCACCACAGGAAGTGGTATCAGAGGGGCCTTTGGGTGGCCACCTGTCTTGCCACTGGCTTGACAGGTAACACAGGAGCTGACAAACTCCTTCACCTTTTGGTGCATCTGGAGCCAGTAAAAGTGGCTAACTAGCCTTTCCCAAGTCTTGGTTTGGCCCAGATGTCCAGCTAGGGGGATGTCATGAGCTAAAGTTAGGAGGAACTCCCTGTACCTCTGTGTCACTACCACTCTCCTGGTGGTTCCAGGATTGGGGTATTTTGCCTCAGTGTACAGTAATCCCTCTTCCCAATAGACTCTGTGGGTACCACTGACAACTCCCTTTGCTTCTGAAACAGCTTGCTGCCTCAGGCTTTCAAGAGTGGAACAGTCTTGCTGCCCCTGGCACAGCTCTTCCCTAGAGGGTCCCCCTGGGCCCAAGAGTTCAACCTGGTAAGGGTCAAGCTCCATAGGCTCAGTTCCCTCTGGGGTGTCCAAGTCCTCTCCCTGAGGAGAGGGGTCCTGATCCTTGGGCTGAACAGAAGCTGGTTCCCCAGTCTTCTTACCTTTTCTCTTGGTAGGTTGGGCCATACTTTCAGGCTCCAAAACGTTTTCACCCTGCCTTTGCTCTGTGCTCTTGTTTTTACACACACCAATTCAGGGATATCCAGCATTGCTGCATGGGTTTTTAGTTCAACCTCAGCCCAGGCTGAGGTTTCCAGGTCATTGCCAAGCAGACATGCAGCTGGTAGCTTTGGAGAGACCACTACCTGTTTCAGGCCAGTAACCCCCCCCTCCCAGTCTAATGTCACCATAGCCATTGCATGATTAGTGGTAACACTGTCAGCATTGGTGACTGGGTAAGTACGCCCAATCAAATATTGCTCAGGGGAAACCAGTGTGTCTCACCATAGTGACACTGGCACCTGTATCCCTCAGAGCCTCTATCCTAGTTCCATTAATCCAAGGGTATTGTAAGAATTTCTTTAAGTTGGGAGGCAACACAGCTACAGTGGCAAACTCAACTTCCCCCTCTGAATCTAGAACTGCTTCAGTGTGCAACCTGATTTGCTCTGGGCACACTGCTGATCCCATCTGGAGACTGACTACACCAGGAGTAGCTGTAGGACTAGGGGCCTTCTTGCTAGGACAAGCCTTGTCTCCAGTTAAGTGTCCCAACTTCCTACAGTTGTTACACCAGGCCTTTGCAGGATCAAAGTTCTTCCCCCTATAGGGCTGTGGAGTATAGGGAGTGTTTTGAGACCCACCCCCCTGTGCAGGTTTTTGGGGCCCTTTAGAAGACAGACTTTTTATCTTGGGGATTCTCACCACCTTTCCCCTGGGGAGGTTTTGTAACCCCTTTCTTTTGGTCACCCTCAGTGGTTGTCTTAGTCACCCTAGTCTTGACCCAGTGGTCTGCCTTCTTTCCCAATTCTTGGGGAGAAATTAGACCTAGGTCTACCAAATGCTGATGCAACTTTTCATTTGTGCAATTACTTCAAATATGTTCCTTCATAAACAAGTTGTATATTCCAGTAAAGTCATGCACATTGTGTCCAGTTAACCAACCATCCAGTGTCTTTACTGAGTAGTCTACAAAATCAATCCAGGACTGGTTTTGGGTTTTGTGAGCCCCCCGACTCTAATTCTGTACTCCTCCGTGGCGAGTCCAAATCCCTCAATCAGAGTTCTCTTCATGAGGTCATAACACCCAGCATCTGGCCCAGAAAGGGTCAGGAGTCTGTCTCTGCAGTTACCAGAGAACAGTTCCCACAGGAGTGCCCCCCAGAGAGGTTTCTTCACCTTTCTCATGTCACAAGCCCTCTCAAAGGCTGTGAACCATTTAGTGATGTCATCACCCTCCTCAAATTTAGGGACATTACCTTTGGGGATTTTAGGATCATAAGATTGCTCTTTATCCTTATTAAGATTGCTGCCACCATTGATGGGTGCTAAACCCATCTCCTTTCTCTCTCTCTCTCTAGAGCCAGGAGTCTGGTCTCCAGATCCAATCTTTTGGTTAGCCTTGCTAAAAGGCTGTCCTCCTCATTGAGGCTGTCCCCAATGTCCTCACCAGAGCCTGAGCCACCTGTGTGGCCTCTAGGTACCCAGAGGTTGATTCTTGGAAGTAAGGGAACAGGGTTCCTTTCTTTCCTAGGAAGTGGTGGAGGTGGGCACCTATCTCTATCCTCCTCACCTCCTTCTCCCTCTGACTGGTCATCACCATTTTCAGAGGGGTGGGCCTTTGAATACTCAGCCAACAGCTCCTGGAGCTTTAGTTTGGTTGGGTGAGGGCCCATTGGTATATTTTTAAGTTTACATAAGGACCTTACTTCCTTGAAAGACAAGTGAAGGTGAGGGGTGAGGTCAAGCTCCTCAACCATGTCCTGTATGTCATTATTATCTTCACTAGTAGCTGGGTTCTGTTTTTGAGACATTCTAACAAAAAAAAAGTTCTAACCCCTCTACCCTTGACTACAGTGACTTTATTTTCTAAAATTCTAAAGGGACTTAAACAAGGTCCTAACAAGACTTTTAGTAGTTTGGTAAACATGCCAATTTGAAAAAATCAGAATTCTAAAGGCAATTTAAGAGTTCTGTCGTGTGATCAGGTGGTAACCAAGTAGTCCAACAAATGCAAGCTGTATTTCCCACCGCTGATCCACCAATGTAAGAAACTGGCTCTATATATACTACACCAAAATGAGGTATAGTGTGTATAGGGTCCAGGTGACTCCAAAGGTAGGCAGAGGTTAAAGTTAGATAGAACCTTACTCTCTACTTGTGGTAGCTTGGTCGAGCAGTAAGGCAGTATCAGACAACAGTGTTAAGCATTTGATGTACACACTCAGTCAGCAAATGAATTCACACACTCAAGAACTGAACTCTAGGCCAATTGTTTTTGTATAAAAATATATGGTTGTTTTATTTTAGAACCAAGCAAGCCTGGCACAGGTAAGCATAAAATACTTTGCAATAATAAGTTGCTGAATATAGAACAGTTTGAAAATGCAATGAAGATTGTACTTTGTTTGGTTTACAGGGAATGCAGCAGGTTGCAACACTTAGCAAATACAGTACATTGGAATGAATAGGCTTTTTCAGTAAATTGCAGGTAAGTTACTTTTTACGTTACTTTTCTAACTCAGTGCTGGATACCTAGATTCAGCACTGGGACATTTTCTGCAAACCGGTAAGTAAACGCGTTTTTGTGCGATTTTTAAAGAATATTTTCAGATTTCAAAACTCCACACTTGGACACTTTTTCTCCAGAAAGTTTCTATGTTATCCTATGGAGGAATAACAGGTTATCGGTTTGTAGGTAAGTAATCGACTGTGGGAGTTAAGGTTCTGGGGTTAGACTCAGGGGTCCCCCAGGGTCAGTGATGCTCTGTTGTTGCACCCTCAGCGGCACTAGGACGGCCGGGTGCAGAGTGTTGAGGCCCGATGTTATCCTATGGAGGATAGGGGGTCTCCGGTTGGTGGCTGCTGGCAAGCAGGCCACTGGGTTGTGGGAGCAAAGCTCCTAGGGTTTAGGTCAGGGAAAATTGGGAACCAGATTAGCACCAAAGGTGCACCCTCAGCGGCACTACGGCGGCCGGATGCAGGGTGCTGTTTTGAGGTCGGGTGCCCTGTTTTCAATGGAGCGCCTCCGGTTAGAAGAAACACTGCAGGCTCGGGGACGAGGATCTTCTGGGTGCGACCACCACTTCGAGGGGTAAGTTGGGATGTCTTGGGTTGGTTAGGCACCGTTGGTTTGGGCACACAAGGCCGTGGGGCGTCAGGTGCAGGGGTGCCTTGGGATGTCGGAAAGTCTTACCCGCTCTGGTCGCGGTAGAGGGGATCCTCTGGATTGAGGCTGCAGGCGTCGTCTGGAGGCAGGTCAGGAGTCGCCGGATCTCGAGTCAGGATCGCCGGGGTGACCTCCTCGTGGTGTTTTTCCACTCGAGCTTGGGCCAGGTTCGGCGGGTGCAAAGTGGGCTGGATTCGCGTTATCCGGCGGAGCCAGAAGCTGCAGTTTGAACAAGTCCGGTGTTCACGGGAAAAGCAGGCTTGGACGTGAAGGCAGGCAGGTCCTCCGGGGTTTTTGAGGTTGCTGGCTGCAGGACAGACCGGGATTTCGCAGGAGCAGGTTCGAGGGGAGACAGGCCTGTAGGGCAGGGGCCAAGTCAGTGGGCGTAGCCTCTTGTTAGCTCTGCACGGCTATTCGTCCTTCTTTTCTTCTTGTTTTGTCTGGATCTGAGGAAGCAAGGTTCAGGCTGCCCCCTAAATACTAGATTTAGGGGCGTTACAGGTAGGTAAAGGACAGGGACCAATGGGTCCCTTTGCTGGGGTGGGTACACCCCCTATCGTGCCACCCTCCAGTGGGAGGGGGGCAGGAGCCTGTCCCTGGTTGGTAGGTCCCCCATCCTCAAGATGGCGGGGACTCAGTTGTGCTTCACCTCGCCTCCCCCACCTGAGGGGTGGAGTTGGCAGAGGTGGGCACACCTCTTTCCCTCACTTGTTTTTCCCCGCCGGTTCTCCCACCCAAAGTGGGGGGTAGAACCAGTGGGGACCAGTTGCTGAAAGCAGCAATGGGTCTGGGGAGGCTCACAAAGGTGGCATGCCTTTGAAGCTTCCCCTTCGTGAACCCTGCCCATCCTGGGGGAGGAGGCTTGGCACCTTGTCCCAGGATGTGCATTGTTTCAGGCCCCCGAGAGCAGCAGGCTCTCGACCCAGGGGTCCAGAAACATGTCTGTTGGTGGCAGCCTAAGCAGCCACTCAGTCAGGTCACTAGAAGTTGGTCGAGTTTCAGGGGGCATCTCTAAGATGCCCTCTGTTGTGCATTTTACATTAAATCCCACATTGGCATCAGTGTGGGTTTAATGTGCTGAGAAGTTTGACACCAAACGTCCCAGTCTTCAGTGTAGCCATTATGGTGCTGTGGAGTTCGTAATGACAAACTCCCAGCACCATATACTCTTAATGGCAGCACTGCACTTACAGTGCCCAGGAATGGACTTGGGCACTGTAGGGGTACAGGGCTCATGCACCTGTACCCTCACCACTGGCATAGGGCACCCAGCTAGAGGGGTGACTGACGTATGCCAGGGCAGTGGTTTGTGGGCATGGCACACAGGGATGTGTGCCATGTCGACTCTTCACTTTGTTCTGCACCAAGACGCGCAGCCTGCAAAGGCAGTGTGTGAGAGAAAAGGTGCAGGGCCTCCAAGGGTGGCACAATACGTGCTGCAGCCCTTAGGGGCCTTCCCTGGTCACAGTGCCCTGGGTACCTGTGGTACCTTTTACCAGGGGCCTACCCGTGGCCAGGGATGCCAATTGGGTTTAGGCTTCAATGCAGTTTTTAGGGAAGGAACACTGGCCCTGGGTACCTGATTAGCAGGAGCCAGGGCACACTCAAAGAACATCAGCAATTCAGCAAAAAGTGGGGGCATACCATGCAGAAAGAGGGCACTTTCTCACACACTCTACTCAGCATGACTGCACCATACGCCGCTACACTCTATGCCGCTACACTCTATGCCGCTACACTCTATGCCGCTACACTCCACATCATTCTACGCCACTCTGCGCCATTGCACTCTACCCCATTGCAATCTACTCTGCAACACTCTGTGCCACTACACTCTACGTCACTGCACTATGCACCACTTTACTCAAAATCAATGCACTCTACGCCAATCTACTCTGCACCACTGCACTCTACGCCACTTCGCTCTAGGCCACTCTATGCCACTCCACTCTATGCCACTCCACAGCACTCTACTCCACTCTGCCATTATACGACACTACTCCACTCTACGACGCTCAACGCAACTCCCTCTATGCCACTCCATGCCAATTTACTCTATTCTATGACACATTACTCCACTCTGACAATCTACTTCGCTCTACGCCACTCTACTCTACAACACTCCACTCTAGACAACACCCTCTACGCCACTCTATGTTCTACACCACTGCATGACACTATGCCACTCAACCCTACTCATCTCTGACACTGTACTCCACTCTACGCCACTCAACTCTATGCCCTTCCACTCTATGACTCTACTCCCTCACCGACACTTCATTACACTCCACGCCACTCCATGACACTCCACGCCACTCTATGCCACTTCACTCTACTTCACTTTACGACACTCCATGCCACTCTCCTTTACCCCACTAACTTTTAACTATGCTCACGGCAGCCACTCTGGTGTACCACATTGCTAAAAAATATTGGCAAAGCCAATAGCTCTTACATAGGCGAGACCTACTGGCTTTGCCAATTGCTGTTCTTTTATTATTTTCCATAGTACGTGGAAGAGATGAGGAGGAGATGAAAACGAGGGTAAAATCCATCTTTCCAGTTATAGTTTACATGACGTGATGAGGAGCACGACGAAAAGAGGATGACCAAAGGTAGAGGTGGATTTAGAGCAGAAAGCTGCATGGTGACAGAGCAGAGCACGAAAAAAAGCAGAGTGTCCAGTCTTCTCTACGTGCCCATCTCCGAATGGCCAAAAACAATCTACCCCCACCTCTGTGCCCTCTAAATATCTAGGATTCGATCCATTGCAGGTTCAGTAAATCTTTATTGTATATGGTTAGTAAAAACCGTCACAACAAAAAAGAAAAAAGATAGAGCACACATTAAGTATAAAATCACGAACGTCAATCTAAAACCATACTGCATATAAACATGCTAAAACGAATAGTTGCAGATTTTGTGCAGTTCAAATATAATGAGGAAAATTTACAACAACTTTAAAAAATAGACTATGAATTTAACAAAATTACAATTTAGTTTAGTATGTTGTCCATTTAGGGTCTTATTCAGGGCCTGCCTGCAAGTTCTTATATGAAGTTGATTAAAGCATTGCCTCAACAGCTTTCTGTGGCTATTCTACAGAACTGGATAGATATATATATATATAATATGCAGCAATGACTCTCCTTTGTAACCACAAAGTCTGACATTTACATCAGTACATGCTTTTGTGGGAACGTTGCCCAACCTGCATGAAAGAAACTTCGGCTTCAAGTCAAGAGAAAAGCTCATTTTAAGGTATTGTTGACACAGAGGGAAGACGTACGAATTTAAGATAATCCAACCATATGATTCTTTTGCAATAATTTCCTTGCCACGCAATTAAGTTCTTTCTACACTTATGTTGACCATGGATCTAAAGACAGCAGGCAGAGTTGGTAAGGCCCACAAATTGTTGAGGCTTAAATGCACATAATGAAGTTTCTAAATATTTCTGCCAAGGGTTATCAGGTCTTGGGTGCATGATTTCTGGCCTTAAATCATAATTCAATGTACTCCTTGAAGCCTCCTTCATCCTCTTGCAAGATTAAATGAAAGCGCTGTTCAGAACAAGTTGATGAGTCACAAGGGCGAACTCCAGGCGTACCTGAGCTTGGGTAGTGTTCTTAGGCAGACTAATCAATTGTTTACATATGAAAAACTGTATAGTGTCCAATTGCGCTGCATCTTTTCCTAAAAAAAATACTATAAGAATGGGGTCCAAAGAAGGGCAGCTTATATTTTTTTTTGCAAACCTGCAAATGCAAATAGCAGAGATCTAGACTTCAACTTAATTCATTGCAAGTGTGCCTTAATGGTACCCCAATTATCAAAAGTAATGCCTAAATAGGTATATTTCATAACAGTTTCCAGATTCTCTTCTAAATAACAGGTTGCAGACTTTTTTTAAACAAGTTCCAAAAGTCAAGACTTGGTCTTATTCATGTTTATCTCTATTTTATTTAGTTTTAGAAGGGTTGCAAATGCACTGATCATATTCTGTAGTCCACAGACATCTTGCTCAGTGTAGGAAGCTGGCCCTCTATATACTATACCAAAAAGAGGTATAGTGTGTAGGGAGTCCAGTGGATCCTCAGAGGCTTTACAGAGGCTAAAGTAGATAATAATAATGCTCTCTTTTGTGGTAGTGTGGCCACACAGTGGCAATAAATGACACACCCAATAAATAAATCCGAGGCCACTTAATAAAAATAATACTGGGTTATATTTATTTCGTAGAACCTCAGAACTTCCCCTTAGGCAAATACGTTTTGCAATAGAAATACTTTTCAATATCAAAAGTGGACAACGTGCAATTTTCAGACTTTGCAATGTTAACCTATGGGAGAAAGAAAAACTTCAGCATACATATAGGAAACATCGACTTACAAGACCAGTATCAGGGAATTAAGGTCAGTATTGGGCAAGGTTCAGTTCAGCACCAATAGTACACCTCCATCGGCACAGGGGTGGCCAGGTGAAGGTGCAAATACAGTGTTGGGTGCCCAATACAACTCAATGAAGAATGGGGCAATCGAACAGAGGCTGCTTAAAGGTAAGTAACAGAGGCTCGGAGAGCCAGTCTCCAGGGGTTGAAGCAAGCACTGGGCAGGGTCCAAAACAGCACCAACACTACACCACCACCGGCACAGGGTGGCAACAGAGCATCAGGTGCCCAATGTAAAGTAATAGAGAAAGGCAAAAATCAGAAAGGGACTGCAGGCTCAGGCCAGGAGGTCAGTGGAAGGAACCCAACAGCTGGAGAGGTAAGTTACGAAGCTCAGGGACGTAGAAACACCTTTGGTCCACTTCACCCAGGGCCGGCGGGTGAAGGAGTGTCTTTTGATGTTGGAAATGGTTATTGAAGCAGGTCACTGTTGAGGCATTCTCTGTGCAGTGGATGCAGGCGACGTCGCAGAGTCTGGGAGGGGTCAACCCAAGGTGGACTCTGGCTCTGGAACATTGGGGAACCGCACTAGGGAGCCTCACTGGGACCGATGGGCCATTTGGAATCGGGCTGGAGTCATTGGGTGCAGAGGTGGAACCGGAAGCAGGGTTTCGCTGTTCTTCAGGTCACACGAGGCCTTTACTTGAAAGTTGTTGCTGGTGAACAGATCCGCTGTTCTCGGGAGATCTCAGTCTTTGTCAAAAGCAGGCAGTTCTCCTAGGGTTTTGGAGGTCACTGGGCTGCAGGAAGAGTCGTCTTTTGGCGCAGGATCGTCGAGGGCTGCAGACAAGCTGGTAGGGTTGCGGTCAAGTCAGTAGTTCTCTGCAGTCTTCTCTGCTGGTGAGACTCTGTGGTGTCCGGCTCTTCTTAGGTCATCAGGAACTGAAGTTCAGGGTCTGGGGATGCCACCTAAATACTAGATTTAGGGGCATTATAAGGGAGTGACCGGTAGTGGCCTAGGCCCCTTACCTGGGGTGTCTACACCCTCTATTATGCCCACCTCTGGTGGGAGGGGAACAGCCCTAGCCCTGACTGGATAAGTCCCACCATCTTTTAGATTGTGGGCACTGAAAAATGTACTTCACCTCGCCTCCAACACCTGAGGGGAGGAGTTAGCAAAGGGGGACATACCTCCTATTCTTTCTACGTTTTCCTGTCTGTCCTCCCGCCAAAAAAGGGCCGAGGACAGGAAGAGGGCCTGCTCTCTCTAACAGGAGAGGCTGGGGTCGCATGACAAAGGCGGCAAGCCCTTTGAAGCTCCCGCCACAGATGGCTCTTCCTGACTTGGGGGCGGTGTGAACACCTCTGCCCAGGAAAGGCATTGCTCTCGACCTCTGAGTGCACAGGCACTTACCCCATGAGGTCAGAACACTGTCTGGTGGCAGCAGGCTGGCTTAAGCCAGTTGGCGACCACACTGAAGGGTTGGTAGGTTTCAGGGGACCCGTCTAAGGGGTCCTCTGTGTGCAATTGTTAATAAATCTGACACTGGAATCAGGGCAGGTTTATTATGATGAGATGTTTGGTACCAAACATCCCATACTTCAGTGAAGCCATCATGGAGCTGGGGAATTCATAATAACGAGTGTCCAGCCCATGTACTTACTATGGCTTACCTGGTCAAATACAATATCCAGGAATCGACAAGGACATTTCAGGGGCATATCTGCTTATGCAGATATGCCCTCACAGGAGATATAGTGCACCCTGCCTTAGGGTTAAGGCCTGCTAGAGGGGTATCTTACCCATCTCCCATGTATTGTCTGTGGGCATGGCACACAGGGATGTGTGCCTTGCCGACTCTTCAGTTTTGCCTGCACCAAGACACGCAGGCTGCAGTGGCCGTGTGCAAGTACTTGGTGAGGGGCCCCTTAGGGTGGCACAATTCGTGCCGCAGCCCTAAGGGACCCTCTTTAACCACAAGGCCCTTGGTACCAGGGGTACATTTTACTAGGAACTTATATGTGAGCTAAAGTGGTGCCAATTGTGGAAACAATAGGTACAGTTTAGGGAATGAGCTCTGGCAGAGGGGACCTGGTTGACAGGAACCCTGTGCACTTCCAGTTGAAATTACATCATTTTTCAGTCAAAAAAAAGGGGCTAACCATGTCCAAAAGAAGAACTTTCCTACACCCAGCAACACAATATCGTCTGCATATAGGAGGCTTACAATAGGATTCAAATTTAGCGGAGGTGGATTCAAATTGGGGTCAGCAAGCAAATGGTTCAAATCAGCAGTATACAAATTAAATAACATTGGGGCCAACACATCCCTGTTAAAGCACATTCCTAGTCTGAATTTTCTTAGTTACGATGGCTCCATCACCCAATTTAACAACCACCCAAGTATTCGTATATAACATCTCAATTTCCAGAAGGAGCAAAGGTGGAATATTCAATCTTTTAAGCTTCGCCCACAGCTGCTGTTTTGATACCTTCCCGAAGGCAGATTGTAAAACTACAAAACAGGCATGGAAAGGACGTTTTTGAGCATAAAACTTCTCAATCAGGATAGCTAACACCATCATGTTCGAACCCGTGCTGCATCCTGTTTGGTAGCCCGTCTGATTCATCAGGATACGGTCAAATTGATCCACCCATTACTGTAGATCCTTCAATAAACTTGAGGCAACAATGTAGCTTCTATATCAAGGCAACTAACCTGTAATTGGATGGGCTACCTGGGTGATCATTCTTTGGAATTGGGAGTAAAACAGTACCTTTCCAGGACTTTTGGCATGGTGTTCAAGAGTAGACATTGATTGAACAAAGGAGTCAAAACATTTGCCCATAGTACTACATCTTTCTTGTAAAGAGCTGCAGGCAAACCTTTTGGACCAGGGGAAACATCTTGTTTTGACTTTGTTATAACCATTAACAGTTGGTTCTCATTAAAAAAAAAAAATCCAGATTCGTCATTCATATAGAAAACAGGGTCTTCAAAGGACACATCTAGTCCACCTTTGCCATCCAGCTTACTGACATGGTTAATCCAGTCTTTCTCGCAAATATTAGAGTTGTTTGCTTGCTTACTCACTCTGGTAATATTGTTCACACTGCTCCAAAATTACTTAAAATTACTAGTACTACAATAAAGGTGCAGTAAGGATCACTTTTTGTTTTGAGCAACGAGTTTCACTTCCCAAACTGCTTTTTTCTAAGAGGAGCTTAACTCTTGAATTCACCAGAGTTGAGTCAATCTCCCAATTAGAGGGATCTTGTTCAATCTTCTTTTCTCTGCATTCAATTTCTTTTTTGAAGGGTCAGTTTTAGAGTACCACTGACACTGCTTTAAGACAGGAGTTGAGGACTTTACGCAGTCACATTGTACGATGTATCAAACGTATCCAGCAGAGGTGTTACAAACTTAATCAAATTCCAGGATTCATTAGCTCCACTAAAGTTCTGTTTGTGTCATCTTTGTGTGCACTTTCAGCATAAATGATAGAGTGCAGTCCACATGTTTACCAAAATCTTCTATTGTTTCATGATGTGCTCAAAGGCAAAGTTTTTGGTGTGCTACCTTGGTGCGTGCTCCGTCCCAATACACACGCGATTATACTCCATTCCATAACAAGTGCAAGAATGTGCCACCAGATCCAAGATGCGACAACCAGCAGTTCCAAACTGCAACAATCATCAAGCTGATGTGATTTAAATCGTTTTTAATCCATTTCAATCTTTATCTAGTTTTTTCAATGGCTTCTTCCAAATGTATAGCTAAACATCATGATTTTCGATGGGCTACATACCGGGGCATAGACCTTCCCCCTCTTCCTTCGTAAACCCCTTGACAAGCAGTTTTCATCGGATGTTATGGGCCATAATGTACTGTATATTGTTTTCTCTATTCGGGCATACATTGATATCTAAACATGCCCGCCAATGTGGGTGGGGTGGGAAAGTATGCACAAAGTTTTGGTTTTCGTTGTTGTTATATATGCAAACTGTACCCAATGAGGTTTCCATGCTCGGTATTTTGTCATTATCCTGTCTCAACATGGTTTATGTCAGGCAACTGCCCAAGTGGTACTATAAAAACTCAATAAAATATGTTTTAAAAAAAAAAAAACCATCATGATTTCAATATTCAAATGCAAGTAAAGTACGAGTTACTTACCTTCGGTAACGGTGTATCTGGTAGAGACGTTGTCTAGCCGCAGATTCCTTAACTTAGAATATCCCCAGGCGTCAGACTGGATCCGGAAAAATTTTGCGTAGCAGTACCTCTACGCGCCGGGGGGGGCGCCGCCTGGCTCCGCCCGGACGTCGTCCCCGGACATGACGTCAGTGGAGCTATATAGGACCCCCCTGGCTTGCTGACGTCAGTTTTCTTCGGAGGAACTTTTCCGCGCCACAACGCGGAGCCCCCAGCAAAACTGAGTATGGGAACAGTGTGCGAATAAAAAAAGAAAATGGGTGAGAAGGCACCATGAACAGTGAGAAGCACTGTTGACTGAAAGGTGTTGAAAAGGAAAGAGCAGAGCAATACATGGAGAAGCTATTGCGCGTAAGCGAAGTGAATGTTACCCCTAAGGGAAATAGATGTATAAAAAGAAGACCGAGTCTGACAACAGAAAGTCAGCACTCGATGAAGGGAATGAAAAGCAACCCCACAAAAGCGACAGAATGCTCTCTCCTGAGGCAAAAGGAGTAATTAATTGAGCCAACTGCGACAAACAAGAAAGCCCCAACCCATAGGGTTAAAGAAAGAAATAGGGAGACTGTGTCCCATATGATAGAACTATTGGACTGAGGAACAGGCTAGAAAGACCTCAAAAGCAACGGAGAAGGTGGGTGGGAGGGTAGAAAACACCAGTAGGCTCCATACTGGAGGAAACTGATGTGAGAAACGAAGAAGGACACCTGAACCTATTGCCCAAGCATGAGATTGGGAGAAGCAGAACAAGCAATGCCAGGATAAGCCTAATGGGGAGGGTGGCGAAAGATACCGCCCCGTAGAAGGATAAACCACTCCAAGGGAGTGAATGTAGAAAACCCCACCTGAACAGGTCCTCGCAGATCGGGGAGGATGGGTGGGCGTTAAGGAATCTGCGGTTAGACAACGTCTCTACCAGATACACCGTTACCGAAGGTAAGTAACTCTTACATCTGATAGAGACATCTAGCCGCAGATTCCTTAACTTAGAATAGATACCAAAGCCATACCCCATAGGAGGCGGGTCTGCGAGAGAACCCCACTAAGCTGCTAGGGGAACAGAATTGTCAAGCAGCCTGGCTAAACACAGTGGGGGCAGAACTGCCAGAGTGGCCAACACCGGAGTACAATACTCCATAGGGAGTGGCCAACAATGAAAGGCAATGGCATTAAAGCTGCCGAGGGCGGCAGGAAATCCCTGTTGGTGAAACAGAGGAGAAGCGAGCACAGAACCAGAAGGGCAGTGCGGAATAAAAGTGGATACCTTCCGAAAAAGGAGAGGAACCAAGTGTATAATATGAGGGATCCACAGGATCTGATGGACTTGGAAAGAGAAAGGTGTAGCTAGGGTACAAAAATGGACCGAGTCCGAGCAGGCAGAACGGACATGCAGAAGCACAGTGGAAGTGAGAACAGCAGCGGAAGGATGCTGATGACTCCCAGGATGCGGCAGTGTTAAAGGAAACACAAGACCGGCTAATGCACTGTGGCCCACGCACCGGACATGTGAAAGGGCGGGCATGAGAAGAATGGCAACAACCAGCGCCACGAATATGGGGGGAACAGAAGTACACAAGAGAAACCGTATGTACCGCCAGAACCACACCACAGAGAGGAGAAGGCCCCATAAAGCGCCAAGAGCAACAGCTGAGACACGAGAGACGCACTAATAGGGGTATCGTGTGAAAGAGAGCCGGCAAAACTAACACACATCGAAGACATGCGCTCACGAAAGTGAGGAACCAGACCACAGCCACCGCAAGGAAGAGTACGCCTGCAAGAGGTCTGGGTGTGTGTAGTACGCCGGACAGGACTAAAGAAGACAACACCTGCGCGGAATGCAGCAGGAAATAGAAAGCCCTGGTAGGGAAGTGGCCAAAAAAGCAAGGCACAAGACAAAGACAGCATCAAGGTCTGGGGCCAAAATGCCGCCACGGAGAGCGAAGTCCAAACATGAAAGGACTACGCAGCACAGGCATAGGAGAGTAGAACCGTACAACGGAAAGGTGCCGGAAAACACCAGCCTGTGAGAGCGAGCACAATAGGGAGCAGTCGCTGTACGTAATAGAACACAGCGACAGGGTCCTGTGATAGGCAGTCCAGAGATGGAATGGCCGCAGCGAAAGAACCAAAATAAGACGGCAGGGACCTGAAAGCCCTTCCGGACTCAAGAAATGGAGTAGTGAGATGCAGGGGAGTGCCGCAGACCAGCAGCAGCAACTATGAGAGAGCCCAACAAATGGACCGCAAGAAGGCCCCGGGAGGGCATGCAGCAGCAGTAAAGCGCACAGGCACAGCTGCCGAACAACGTAGTAAAAAGGGCCCCACTGAAGCGTAGAAAGACTGCAGTGGGAAGAAGGCAGCTATACAATAGCTAACAAATACCCCACATAGGGTAAGCATCAACCCGCAGAAGGGGCACCTCTTGAGCGTGAGCCCATAGACAGAGGACGTAAATTGGGAACACAGAAACCACAGGTTCCGAACATATAACCCTTGTAGTAGGGGCGCGCGCAAGGCAGAAAAAATAAGCAGCTGACCTGCTGCATGAAAGAAAGCAAATACGGCGAGAAGCCGCTTAGGCCGCTGAGGTATTACCAGGAACCCAGGGCCAACCTGAAGCAAGACACTACGGAAGGGTAGACAGAAGGCGGTGAACCGCAGAGTCCGCATGTGCGTCAAACAGGGACACACCATCAAATGGTAAGTCCCGGAGACTGTCACGGACATTGTCGGGGAAACCCCCATCGCGTAGCCAAGCATGGCGGTGCAAAGCAACGGACCTCGCCATCGCCCGACCCACCGAATCGGTAGCGTCAACGGCGGACCGAACGGTAAACCGCGCCATTTCTCGGCCTTCGTGAAGAAGACGAGCTACGTCAGCGCGAGGACACTCAGGGAGGGCAGGCAAAGACACTCCACCGAGTCCCATAGGGCAGAAGAAGCCCGGGCAAAGACGCAAGCTGTGTTTAGAGCACGTAAGGCTGAACTAGAGGACGCAAAAATGCCGCGACACACGCTTCCAACCAACGAGACTCCCTAGTAGGAGGCTGCAGAAGAGGTGGAGAGGAAGGTTGCGTGGCCAAAGACACCTGCACTACAAGGCCATAAGCCCCAGGCTGAAGGGACAAACAGGCTGGCTCTCAGGAGCCGGACGGTGCCGGTGTGCTACAGCCCTGTCGACAGCATCTCCGGAAGAGGGCCGTGCCCATGACCCGAGAAGAGCATTGAACAATAAGCTGCTAAAAGGTAGCAAGGGCTCAATATCTACCGCACCCTGGTGGAGGAGATCCAATAAAGGGTCGGAAGACAAGGACACAGAAGAAGGGTGCAAATGTAAAACAGCTGCAGCCCGACGAACACCCCTCAAATACAAAGCACCAGCTTCAGTGGGCGTGGTGGGGGGTGACAATAGCCCATCTGTAAGGGACGGCAGCAAGCTGACACGTCCCACAAGAGGAGGAACAAGGTCCCACTGCCCCCATGGCATTGGAGGCAACTGGCGAGGAGACAAGTCCGGGCCTACCCGGCCTGTGTCCTCCGGAACCGGAGAACCGACAGGTGCTTGGGACCGCTCCGGTGCCGAACTACGCTGTAAAGGCGTCGAACCCACCATGGAGAGGCGTGGAGACAGAGCCTGAGGACCAGGAGGACCAGGTGGCGACAGGCACGGCGCCGGCGGCGCCGCTAATGCCAAGGTCGACGCAGGGAGCCACCAGGGGCTATGCGGAGACAGGGCAGAATGGCTCGGCGGGGGGCTGTCTGAAACCGGCACGACTCCGGAGCCGGAGTCGAGGTACTTGACCGCCGGCGCCGATGTCGACGCAGGGAGCCGCCAGGGGCTATGCGGAGACAAGGCAGAAAGGCATGGCGCAGGACTAAAACGCCCATCGGCGTTGGCACCCGACGCCGGCACAACTCCGGAGCCGGAGCCGAGGCACTCGGTCGGCGCCGAGGGCGAACCCGCCGGCGGAGATCCGACCTGAATGCCTACCTCCACTGTGGGACCCGAAGGCGCGCCAGGGAGAGGAGGTGACCCGAAGATGGAGTGCAGAGCCTTGTAGTAGGCTTCCATCTGGGGCCGAGTCGCGCCAGTACCCGGAAAGGGCAGGTAAAGGGAGGCTGACTCCGGGGCGCACAGCTCCGTGTGGGAACGGGAACCATGGCCCCCATCGTCACGTGGAGGCGAGGACCTCGACTTCCGTGACTTTTTCTTCAACTTACCTGTAGAGCGACGTTCTCGGGATCGACTCCGGGAGCGGACGCGGAGAGAAGACCCAACCGGAGAACGTCGGGGAGATGCCGCGCGGGTAATCCGGGCGGCTAAGAGCTTCATCCGACGCTCCCGTAGGGACTTTGGGCGCATCTGCCGGCAGGCGTCACACTCCACGGAGTCATGGTGCGACCTAAGACACCACATACAAATGGCGTGCGGGTCCGTCGCCGACATCTGACGCGAACAAGTTTCACACAATTTAAAGCCCGAACGCATCGCACACTGTTCCCCAACGCCAAAGGACGTTGAAAAAGGGCCTGAAGAAAAACAGGCCAGAGGAACAGCTGAATCCCGGATCAGCGTTTGAACGCGGAAAAGAAGGAAACTGACGTCAGCGCGCCAGGGGGGTCCTATATAGCTCCACTGATGTCATGTCCGGGGACGACGTCAGGGCGGCGCCCCCCCCTCCCCCCGGCGCGCAGAGGTACTGCTACGCAAACATTTTCCGGATCCAGTCTGACGCCTGGGGATATTCTAAGTTAAGGAATCTGCGGCAAGATGTCTATCAGATATGCCGATCCAGGCTTCCTTTTACTGCTTGTCGAAATGCACAATTCGTCAAATAACAAAATTATACCCAATGCATTGCAGGCAAAAGCCCCTCTTTAGGGGTAACTGTAATGTGAAAAAAGGGGAAACCGGACCAGCAGACAACTAGTATCGTTCATCAATGAGCAATAGGGCTCTTAAATTGACACTACGTGCTACATATTGAAATCACGATGTTTGGCTATACATTTGGAAGATGCTATTGAAAAAATTAGATAAATAAAGGATGAAATCGATTAAAAACTATTTAAAAGACATTAGCATGATGACTGTTGCAGTTTGGAACTGTTGGTCGTCACATCTTGGATCTGGTGGCACATTCTTGCACCATCTTTGAAAGCACACCATGAATTTAAAAACTACCTCAAGTATTGCATTATTTGATTTAAAAGGGGGCCTTGCCACTAACTTTTTCAAGTTAAATGCATACGAGTGGCCAACTCTGAGAAAACTCTAAATGTATAAAATCCTTTGTTCTACATAGTGATCAGCTGAGGGAAATGATCCTCTTCATTCTAGCTTACATACTAAAAGATTTTGTCACACTTGCTAGGGTGTGACCTATAAGGGATCTTGTAAGTAGTCTACTTAAAATTCTCATACCAGCAGAATGTAGCAGGTGAAGAAATAGTTTACCTAACTAATTTTTTCTGTTTAATAAAGGGTAATCAGCAGAAAGTACATTCCATAACTGATTTTTGATTATTACAGATTCTGACTCCTCAAGCTCAGATATTAAATTTAAATTAAAATCGCCACTTACGAGCCAGTAGGCTTCTGAATACAGCATTTTAGATCACTTATCACTTCAAGGGTATTATGAACCATCTTTTTTGTTGCTTTCTGGGTATTGATATAGATATTCATAAGGATCAAGTGAGGCCCATTATGCACGAAATCATAATCCCGAGTAGCCATGGCCCAATTAGATTTAAAGGGTCAATATCAAGTTGAGGTGTTACCGCTGTATAAACTGGCCACCTTTTGGACGGCTTTTGCTGCGTGTTCTTAATGCAAGATGATGATGTTCAATGCATCCCATTAAGGGGCATGATGATTCAGCCCGGATTTCTTAAAAATGGTATATCAAAAGTTTATTACCTCTTCCTTAGCAGTAGATGTCAACTCTCCTATATTGCACAAATATAATTTCAAAAACTCAGGAGATGCACAATTAGGTCAATACATTTCAGTATTATCTAGTACTATAGGAAGCCAACACCAGTTTCTTCCTGCAAATTGTTTACATCTTTAACGTTAGCGGTTCTGTTTATTCCAAAGTGGATTTTTATGCCTAAATGCTCAGAACAGGTTTTATTTTCTGAGCCTAACGCCCCATGCAAAGCAAAGGAGTTTGAATTGGCTTGCTGCGCCTTATCTAATCTAGGTGGCTTCTGTTCAACTTCTATCACATTAAAAAAAGATATCTTGATAATTATATTTTGCATCCAATGAGTGCTCAATACCCCAATTTTTAAACTGATTTTTGTGCATAAACATCTTTTACAATATGCCTCGTACTCCAGGTGACTACGGTACTTTCATTGATTTATGGGTAAGGAGAAGGCAAAAAATATATTGATTTCATATTGCTTGTTTTTATGTGGGCCAGGGCATTGATTGGTTGTAAACATTTTAGAATATTGCCTCTGTTTAAAATGTCAAAGTTGCCTTTCGATTTCTAGACTGGACAAAAAAGTAATTTATTAAAACAAATAAGATTCTGATGCATAACTTCCTGTTTTAATAAGTGTTGCTCCTCTGGTATATTTAAACTCCCTATGCATATTTGTGATTCTAAGTTTGCGTCATGGTGCAGGGTTATTTTCTCAAAATCTAGACTAGGTCTACTATCTATTTTGGATTATTAGGGTGTTAACGGTCATCCTTTTCTTACACCGTAAGAATATCAATCTTTTTGCTCATACTATTGGTTTACGCTATGGGCAGTATTCATTATCATATGATTTGTTGTGCAAGCCTCATTCAGTGGTTGTAATTGTACAAGATGTTTAAACGGAGACTGATGTTCCCTCCCCTCCTGAAAGTATTGTTTTGTTGGTTCTTTCTGTTTTTCAACTGACTGATGAAGCTGAAGATCGTTCTTTGCCACGGAGTTGAAAATTGGAAAAAAAACTGAGCAAGTCAAACGGGATAGTAGGCACAATATGTAGGAGGTTGGCTTAGTATATGGTGCACACTTATTTAAGTGAAGCACCTTGCACTAATCTAGGCAACCCTTATGGTGATTTTAGTGGTCTTAGACAACCATAAAAAGCTCTCCAAGTGGTAGCTGTGGAGAGCAGCCTTCAGGCTTAGTCCAGAAGGAGTGTAAAGCAGCTTGTTTAACCAGTGCCAATCATATAGTGTAGGTTAAGTGAAAAAGAACCACACAGTGTAGTTTAAAAAAAAAAGGTATTTATTTTGAACACTCACTCGCACAATGTAATATCTTCTACCTGGAAATATAATCGCAATACACACAATACTTCAATAACAGAACAGGTAAGTAGCACAAATATACAGTGGTCTCAAGGGGGAGACCAAACCATTTACTAATAAAGTGGAATGCGAACCACGACCAAAGTCGCGACTGGACCCAGAAGACTTAGAAGTGTTGGGGACCCAAGGAACCACCCAAGGTAAGTACCCAGGAACCCCGCAGAGGCCGTGTGCAAAGTGGAAACACGACCGCGTGTTCAACACATGTCAATGGGGAAGTCGCGGTTGCAGTTTTAAAGACAGACCCTTCCCAGAGGACCCTGAAGAAACCCCATGGAAGATGGGAGGTTGGAGAGGCACCCCACCCGTGGATACCTACACCAGGGAAGCTGGGTGCACAGGTGTCGAGTAACGTCAGAAACCGCCGTAGACCACAATGGAGGACTTCAGTGAAGATGCCGCTGGCGAAGGTGAAAGTGTCCAGTGGAATCCAAAGCAAAGGGGACAGAGTCTATGCCATTTGGAAGTGACCAGGAGGCACGGCAGACCAATGACCACCGATGAACGAAGATGCAGGACAGTTGACTGTGACCTTGTCGCTGCAGCTGTGGGGACCAGGCGACGCTGTGAAAGACCAGGAGCCACTCATGCGCTGTTCCACGTCGGAATTCGAGAGCCAGGGGGTCGGTGTCCGGCAGGAGTACCAACAAGCCTTGGCAGCAGCAACAGATGAGGAAAGCGAAAAAGGTGCAGTGTCGGGACCAGCAAGGTCCAAGGGACGCACCACATGCAGGAGAGTCAGAGCAGGCCCAGAGCAAGCAGGGGAGCCAACTGGAGCCAAAGACCACCCTCAAGAGGACCCACAGGCCGATGGCACAGGAGTCGCAAGAGGACCTTGAGTAGCTCAACAAGAAGACAGACCCAGGGTGCAGAGGATGCAGTGAGGACGAAGATTTTGGTAGCAGGAGATGATGGAGGCTGGAGCTTCTTGGAGCCCGGAGATCTCTCGAGGAGAGAGTCAACAAACCTTGGCAACGGCAAGTCAACGCAGTGCACAGGGGTACTGCTCCAGTGGTTTCGACAAGGGATACTGACTTCAAACTTTGCAGTGAAGACAGGGCAGGCCTCGAGGGAGTTGCAGAACCACCACCTGTGTTGCTGAACCTTTCAGTCCGTGGGATGTCAGGGGGAGCACACCGGTCAGCTTCATTGTGGTGCCTGTAGATGCAGGGGAGTGACTCCTTCACTCCAAGGGAGATTCCTTTGAGTGTCTTGGAGGCCCACATGCCTGGAGAGGAACCTGTATGGAACACAGGCACAGACAACGTGGAAGACTAGCAGGACGATGAGACCAAGAGCAGCAGGAGTCTTCCAGATGGAGTCTCGGTTCCCAAAGCGAAGTGCAACGAAGTCCAAAGTGCCCAGACGGTTGAAGAGGAAGTGGATTCGGATCTGAATCTTATCCCACGACGAATCTGAAGAGCCACCCACAGGTAAGCCCTTAAGTAGCCGAAGGAAAGGGTTGGGACGATTCAGGGATTCCTCCCAGGTGAGGGGCTGGACAGAGGGGAGGATACTCCCATGTCCTTTGTTCAGTTTCACGCAAGAGCGGCAGCCAACGGCTCCCTCAACTGGTTCCAACTGGAGTATGCAAGTACCCCCACCCCAGCCCAATACACTAAGTCCTGTCTGGGAGGTGGTTACACCTCCCTGTGACAGGAAACCTATTGTCCCTACCTTCCCCTGCTCGAGCCTGGCTCAGCAGCAGGAGGGAAGACTTAGTTCTGTGGTCGGCAGCAGCACTAGCTTGCTGTTAGACCATGAAAGGCTGGTACCGGGAATACAGGGGGGCTCCCTAGGGGAGCCCCCCAGGACATGGGATCCTGCATCCATCACAGGAATCAGTGTTGGGGTGGGATTCAAACATGTTTGATACCAAACATGACCTGTTTCGGTGCAGCTATTATATAGTTAGACATCTCGTATTTGACTTGATATCCCCTATATGTCTAAAATGGCTGACCGCACTGAAAGCCTGGAGAATCGACTCCTGGGTTTGTAGTGGGTGTCCTGCTCATGCAGAGCACCCTCACACCTAGAACCAAACACCCTGCCTTTAGGATTGAAAGGCCTAGGTTTTAAGTGCAGTGACCTCAGATATAAGGAAACCTATATCTGTGGTGAATGGTGCTTACACCAGCTCACACAGGCTGCAATCGCAGGCCTGTAGTCACAGTTTGAATGGTCTCATGGGTGGCATAATACATGCTGTAGCGCATGGGAGACCCCTGGTGTTCCTATGCCCTGGGTACCGTAGTACAATATAATAGGGACTTATAAGGTTACACCAGTAGCCAATTATGAAGGTACGAAAGTACTTAGCAAGTCCAATTTAGGAAGAGAGATTAGCAGAATCCCATTCAGACTAGTCAGAAAAACAGAGTGACACCAGCAAAAAGTGGGGGGTAACTATGAAAGCAGATCCTACTTTTCTACACAATACCTTTACTATGCGCCTTTCGACGTCTTTTCTGTTCTCTCTTAGTCATTGGTTTACAAGAATCCTTCAAAATTGCATTTAAATTTATGAGTGTAACTGCATTTCCATTTTCCTCAAAATCCCTCTAAACACCATTTCCATCCAAGTCTTCAATAGAAGGATTTCCTCAACCTCCAATGGGTTATGTACCTGGACCATGTGCACCTCAGTGGGTTCAGAGCAAAGGTTTTGCACACCAAAAGGATTTTGAAAACGTTTAGCCTTAACTTCAACTAATTCTGTTCATATATGTTCATTTAGCCCTAGGAGTATGTTAGATTTGATAAGCTTGGGGAATATGGACTACGGTTCCTCATTATTACAACCGGTTATTGCTTTTTCCTCCTTGACCAGTAATTTTAGAATATTTAGCAGAGCTTCTAATTTGATTAATATTGGTAAGTACATACAGGTCCTTCTAGGTTGGATTGATTATATCTTTGCCTGGTGGATTAATTCATTCAGGTGGTCTAACTTAAAATCAATCCCTGGTACGTGAGCTGCTAGATTCTGAATAATGTTGACTTGCAGATCTAGTTTGTCCGATTGTAAATGTAGGGCTTCCACTGTAGCGTCAAGAGACCCGAGCAAAGAGTTCCAAATTTAGGATTTACTATTGTTCCAGATTCTCGTATGTGAGAGATTGCTTAGATTTTAAGAAGGAAACTGAATCCTTTACAAAGATTGTGAGGACTAACACACTAGGTGACCTAATTGGGCCCTGATTTACCTCCTTTGCCATTCGTACTAATGATAGATCCGTAATAGCATTTGTAAGACCCTGTTAGAAGGCGCTTTATCTAGGCCAGCTGAATAAACAACATGCTGCATATTTTGTAAATCAGTTTTCATCTCCTTTTGTTGATTCATTTGATTCATAGAATTAGTTATTTGTTTGATTTGCCCTCATGTAACGTTTTAATAGATTTTAGAGAAGATGTATTAGGCTGGTAAATAGTAGTCTGATTTCTGAGTGCTATTAAAGTTTGTGTAAAATATTAGTCTAGCACCACAGGAGTACTAGTTGTATGTACCTTTGAATCAAGAGCTTTTTTGTAACTATCAAAAGGACCAGCAAATTTAACCACATTCGGTCTTTTTCTTCTATTTTGTCAGTGGCGATGCAACCGTTCTAAGGCGACCGTATCGCATTTTGACAAATCCTTCAGTTGGTTGATTACATTGTACTGAAAGAAGCACATAATGCACCAAGCGTGTTTTTCGTATATATTAGGGGCTAGAAAATACAATGATTATACAATAATTACTTCCTCAAACTTGCTCCTCTACACACTTATCATTCAGCCTTCATGGGGAGAGAAAACAGACAAACTAATGAGGACAGGAAATGTTTAGACTCCATCTAATTGTTATTTGAAAATCCATGATGTCAGAAACAACATAGTTCAAATTATTGCAACGCTAGATAAAAGATATCAAAATAATATGATGATAATACTGAAATCCAGAGCTCCCAAGGTCCAAAGATACAAAAACTAAACTTTTTACTTTGTTTGGTGCATTATGCTTGAATCAAACAGGAGCCTCAAGCTGCAACAGGGGCGCCTTCACAAAGACCACCTCACTTTCACAGCACCATCCACAGCCCAACCACTCTTCCGCCCCTCCCCCTCACGAAGGGCAAAACCACGTGCCCGTTACAATTCTATGGCAGGACCGGAGGCTTGGCTTATGCTTTCTCTATCTTTACTACTCCAAAACAGCAGCCAATTAAAAAACAGTTAAGCACAACTACATTTCCCATGAGGCTTTGAACCATGCCTCCTCAACAGCCCACCAATTGTGTACAGGTATAACCTACAAAACAGTGAGCCACCATCTTGACTGCCTCTTTGCTGCTCCGCAGTAAAGATAAGTGCCTTTCTGTTTTCTACTTTCACTTAAATATACCTTTGTGCTGGATTATTGGTATTTGTGTGTTTGCGCTTATAGCACTGTGCCATCACTGCTTTATACTGGTTTTACTTGCAGATTTCCTGGAGCGCTGCGCGCTCTCTAGATATGGCGCAACCGCTGTTTGGTCCGCTTCCTTTTCTTTTCCTCCTGGGTGCGTTTTGCGCCCTCCCCCCCCCCTCCGAAATCTTGTGAAGTTGCTCGTTTTATCCTTTTTCCCCCTTTAACGCGGAGCCGCACATTAAATGGCAGCCTCTCCTGGGAGTGAGGATGCGTGTGTAGCCCAATTGGGCTACAAATGCGTACCTCTGGGAAGTTTGCTGGCGCGTCCGTCGCTCTCTCGGCAACTTCACGGACATCGCACTGGTGCCGCCCTTCCCCAGGCTGCAATATAATTGCATACATTTATTTGCTGAGTGGAGGGTTTAACCCTTCATGTAAACCTCACAATTTCTGGAACTTTCATTTGCATATTACTTTGTGGCCCGCTACTAGCTCATTACTCCCAATGATGCCATGCTCAGCAGAGTCTCCAGGGCTATAATAATAATTATTAATATCTGGGTCTGTCCCCCAACCCCCCTCCCTTCTTTTCCACGCTCATGACCCATGCTTCCCTCTGGGGACTTCAGATTGTAAGGCTAACCCCTTCTTAGGACCATGTCTGACCATAAGGTCTGAGCAAGGCCTTGAGGCTTATGGGCCTAATGAGTACGAAGATTACTATGACAAGGGCTTTGTGGGGGTGATTGACCATTCGGTCCAGCGCTCCCTTGATAAAGCACTTAAATCAGCCATTCAGCCCATTTCCAAACGCCTTGATGAGCTTTCGGGGCGCCCGCTGCCTCCTCCCCTACCCAGTTAGTGTGTTCCTCCCAGCCACCTCCTTTCCCTGTGACAGATTCCGCTTGGCGGCATTCAGAGGTCTATAAGAGGTTTTAAGTGAACACACCAACAGTGCTAAGAAGCGCTCAAGCTCTCCTGCTCCCCTGACTTCACTCGATACCGACACTACTGCTTTCCATCGGTCACAAGCCACTAAACGGCTTAAGAAATGCAAACATTCTTTCCTCTCCCAGCCCGCTTCCCTCCGCCCACCCCCCTTCACTTTTGAACCCTCAGACATCATTCACCCCAGGTCCTCGGATTGGGTTCCAGCTCCCACTATTGCAGACTATATGCAACACCACCTCTGCAAAAGCTCTGAAAAGGAGGTCCAGTCCAGACTCGAGTGCCCTATGCCTGACCATCCCCATAAAACTGCATTGACTCTACTATGCTTACCTTCCTTAAGAAATTCAACAAAGGTCCCAAGAAGGATATAGACAGAGCCATTACAGCTGGTCAAGGTACGTTGCTTGATCTTTCAGGCCCCTTGGCGAAAATTCTAGAGCTGGCCCTCCATGCACAGGGCACGGGGGAGTCCTCCATGGGCCCATTCATCCAGATGTTCTTAAAGGGGTGGACCCAGAGTGCTGTCTGTCTGCTGGGCACCACCAATTGTGCTATAACTTCTGAATGTACGAAATCGATGCTGTTGAGGATTGATCCCCAGTTAGTCGAATTGGCTACAGTCAAATCAGGCCCCTTGGCTAAGGGGCAACTTTTTGGGGACCAATTGGTCAAGGACATTGGCAAATTTGTGAACATTTTCGCTTCACTTGACAAGGCCCAGTCTTCCTTGAAGAAGGTATTCAACCCCCTTTTTAACTGTGCATGAAGTGACAGAGGACGTTCGGCTGGCTGTTTCAACCAGCAAGGTCCTCAAAGAGGATTCGTCCATCAAGGCAGAGGCTATGGGCAGGACCCCTCCCAAGCAGACTCCTACCCCTCTAGGTCCACGGGCTACTGAGGGCGTTACAACAGAGTCGTCAGCAGGGGTAATCATGCCTCCAACAATCAATCAACATGTAACAAGTCCGTCTATTCTTTCGAATCTTCCTCTGGGGGAAGATTGTGTCAGTTTGCTCACAACTTGGACAAGATTTCAACAGATTGTTGGGTGCTGGACACCATTCAGGGTTACCGTATAGAACTTTCTCAGTTCAAATCTCCCTCCCCACCCCCCCTTTTTCCCCAAAAAGTCATGACTTTCATGGACTCCCAGTTTCTGGAACCATTGTCAAAGCAAGCTATTGCTCCCACCTTTCCACACCCAAAAGGTTTCAGCAGCGATGTGTTTTTAGTTCATAAAAAAGGTGGAGGTCATAGGCTGGGTCTCAACCTCAGAGAGTTCAACCTCTGGGTGATTTACTGCCATTTCAAGATGTAGGGTATTCGCCTGCTGAGGGATCTCCTTCAAGAGAAGGATTAGATGGTGTGTCTCGATTTCAAAGACGCCTATCTCTCTGTTCCCATTTTCCCTCCGCACAGACGCTACCTTCAATTTTAATGGCAAGATCAATGGTACGAGTACCTAGCCCTCCCCTTTTGGACTCTTGTCAGTCCCTTGGGCATTCACGAAACTCATGAAACCAGTGGTGGAACATCTGAGATGAGTGTTCACATGATCGTCCACCAAAAGATATTTCATAACAAGACCAGAGGCTACCATTATGCATAACAACGTTTAATGCCACTTCTGCTGCACCTTTAAAGACTGCACAATACACTAAAACAGTAGAACTGGAACACACAAGTCCATAAATATTCATTCCACCAAACATTCCTCCTCTTTTAATTGCTGCTCCTGTACAGATAAGTTATACCTTTATTCATGTGAGAGTGCTTTGAAAGGAGTGTAGAGTTTATTTGTAGGAGTAGTAGTGTTGAGCTGGCTTCAAATTTATGGAAGCATGCTCTAGTATGAGTGTTGTATGGAAAGGGAGAAGAAAGAAAGAAAAAGAAAGAAAGAAAAAGAAAGAAAGAAAAAGAAAGAAAGAAAAAGAAAGAAAGAAAGAAATAAAGAGAGAAAGAGAGAGAGAGAGAGAGCGAGAGGAAAGAGAAAGAGAGCGAGAGAAAGAGCGAGAGAAAGAGCGAGAGAAAGAGAGAGAGAGAGAGAGAGAGAGAGAGAGAAAGAGAGAAAGAAAGAGGGAAAGAGAGAGAGAGAAGAGAGAAAGAAAGAGAGAAAGAGCGAGAGAAAGAGAAAGAGCGAGAGAGAAAGAGAGAGCGAGAGAGAAAGAGAGAGCGAGAGAGAAAGAGAGCGAGAGAGAAAGAGAGCGAGAGAGAAAGAAAGAGAAAGAGAGAGAGAAAGAGAAAGAGAAAGAGAGAAAGAAAAAGATTAATTGTTATTTCGTTGTGAGGATGTTTGTTAAAACGAGAACAATAAGAGGAGTATTAACATTGTATTGAAAGCGTTTTCTGTGAAAAGAGCACATTAACATGGGCATTTAAATAATGCGGAAAGCGTTCTTTACCGGCTGGGCTGCACGAGCAGTGCTCACGGATGCTTTTTCATGCGTGTCATGTCATGTCATTAGGGAGAGCGTCTTTCATGCGCGTCATGTAGTTAGGGGGTGTGTCTTTGATGAACAAGAGAGTCTTGTGGGGCGATCTCTTCCTCGTGGGCACTCCGGATTTCAATAGAGCAGCCGCGCGAGGCACGCAATAACATGGCTTATTCTCACGAGAGCAAGGAGGCCATTTTGGATTGGGGAGAAAGTCATTGAAAAAAATAAGGATAAGCAAGAGCGAGAGGTGGTTGAACGAACCTCTCTATGCACATATTGATCGAGAATCGCTTTACATGTGAGAAAGTTGATTTGGGGAAGGAGAAGAGAATTTAGTGGAGAAGATAGGTTTTTTGGTGAGAGTTTGGAGAAATTTAAATTTTTGGGGAGTAAATAGAAGATGGAGAGAGATATGAACACTGATTTGGAGATTACAGGTAATATGGTGAATGAGGAGCTAGTTTAAAAAAAAAAATATCATTATGAAATGAAGAAACTAGTAAGAGAGAATGGAAGATTTTATTAAAAATAGGAAGAGGAAAGAAGTTGAGTCAGGAGTTTTATTCATTGTCTGAAGGAGAAGGAATGAGTACGGATGTTGGGGAAAAAAACACACAAAGAAAACCAGACATATTGAGGAAGTTGATATGACAAAAAATGTAAAGGTTGGGGAAAAGGCAACCTTGACAACAAGATTAGGTGTCCTTGGAGGCACACAAGAAGAGGAGGATTTTGAGAATGAAATCCACAATTCTATGTCTGGAAAAAACTTAGAAAATTTGGATGAATGTGTTTTAGATTTGCAAGAGGATGGCGGTTAAGAGGATTTAGAAGATATGGAGGTAGATGCTTCAAATGAGAGCATTAAGGATCATTTTGGGGAGATATATTTAGTCCAGTGAATATTAAGCATCCTAGGAGTGGAGAATGGTGGCCAATGGAGCTATTAGACAGAGAAATTTGTAGGTTGACTAGGGCAGAGTGTTCAAGACCTAGGATTGAGTGCAACATCTAATTTAGACCCGGATCTGATAAGTTACTTGTTTAGATTGGGGAGAGATTCGAGGAAGGGTCTAGAAAGATCCTTTAAATATGCCAGGATAAACTACTGGATGTCTTGGGACCACTAGGAAGAATTCTAGAAATGTTTGAGGATGCATATGCAAATGAGGAACAGGTACATGTGGAATTAAGAGGATGGAGCCATATGGCTTTAGTCCTCTTAGGTAATGCAAATGTTGGGTTGTTGCAGGAGAGTAGGAAAGCAATTCTAATGAAAATAAATCCGAAGTTGGGGGATATGGCACAGAAGGAAACAAGTGAAGAGACGAAGGGTTTACTGTTTGGCGAAGGATTGGTGAAAGGGATTGGAAAATATGTCTGTACTTTTACAGCATTAGATAAGGCTCAGGGAAATATGAGGAAAGTGTTTGGAGTTTTTGGAAGGGCCAGTAGGAGGGGACCCTATACTGGCCGTGGAATGCAGAGGTCCCAATATGGAACACAATACAGCTCTCAGTATGGATGGCAGTGCAGAGGGAGAGGATATCAGCAAGGTACAGGATTTTATCCTAGCAGAGGAAGGACAGGAAGATAAAGCAGGAGATATTCGAGAGGACGAGTATTACTCAATAATGGAGGACAAGTTGAGTATGGAGACTATTATTGGTTCTTCCCAGAAAGGAGTAGGAGGACGACTGAGGTACTTCAGGAAGGAATGGGAAAAAATAACTGGGGACCCTTGGGTCTTAGTCACGGGTCAGGGTTTTGCAATAGAGTTCGTAAGTTGTCCTTTTCAGGAAAGGGAACAAAGAGAGATAAAGATGTCAAAGGAACAAGAAGCTATAGTAGACAAAGAAATAGTATCTCTAATTGGAGAAAATGCAATAGTAGAAGTGGACGAATCAGAAAAGAATTTTGTAAGCAGTTTGCTTTTGGTGGAAAAGAAGGACAAAGGGTGGTGTCCAGTCATAAATCTCAGAGAGCTAAACACATTTTTAGTGTATCGTCACTTCAAAATGGAGGGAATCCATTGCCTAATGGATGTTAATAGAGAAGGATTGGTTGGTAAAATTGGATCTAAAGGATGCATATTTTACCATCCCCATGGCAAGAGAGTCGAAGATACTTGCAGTTCAAATGGAAGACAAGATTATACCAATTCCTGTGCTTACCTTTCGGACTTTCCTCAGCACCTTGGTGTTTCACAAAGGTAATGAGAGTAGTTATTGCTTTTTCGGCAGAGAGGGATAAGGATGATTATTTACTTAGACGATATTCTGATATTATCTCAATGCCAGTAAGAATTGAAGAGGTTGATGCAGGAAGTAGTGCAGAAGTTGGAAGAATTAGGTTTAATTTTGAACAGGGAGAAATCTTGTATGGAGCCTACACAGAGTTTGGAGTTTTTGGGTTTTCAAGTGGACACGAAAGATTGTCAGTTAAGTCTTCCAGGGAAGAAGATCAAAAGGGAAATTCAGCAGAGTTTGAAAAAAGAATTTGTTACATCAAGGCTGTTGTCATCTTCAGTTCAGGCAATTTAACCAGAACCACTTCATTAATGTGAATTACAGAGATTGAAAGGAGAGGCACTAAGAGGGGGCTTATGGTATGGAGACAGGGTAGTTTGGGAGACAGAGGCATGGAAGGAACTTTCTTGATGGTTAAACAATATGGAGGAATGGAATGGCAGAGCAATATTTGGTGCAGCACCAGATTTTGTGATGGAATCAGATGCAAGTTTGACTGGCTGGGGAGCATGTTTGGTGAGTTTAGAAACAGGTGGTGTATGGACAAGAAAAGAGAAGTTAGGTGATATAAATTGCCTGGAATTGACGGCAGGTTTATTTGCTTTGCAAAGTTTCAAGGAGAAAATAAAAGGACACACAGTTTTGATGAGGATGGACAATGTGTCTGCAGTGACATATATAAACAAACTTGGGGGACAAAGTCCCGAAATTTAGCAGAACTAGCGAAGGATTTTGGGAATTTTTGGCTAGAGCACAAGGTAGGGGTGAAAGCGGAATATTTTCCAGGAGAATTGAATGCGAGTGCAGATTGGAATTCAAGAAATTTGAGGGACTTCTGCGACTGGAATTTGGACAGGGAAGGTTTTTACAAGTTAACCATGTGTGGGGTCCCTTAGAGATGGATCTCTTTGCAAGTCGTCTAACGTTTCAATTGAAAGAATACTACAGTTGGAGAGCAGATCCCATGGCAGCAGCAGTGGATGCATTCCAACAGGTGTGGAAAGGGCTATGCCTTTCCTCCTTTCGCAATGATTCAGAGGGTATTGTTGAAACTGAGGCAGGAGAGGAGTTGGATAGTTCTGGTGACGCCATTTTGGGTGTCTCAGGTTTGGTGTCCGTCGGTAATGGAGCTAGCATGTGCAGAGCCCTTGTTGATGCTTGCCAGAGTGGGTCTCCTCATAAATGCAAAGAGGAAGAGCATCCTTTGGTTTTATGCAGGGTTTTGAACCTTCTTGTTTGGAGAGTGACAGGAGATCCGTCTGAGTCAAAGGACTTTCGGAAAGGGCTGCAGAATTACGGGAGGAGTCATGGGCTCCTGGAACCAGGAACAGATACAAAGGAATTTGGAGAATATGGTCTAGTTGGTGCATGGCAAGAAGTTTGGATCCCATGGAGGCTCCTGTAGTGGATGTGGTTAATTGTTTGACAGAGAAATTTCATGAAGGCCTGGAATATCGTACTCTCAATTGTAATAGAGCCGCAATATCAGCAGGGCATTCACAGATAGATGGCAGGTCCGTGGGAAGGAATGTAATGGTGTGTAGAGTTCTAAAGTGCATAGGATAAGGAGACCGCCTAAAGCTCGTTATAGTGTGTTATGGGATGTAAATTCTATGCTATCCCTGTTTTTGCAATGACCAACAAATAGATACTTGGACTTAAAAAGTCTATCTGAGAAATCAGCATGTTTGTTATGTCTAGTGTCATGTAGAAGGGTATCGGATGTAAAGGCGTTGGAGGCAAGTAAGAAAATAGTGGGACCAGATGGAGTATTTTTGGAGATTTGTAAAAGGACAAAGACTGTCCACCTCTGTTTTTTATCCTATCTTTACTGTGGAGAAGAAGTTATGTGTAGTGAATTGTATACAGAAGTATGAGAACACAGTACTGGAGGATAGGAGGGACGTAGATAATCCGCTTCTGATTTCATATGTAAAACCTTTTCGTACTGTAAGCACTGCTACAATTTCTAGATGGGTCAAGAATGTGATGAGAGTGGGGTTGATGTGGAAAGTCTTATTCTCTGCGTGGTGCAATGGCAAGTAAGATGTATTTGTCAGGTGGTCGCTTAGAAGAAATATTAAAAGTGGCAGACTTGGCGAATGCAGGAACTTTTGCAAGACATTATTTTAGACCCATTAGGCATGTTTCTAATGTTGTGTTAAGAGGCTTTGAACATGCATAATGGTAGCCTCTGGTCTTGTAATGAAATTGCGATTCTCCAAGCTTAATGTAATGAGAATCAAGATTTCATTAAAGACGCGGAGGCTAACATTATCCCACCCTCCGCAGCCCAATTTTGGGTAGGAGTAGGTTGTGGTTTAGTTACATATGATAGTATTCTGTTTTTAAGAAGGTTGTTGTTTAAATAAAGAAAAAAGAAAAAGGGGATTTGATGGGCATAAGGGATCAGATTGATGTTTCTTGGTTTTGTTTTGTATGCAGATTGAACGAAGGCATTTTGTTTTGAGGATGTTTCGAAGAAGAAGAGTATTCGAAAGAAGATCCAGTTCACTGCATTGAAAGAGGAGGAATGTTTGGTGGAAGGAATATTTATGGACTTGTGTGTTCCAGTTCGAGTGTTTTGGTGTATTGTAAAGTCTTTAAAGGTGCTGCAGGAGTGGCATTAAAAGTTGTTATGCATAATGTTAGCCTCCCCGTCTTTAATGAAATCTTGATTCTCATTACACTAAGCTTGGAGAATCGCCATTCCCATGGCACAAGACAGATCATCTCCTGAATAAGCTGTCTTGGGAGTGTCCCTGTTTCAGGACTTTGGGTTTGTAATCAATTCCAAATAATCCATGATGATTCCTTCACAACAGATAGAGTTCTTGGGGTTATAGGTGGACTGGGTCAAGGCCTAATTACTTCTTCCAACTCCAAAAGTGAAATCCATCAAACGGGATTTGAAGTCCACTATGTCCAAATGGATGGTGTCTTTGAGATCCCTGGCTCGGATTGTGAAACTGTTGGCTTCTTCAATTCAAGCTGTTTTCCCTGGTCCATAGCACTACAGAGCCCTTCAAAGCTTGAAAATCCATTACCTTCAAAAAGATTTAAGCTACGATTGCCAGGTTCCCTTATCCCCCGAAGCTCAGGAAGAACTCTAGTGGTGGCTTCTACACATGGACGCTTGGAATGGCAGAGCCATTTTCAGATGGGTTCCTGATTATATTAAATCAAACACCAGCCGTTGGGGCTGGGGAGCAAGGTGCAGGGACTTTTCTATTGGCGGTCATGGTGATCAGATGAACTGCAAATTCACAAATTGCTTAGAGCTTCTGGCAGGCTAGTTCACCATAAAGTCCCTCTCGCCCATGAAGAGCAACTGCTGCATTTTTCTTTGTATGGACAACGTATCAGCAGTTCACTATACCAATCAAATGGGGAGAGGGGGAATACCAGGTCTCACCTGCAGCGAACATCGCCAGGGAATCTTGCCACTTCTGCCTCTCTCAGAAGAGGACGGTGCTTGCGGAATATCTTCCCGGCAAACACAACCTTGTAGCGGATTAGAACACCAGAATTCTCTTGGATTACAGCGATTGGAAACTCCATCCCAGAATTTTCCAGAAGGTTATGCACTCCCTGGGTCCATGTCAAGTGGACCTTTTCGCATCCCGTCTGAATGCTCAACTGAAGGACTTTTACAGTTGGAGATCGGACCCGATGGCCCTGGCCACGGATTCTTTTCTTCAGAATTGGGAAGGCCAAGTGAACTATGCGTTCCCACCTTTTGTCATGATTCTGAGAGTCGCAGCTCAGGCGTGGCAACAGTTGGCATCCTTAGTCCTAATTACCCCTGTCTGGACGATGCAACCATGATTCCCAGCCCTTCTGGAGGTGTTGGTGGCTCTGCCCATTCTCGTTCCTCTATTCCCACATCTTCTCTTAGATCCAGTGGACTCTAACCCATCCTCATCTCCTAAAAGGCCAGTTAACTCTTATGGCTTGAAAAATATCGGGAGACATGGACCAAGTTGAGGGCTTTTTAACGGCAGCAGCCACTTTTATACAGCAAGCTTGGGCTCTTTTCACCCACAAACGATTTTCTTCTGCATGGAAATGATGGGTGAGTTGGTGCTTTCAACAGGAGGTGGTTCCTGTGGGAGCCGAGTTTAAAGATGTTCTCAATTTTCTCTCTGAGTGTGCTGACTCTGGATTATGTTACAGGTCGGTAAATAATTTCAGGTCAGTTTTATCTGCTGGACACAATCTCATTGATGGCAAACCTGTAGGTATGCATCGTCTGGTGTGCAAGTTGTTGAAAGGCATCAGGGTGAAGAACCCTACAAAACCTCAATATTCGCAATTGTGGGATGTAAATAGTGTTCTGTCCCAGCTTGATTCCTGGCGAGATAATTGTGATTTGTCCTTGAAGCAGATTTCAGCAAAATTAACAATGTTTTTATGTTTGGTCTCGTGTCAAAGGGTGTCGGATGTCAAAGCCCCCAACTTAGCAGGCAGGTTGTTTTCTCCTGATGGTGTTTCTTTTCTTATTTCTACAAGGACGAAGACTATGTCCAGGGCCATTGATTACCCGCTTTTTCGTCAAAATGCAAAACTATGTGTGGTAAAATGTTTGAAAGTTTATGAAGAACGCACTTCGACACATAGGGCTGATCCCCTTAGTCCTCTGGTGTTGGTAATTCAAAAACCCGTTAGACTGGTTTCTGCTGCAACCTTGGCCCGCTGGGTCAGTTGGATCATGGCAGAAGCTGGCATCGATGTGTTTGCTTTTGGGGTTCATTCTGCTAGGGGGGCTATGGTCTCCAAAGTGTTTTTGTATAGGAATCCAGGTTGGAAGATATTCTTTGTGTCGCTGATTGGTCATCTGACTGTGTTTAAGGTCTTATTACAAGTCTATTGTGCATGCTTCTTCGGTTGTGGTTGGTCAGCTTTGAACCAGCATGTTCGGATTCTCCGGTCCGGTCATAGAACATTTTCTAGCTTATGCAACAAGAATTTTAGATTCTATTAAAGACACGGAGTTGAGGATTATCCCACCCGTGGGTACAGGTAAGCTGTGTTTTGTCACAGAATTAACATTCATGTTATATATCAAGACTGTTAATGTCCTTTTCCTGCCCTTATGATTCTTTCAGGGTTGTGGATCTGGATTAATTTCTTTCGTTTGATTTCAGGCTCTGATCAGAAACAAGGATGAAGCATCCTTGAGCAGCAATTTTCTTTGGGCTCTGATCACGAACAAGGCTGAAGAGCCATGGAGCTATGGTTCCCTTTGGCTGTCAGTGTTTCTCTGGACTTCGGTGACTCTACGTTGAATGGGTTCCTGGTCCTGTGTTTCGTTCCTGTTATGGACTTTTGTATCACTTATACTTTGGGCTGCTATTAACACGAAGAAAGAGGCAGTCAAGATGGTGCCTCGCTATTTTGTAGGTTATGCCTGTACACTATTGGAGGGCTGTTGAGGAGACGTGGTTCAAAGCCTCATGGGAAATGTAGTTGTGTTTTACTGTTTAATTGGCTGCTGTTTTGGAGTAGTAAAGATGGAGAAAGCATAATCCTTGCCTCTGTGCCCTTAATAGAATCTAAAATTCTTGTTGCATATGCTAGAATTTCTTTTATTTCCTTCGGTGCACTCACCAGTAACATCCGTTGCTAGTGCAGCACACAGCACAGCAGCGCAGAGGCAGCAGTGACCAAAGGAGAGGAGGACGGGGAAACACTGAAGAGCAGAAACAAGCACACGCTAATCATAGGACCCGCTGGGCACAAGCACTCCTGGACGCTTCCGAGATCATGCATGAACAGAGAAAGCAATGTGAGTAGGTGGAAGATCAGCTACCATGGCAGGTGAGGATGAGGACCTTGGTCACTGCAGTCCAGCACTTCATTATCCCTCACATTGCATCAGCTATCAGTTTTTGTTTTTACTTCTCAGGTCAGGGACCGAGGCAAAACAGCAGCAGTATCTGTGGTAGTGAACTCCCTCCAAATGGTTACCAGAGGATGGAGGCAGTTCTGCGAGACTGTGTGTGATGTTGAGATCACAGGAAAAATTCACAGTGCATTATTCCTCCGATTCTTGCCCCACACAAAGTCTTAGATATGTGCCACCTGCCTTACGCCCCAGGAACCTGCCCAGTGGGTAGTGCTCCACTCTCCTTCTAGGGCCCTAGTGCAAACATAGAAAACAAGAGCTCTTCTGCTGTCCTGGATTGGGTAATAACGGACAGCCAGTACAGGTATCAACTGATGGGTATGTCTGGCTTTTTTGTCACTGATTATGCAAGGTGACAGGGAGTGAGTGGTGCGCAGTCTGCTGGTACATGGTAGAAAGGAAGAATCAGACACAGCCCTTTTATCCTTTTCAAGCGGGAGCACGAGTACAGCTGATGACTGGACAGACAGGTGATATCGAGCAGACTATCCATCCAAGTCAGAGGAAAATAAAACAGAGTATATTTCCTGCAGGATAGCCCTGTACACAGACTCCCGCAGAAAGTACATCATATGCCACATGCCTGTCCAAATAAGACCCACAATGTTCAAGAGTAAAAAATAATAATATACACTGTGAGCAGCAGATGAAAAGCACTGGTGGACCGCATTTGTGTCCGCAGGCCTTGTAATGGAGAAGTGGGATCTAGGGTGACATTGTAATCAATGAATTAAGACAAATGTGAAAATTCATACTACAGTTTTGTAAGTTCACCATCTGTGGATGCTTGTGTTTATAAGCAAGCCTCTCGTGTTCCAGCAAAAGGATGACATCCCTCCTTGGGGGCACGTGTTCCATATTAGTTCAAGTACAATAAGAAACTACTGTGCAAGTTTTAGGTCTTCTTAAAACAGGTAAAATAATGGAAAATACAATTGAGAATAAATGGTAAATGTGAGGAAATGGGGTGTATTCTATGGAGTGGTTGTGCAACTTCACTGTGTAACAGACTTGCCAACCCTTTTAGGACCCTCGGGTTTCGTTTATCAAACCTTCAGCTCAACATGGGTAGCTGTGGCTCTGAGCAGCACGGCTTATGGAAAGAAACAAATGTAAAGCACTGAAACAGCATTCAAACAACTGAAAAAATCGACAGGACACCAAAGAAATCCATCATCAATTTATAAAAATATACTATTTTTATGCATTTTTAGGCACCACAACGAAAAAGATCCACCAGAGGGTTCCAGAGATATAGAATTTACAAGGTACAGTAACTTATTTTTTCACTGAACCGCAAACAGGCAGTTACAAATTCAAAGAATTTGACACTTAGAAATGTTTTCACCAAAATGTTTGGGCTAGTTGTAATGAGGTCCTTAGAGTCACTTTAGGCTACCAACTCCAGTAGGGAGCCAGTCAGAGGGACCAGGAAGTTCTTCACAGTTACCTCAGCAGGTGAAGCAATCCTCTGTAAGTTCCAGGCACTTTTATCCTTTGCAGAGCTTTCCTATGGAAGTGGTCCAGATGCAAGGGATGAAGGATGCTGCAGATGCTCAAAGGATGCTATGGATGGGATGGATGAGAAGAGGTTAACAGGGTCTTGCTGGAACTGCTCCTCGTTCCACAAAAGGAGTGAGGGGGTCCTCGTCATAGAGTCATCGTCCCTCGAAGTTCTCTTGGTGCTGGAAGAAGCCCAGTCGCCAATGGACTGAGGGTCGCCTAATATCACGGTCACAGACTAATCCTTCCTTGCTCGATAACACATCCTCTGGGGATCCCAGCTGCACCTCGACCACACTCCCATGCTCAGCGAACTTGGGTGTAACTTGGTTCATCGAGTCCTGGTCCCTGGTACTGCACAATGGAGGTTGGCAGCGGGTTAAAGACTTTGGGCTACCAACTTGTCCCAGCAGGCCTCTCAGCTGTCGTGTCTCTGTGTGGCCATCTCTTGGCTTTGGCTGCGCTCTGGAGATGGCTCCTCTTCGAGCAGAACACAGCAGGCACAGTCCCTCTGCTTTGCTAGCCACCAGATTCAGCGGGCAGGCCCCTCCTCAGTCCTTCTTCCAGTCAAGTCGAGATCTCAGTTTCGGGTGCCGGTGCCAGTAGTGCCCTAATTATGGTCAGAAATTGCCATCAGGGTAGGATGCGGTTGGTAGCTAATGGGTTACTAGGTCCCCTCCCTCCAGATGACCACTTCCTGGTAAGTGTGGCATCTGGCTATCCCAGGATGCATAATTCTACTAACTCCCAAGATGGCAGAACCTGTCTCTCGGCGTTCAGAGCTCCCTAGCAAAACCCAGAGGTGTTGCTACCAAGGGGCCTACACACCCCTGGAAAACCGGTTTTACAACTGGTTTCCCCTTCCCTGTCCCTAGTGCAGCCTGTCTACCTAAATAATGGAGCAGCCCCTCTCCCAAGTGTTCCCCGTTTGCCCTTCGAAAGGCGGCTTTGCCTTTGAAGTTTGCCCTTAGGGCGAACAACCGTGTGGCTTCCAGCCTGGGGGGAAATAACACCTCCCCCAGTAGCAGGCCTCTAATCTCATCTTTTCTGGGAGTCATCAGCACGTCTCCTCAGGAGGGCAGAAAAGCTGTCTGCAGGACCGAACCCAAGTACAATAATAAGCGGGCACTGGAAACCTTGGGCAGCTAAAGTGGCAACTACTAACGTTGCACTTTGCCCACCAGTGACATTAAATTCGATATAACCATTAAATCAGATTTAAAGCGCTGATTTTTTTTATACTTACACTACCATTTTTAGTCGTCTCATTCAGAAGTTAGCAGGGCTGGGGTGTCAGTCTGTAACTCTGTACTTGCCAATATGGCTACTAGCCTTTCCACAGTAAAAACAACAATTTATGGTATTTACTGCTGGAACATGTAACAGTGCATGAACCACTTTTTGACAAAGCACCCTGCCTTCAGGCTCATTAGGCCTACCTTAGGGGTGACTTACATTCACTAAAAGAGGTTTGGGCTTTGACATTACCTTAAATGGCAAAGTTGAGTTAGCAGTTTAGAACTGCCCTTCCAGTCTGCAGTGGCAGACTGGGAACCATGTTTTACCTTGTCACCTCAGGGTGGCACAAATGCTGCGGTCCCCGGGGGACACTACCTCACAGGGCCAGGGTACCCCTGGTACCATATACTAGGGACTTACAAGAAAGTCAGGCTATGCCAATTGAGGACAAGGAAATTAAACATGCACCATTTTAAGGGTGGAAGAGGTGTGGTGCAGCAGCCAGGGCAACTGACTCCAGAACCCGGGGGCTCACGGTTCGATCGCCGGCGGCAGATCAGCCCAGCACCATGTGACTCTCGGCAATAGCTCACTTAATCTTCCCGACGGCCCCCAGCGTCTTGACACCTTCGGGTAATTGTTTGCGCTTTACAAATACTGGACATTTACAAGGGTTAGAGCAAATGCGCTGAGAACTATTTAGCAGGGTTCAGGGCATTCCAGAGCAATTACACCAGTACCTAGTAGTCAAAATAGGGGCAGAATGTAGGGGTAAACTTGCAAAAAGCCTGTTTCCTTACAGTAAACTAGTAGCAAAACAAACGGGAAAGTTATGCAGATTAAAAAAATTACATGCAAAAAGCAAACACAGAAAATACACAGTGTTTCATAATAGAAAGGGATGAAGGAGAAGAGAATCCAAGTACACCTTGTTTACAGTCAAATATCCTAACTTTCTTTAAATGTATAGCTTCCCTATCAATGCCTTGGCTAGAAAGCACGATAAACAAAACAGCCAACACATTAAGCCAAAACAGTGAAGTAGGAGACCAAAATTGAAACTAATTAAATTTCTAAGCAATTATCCACAATCAGTCCGCCGGGTGTGGTGGCTTAGTGGACTAATGCGTCCACTGTAGGGGCCTGTGTTCGACCTCATGGTCACATGTTCAAACCCTGGCGGGTCCATTCAGCCTTTCATCCTTCTGAGGAAGTCGATAAAATGAGTATCATTGAGTTGGATAACAAACATCTGTTATTCAGTGCCAAGATACCCTTGGGTGAACGTGCACTTTACAAATACACGTTGTGTTATCAGTAATCACAAAAAGTACCCAGAATGCAAAGACATACTAAAGAGAACGCAAACATTATGTCTGAGCCTCATGAAACAGTTATCTTTCCTTAAAGCCCTTCCATCACTGTAATCAAATTTACAAGATATTCAGGAATACAATATCTTAAAATATCAAAGAAAATCTTAAACATGTCATTTTATTAATTAAAATAAAGTACAATGTGAAGGTCATTATTTAAGGAAAGTTTTAATGTAAGAAATCTATAACAATACCAGGTTGTTCCTAGATGCATCAGTTAAAGGTTAAAAACATTCCTAAAAAAACTAAATATAGTTACGTTTCATCATGCGAAGATTTGTTCAGATTTGGACGTTTTCCTCTAGTTATTTGTATTTGAATGTTTTTTTGGTTATTATGCCACATACGAGGAAGTATTATACTGCTGTCACTCAATACATCTATTATTATCATCACACAACACCTTGTTGTATGTAATCTTATAAACTGGAGCATATGTTTAACATTTTAACTTTATCATTCCATTTTTCTGGCATACAGGATGGTTCCTACCTCCAGGTTATACAGCACTCGGAAAGTTGACATTCCTGGGGCTGAAGATCGGAAAAGACTTTCCAAGATGGAACTGGCACTTGGTTGGTGTTGATGTTTCGCAGACAGAGATGGGGATTTTGAAGACTGCGATCCTTGAGATTCTGACAGAAGCGTCTTCTGGTTGGATTAAGCAGAGGCAATCCCTTATTAAGCACAATGGTATAACGTTGGAGAATTTATTAAAGCTATGCAAAAACAAAACAAAGAAAGACAGTAGCTAGAGTGCTCAAGAGTTGTTTTATAGTTTGACATGCTTTAAGTAAGCACAATCGTCAGCAGGCGGAAAATTCTCATATACGCATCAGTTTAAAACGTAGCTAAAGAAGCAGTTACTTCCCTTTGGCAAAAATACTTTTAGATGCATGAGATTTTTTCCTTCAAAGACTACTCATAATGAAATTTCACCAAGGCTGAGGAATAGTTTTAAGTAATGCCAGCTTACCAGCACCAACTCCAGTCACTATGATGACATGTTCAGATATCTCTGAAATGGGTCCATTAAAGTGTCCCTGGCGACATCAGTTACCCCATTCTATCGGGGTCAGGACGAAATCAAAACTGAACATAGTGTGATAAGGAATATGTGGGGAGATACTATATTTATAAGAAGATCAAGTTACTTACATTCAGTAATGCTGCTTCTGGTGACTACTATAACTGCACCCAACTCCCCTTTAGGATATTTCCAGGAATTATCAAATACTAAAGCAGCAGTTCTCATGCACCAACAGGTAGCACAATCGAACTACGTAACTGCCTTCCGCCCCAGAAGGGACAAAGCACAGCCACATATAGGCAGTACCCCTGCACGCTGATGACAGTTTCTGTATTGTTTTGGTTCCTCCATGCCCTCAGGTGTGGATAAACTCAAACAAATTGCAGGTGACACTGCTGAAAATATATTCCATTTAGATTCAGGGTATGCAAAGTTAGCTGAAGTGTATATCCTGAAAATGTTGCTTGGCTCCAGCCTTCCTGGAACTAGGTTGAGCACCCTGATTTAAAGTGAGACCAATGCCTTGCAGATGGTGGCTTCTCCTAAGAGACAACTGACTACCACTCTAAGATATCAATACTTTTTGCAGCTCAGGTAATTTCTTCAATGAAAGTTTATGCAATACTAAGTAAAAAGATTGGAAGATTAACAAATAAAAGTTGAATGCCTTTTTCTGTCTACAAAACACATAAATCAGAATTTACCTGCTTTCCTGCTACTATTTTCTTTCATAATCAAAGTAGACCAGGGAAATGCATCGTCTCCTTCTCACTACAGTCAGCAATTACAGCACTATTGCAGTGCCATGGGTCTGTCTCGGCTCCCTGTTCCAGCAGCTCTGAGCTCAGTCCCTTCTTCTCTGCCAGGAGCTGGCTGAGAGTAGTGTAAACGAACAAGTTACTTACCTTCGGTAATGCATTATCTGATAGAGACAGGATCTAGCTGCAGATTCCTTACTTTAGAATCTTCCACAGGCACCAGACTTGATCCGGACTTTTTTTCCCATAGTACATCCGCACACCGGCAGAGTGCATCGCGAGACTCCATATCTACGTCGTCCACCGGATGAGATCAAGAGTCCATATAACTTGCTCGCAACGCAGTCTTTCGTGACTATTTTCCACACTCGAAACACGGAGCCCCAAACTGAAACTGCCTATTGAACTGTGTGCTTAAACAAAAGACACTAATATGTCAAATAAATACCGAATTTCTAACCAAAAAATTCAGTATGTGAATATCTCAATAAGATCTTGAGATGAAAAAGAATTCCTACATCCAATGCACAAGTTACTAACTTGTGTAACGATATATCTGTAAGAGACAGTAGTTAGTGACAGATTCCTTACCTTAGAATATCCCCAGGCGTCAGGCTGGATCCGGAAAGTTTTTTGCGTAGCAGTACCCTTGCGCGTCGGTAGGCGGCGTCGTGCGGCTCTGCGTCCGTCGTCGGCGTCGTGATCGCCGGGATGACGTCGCGGGCAGTACTTAGGCGCCGCCCCTGCGCGCTGACGTCAGTTCTGTACACGACTTTCCGCGCCAGGAACGCAGAGCCATGCAAGAAGCTGACATAGGTGTCTGAAAAATACTAGGGCCCTGAAAGGGATGTCCTTAACCCTAGAAATCAGTTCGCAGAACGGGGAGGATGGGTGGGGCGGTAAGGAATCTGTCACTAACTACTGTCTCTTACAGATATATCGTTACACAAGTTAGTAACTTGTGCATCTGAAAGAGACACGTTAGTGACAGATTCCTTACCTTAGAATAGATACCCCAGCAATACCAACCCCGGTGGTGGGTCTGCGAACAAAGATCAGACAAGGAAGTCCTGGAGGACAGAACGGCCAAAGAAGCCGTCCCACCGGACTGTCAAGGCAGTAATGCTTTGTAAACGTGTGCAGCGAGGCCCACGTAGCTGCCTGACAGATAACCGGCAGCGGAACACCGCGGCCCAAGGCCGTGGTAGCAGCCGTTGCCCTGGTGGAATGGGCACGCAGCCCAACAGGAGGCTCCTTCTTAGCCAAAGAATAGCAGGTCTTGATGCACAAGGTAACCCAGCGGGAGATGGTCCTCTTGTGCACCGCCCGACCTTTTTGGCGCCCACGTAGCCAACAAAGAGCTGGTCATCCACCCGGAAGTGTTTTGTGCGGTCAATATAGAAGGAGAGCGCACGTTTTGGGTCCAGACGGTGGAGCCTCTCTTCCTCTCTGGAAGGATGCGGAGGCGGAAAGAAGGTGGGCAAAGTGATGGTCTGCCCAATGTGGAAAGCAGTAACCACCTTTGGCAAGAAGGACGGACGCGTCCGAAGAACAACCTTGTCTGGATGAACAGACAGAAAGGGAGGTTTGCAAGATAGAGCCTGGAGCTCACTCACCCGCCGAGCGGAGGTGATGGCCACCAGAAAGGCTGTCTTCAGAGTCAGAAGACGAAGAGGACAGTTATGTAGAGGCTCAAAGGGAGCGCACATTAAAAGGTAAGAACCAAGTTCAAGTCCCACTGAGGCATCACAAACTGAACAGGAGGGAAGAGGTGAGTAATGCCTTTTAAGAACCTGTTAACAACAGGGGACTTGAAAAGGAGGGCTGATCAGGGAGCCTGAGGAAGGCCGAGATAGCACAAAGATAACCCTTGATGGTACCCAGGGCAGAACCCTGTTGGGCCAGAGAGAGAAGGAACAGAAGGACCTCAGAAAGAGGGGCAGAAAGGGGATTCACAGCCTTTGCTGTGCACCATGCCACAAATTTGTTCCACCTGCAGGCGTATACCACTTAGTGGAGGGACGCCTGGCTGCCAGAATCACATCACAAACTTCGGGAGGCAAGTCGAAAGGAATCAACTGCCGCCGCTCAATCTCCACGCAAGCAGGTGTAGACTGGACAGGTTCGGGTGGAGGACCGTCCCCTGCTGCTGCGACAGAAGATCCTCCCGAAGAGGCAGACGGATCGGGGGATCTACGCTCATATTGAGTAGCTCGGGATACCAAACTCTTCGAGCCCAGTCCGGAGCCACAAGAATGACTTGGGCCCGGTCGTGCCGAATCTTCTTCAACACTCTGGGTAGAAGTGGTATAGGCGGAAAGGCGTACAATAGACCGCAACTCCACTCGTGACGAAAAGCGTCGCCGAGCGAGTGCCGCCTTGGAAATTCCAACGCGCAGAACTGATGACATTGCGCGTTCTCTTCGGTGGCGAATAGATCTAACCAAGGCTCTCCCCACTGTAGAAAGAGTCCTTGCGCCACTTCCGAGTGAAGACGCCATTCGTGATCCATCATGCACCTGCGGCTGAGTTCGTCCGCCCTGGCGTTCAGGGAACCTGCCAGGTGTTGAACCATCAGGAACATGCCCTGATGTTCCAGCCATGTCCAGAGGCGCAGAGCCTCCTGACAAAGGGTCCACGACCCCACCCCGCCTTGTTTGTTGCAGTACCACATGGCGGTGGTGTTGTCTGTGAACACCTGCACTACCTTCCCTTTGACAGAGGGAAGGAATGCCTTGAGTGCAAGTCGGATCGCCCCGGAGCTCCAGAAGGTTGATATGGAGCCGGGACTCCGCCGGAGACCAGAGGCCTCTGATCTCCGCCTCTCCCATGTGACCGCCCCATCCCAGAAGGGACGCGTCCGTCACAACTGTGTGCTCTGGCTGGGGAAGGGAGAGGGATCTGCCCATGACCCATTGCCGGTTCGAGAGCCACCACTGCAACTGTTTTGCAGTCCCCTCCGAGATCTGGACGTGATCGGACAGGTTGCCCTGGTGCTGCGCCCACTGGAACTTCAGGTCCCACTGCAGAGCCCGCATATGCCATCTGGCATGACTGACCAGCAGGATGCAGGAGGCCATGAGGCCCAGCAGCCTCAGGGTCATCCGTACCGAAACCCAGGATAAAGGCTGAAAGATCGGAATCATAGCCTGAATATCCCGGACTCGCCGTTCGGGAGGATAGGCCCGAAACTGCGTCGTGTCCAGAACTGCTCCGATGAAAAGGAGCTGTGGAGAAGGAATCAGATGCGACTTCGGCACATTGATGGAGAACCCCAGCGAGTGCAGGAGTTCAGCCGTAGTCTGGAGGTAGGAGACGACTGCCTGGGACGAGCCCGCCTTCAGCAGCCAGTCGTCGAGGTAGGGGAAGACTGAAACCCCTGCCGGGCGCAGATGAGCTGCGACCACCGCCATCACTTTCGTGAACACCCGAGGGGCACTGGTAAGGCCAAAGGGGAGCACGGTGAACTGAAAATGCTCGGGGCCTACCGTGAACCGAAGGTAACGCCGGTGGGCCGGCAGGACGGGGATGTGGAAATATGCGTCCTGCAAGTCCAACGCTACCAACCAGTCTCCAGGGTCGAGGGCAGTCAAGACCTGAGCTAGGGTGAGCATCTTGAACTTCTCCTTCCGGAGGAAGCGATTGACGTTCCGGAGGTCCAAGATAGGACGCATGTCCTCCTTGTCCTTTTTGGGCACCAGAAAGTAGTGGGAGTAGCAACCATGCCCTACTTCTGGGGTCGGAACACGCTCGATGGCCCTCTTGGTCAAGAGGGCCGTGACTTCCTTCTGCAGAAGTACCAAGTGATCCCCTGACATGCGGTGGAATTGAGGTGGCATGGCTGGGGGGTGGTCTCGAAGGGGAGGGAGTAGCCCCTTCGGACAATGTCCAAGACCCACCTGTCCGAGGTGATGGTACGCCAGTGGGGAAGGTGATGGCGGACCCTGCCCCTACTGGCGTGCTGTGCACCTGAAAGGAGGGACTAGGAGGGCTTGGAGGCCGCGGACGGGTTGGAGGTGGTGGCCTGACCCGCACGCTGGTTGCCCGATCCGCCACGGCGGAATCCACGTCCTCGGCCACGCGAAGACGCCTGCTGCGCTGGCCGGTGGCTGGGCTGCTGACGTGACGGGGCGCCCCTTCCGTGGCCACGATAGGGGCGAAAAGCACAAGTCAGCGGAGGGCGTGTAGCAGAAAGGCCCAGGGACTTGGCAGTAGCCCGTGAGTCCTTAAAGCGCTCCAACGCATGGTCTGCTTTGGACCCAAAAAGACCGACTCCATCAAAGGGCATGTCCATGAGAGTATTCTGGACATCCCCTGAAAAACCAGTGGTTCTCAGCCAGGCGTGGCGTCGCAGCGCCACCGTCGTTGCAATAGACCTGCCCAGCGAGTCGGCGGTATCAAGGCCACATCGTATCGTGTATTTGGCCGCATCCCTTCCTTCCGCAATGGCGCGGGAAAGCAGTGTCTGGACCTCCTCAGAACACTGGGGCAAAACATTCGCCACCGAATCCCACAAGGAGTGGGTATATCGGCCCAAAAGACAAGCGGTGTTGATGGACCGCAAGCCAGCACTGGAGGAAGAAAAACCCTTCTTCCCAAATTGATCCAGGCGTTTGGATTCCCTATCCGGAGGGCGGTAGGGAAGGCGGTTTGGGAAGCGGAGGCTTGGACAACCAAGCTCTCAGGAGTGGGGTGGACAGAGAGAAACAGGGAGTCGCCCGTAGCTGGGCGATGGCGTCGGGACACGTTCCTATCCACAGAAGCCCCTGTGTTGGGCTTGGACCAGGCGCCCAAAAGAACGTCAGTGAGGGCGTCGTTAAACGACAGCACAGTCTCCGTAGAGGAGGCTGCCGGCTGAAGCACCTCTGTCAAGAGATTAGTCTTGACCGCCACAGTAGGGAGTTGGAGATGTAAGGCTCCAGCCGCCCCTACGCAACACCGTTGCAAAATTGGCTCCCTCCTCCGTAGCCACGGGAGGAGACAGCATGCCAGTGTCAGGGGAAGTATCTAGACCACTGCCATCCCCTAGACCCTCTGTCCAGTCCTCATCGTACTGACACTGTTGTGCCAGAGGGTCATCAGACCCCTCCCAGTCCTCCTGGTCCTCCTCTGGTTCAAAATAAGGGGAGGAGGGACATTTGGGACCCAAGGTCTCATCGGTGCCGGAACCGGCGTCGAGCGACGTCGGTCCGGGTCCATGTCCGGAGCCGGAAGGAACTGGGGACGACGCCGCCCGGAGCCCCAGGCGGCGTCGAGAACGGCACCGGAGACATCGGCGCCGGCGGAGGTGCCGTTAGGTCGACCGGCGTCGATGGGGGTTGTGGAGCCGGGATCGAGACCGGGGCCGGAGCCGGGATCGAGGCTGGAGGCACGGGCGACGCCGGGGCCGGAGCCGTCGGCGACGCCGGAGCAACCCTATCAGGGCCCGCGGGGCCCGAAGGCGCACCGGAGGGACCTGGAGGCCCGAAGAGGCGGGCCATGGCCGACAGGAATTCCTGTACTTGGACCGGATCCGCCCCCGAACCCGGGAAGGACGGGTATTGCGGGGGCGACTCCACAGGCATGTCCGGGGCCGCGGGGACGGTGCCGGGAGGGGCCTCAGCCGAGTCGCGAGACCGGCGAGGCGAAGTCCTAGAGCGACGATGCTTCTTGGACTTTTTGTGTTTGGACTTACCGGACGAAGAAGACTTCGATGCCGACGACCGGTGTGGACTCCGCGATCGACCCCTGGACCTCTCACGCGACCGGGGATTGCGCGGAGCCGAATGCCGGGCCTCTAGGAGCTTTCGAGACCGCTCTCGCAAAGCTTTCGGGTTGAGGGCCCGGCAGTCGGAACAAGACTCCGTGTCGTGGCCTCGGCCGAGGCAGAAGAGACACTCCCGATGCGGGTCTGTGATGTACATCATCCGAGCACAGGCGCCGCAACGTTTAAACCCGGGCATCCCTACGACACCTTGAAGTCGATTGAAGAAAAACAGTGAAAAATTCACCAAAAAAGATTAGTCAAAAAATGACCAGGGCACTGCTCTTCCCGGATCTGCGCTTGCTGGCGCGGAAAAAGAAGAACTGACGTCAGCGCGCAGGGGCGGCGCCTAAGTACTGCCCGCGACGTCATCCCGGCGATCACGACGCCGACGACGGACGCGGAGCCGCACGACGCCGCCTACCGACGCGCAAGGGTACTGCTACGCAAAAAACTTTCCGGATCCAGCCTGACGCCTGGGGATATTCTAAGGTAAGGAATCTGTCACTAACGTGTCTCTTTCAGATATCACAGAATTCTCTTTTTCTACTTAGCTCTTTTATTTTACAAAAAATAAAGACACAACAATCAAGACCAAACAGGATTCAGTTCGCAGAAGCGGGGAGGATGGGAGGGCCATTAAGAAATCTGCAGCTAGATCCTGTCTCTACCAGATAATGCATTACCGAAGGTAAGCAACTTGTTTATCTGATAAGACATATCTAGCCGCAGATTCCTTACTTTAGAATCTAATGCCAAAGCCATAGCAACCCTGGAGGAGGGTCTGCGAACTGTAACCATGAAAAGTCACTTACTAAGACTAACCCAGTCCAGAAGACCTGGGAGTCATCCTCGACTCAACGCTCTCCATGGCCAGGCAAGTCAACGCAGTCTCATCCTCCTGCTTCAACACCCTCCGCATGCTTCGCAAGATCTACAGGTGGATCCCGACAGACACAAGAAGAACAGTCACCCAGGCCCTCGTCAGTAGCAGACTGGACTATGGGAACGCCCTCTACGCGGGAGCCCCGGCCAAGCTCATCAAGCGACTGCAACGCATACAAAACGCCTCCGCACGCCTGATCCTCGATGTACCACGCCACAGCCACATCACCCCCCACCTGAGGAACCTGCACTGGCTCCCCGTCGACAGGAGAATCTCCTTCAAACTCCTCATCCACGCACACAAGGCACTCCACAAGACTGGCCCAGCCTACCTCAACAGACGACTCCTCTTCTACGTCCCCAACCGTCAACTCCGCTCCGCCGACCTCTCCCTCGCCACCGTCCCTCGCATTCGAAGAACCACCACCGGCGGCAGATCCTTCTCCCACCTCGCCGCCAAGACCTGGAACACCCTTCCACTAAGCCTACGACAGACCCAAGACCTGCTGACCTTCAGGAGGCTACTCAAGACCTGGTTGTTCGACCAGTAGCAGCACCCCCCCCCCTTTTTTTCTCCCCAGCGCCTTGAGACCCTCGCGGGTAAGTAGCGCGCTTTACAAATTCTGTGATTGATTGATTGATTGAAGAAGAGAATAGACCGGAAATTTAAGATAATGTAGGTAAGTCGAAACATACCTAACCAAATGAGGTCCCCTTAGAAGGGGTCATAGGTAAATAAAGCTGGAAGACATTTAAACCATGGGAATAATCTACCCATGTCAGTAAGAAAAACCAGCTTTAGAAGCTCTCGCCTCACAATAACTGTGGATACAACCACAGTACAAAAAGAACAAGTTAATTACCTTCGGTTCCAATATATCTGTAAGAGACATATATTAGTTATGGATTCCCCACCTTAGAATTACCCCCAGGCGTCAGACTGGATCCGGAGAATTTTTTCCTCAGCAGTACCCCTGCGCGTTGATAGGTGGCGTCGGTCGACTCCGCGTTAGTCGTTGGCGCCGTGGTCGCTGGAATGGTGCCGCAGTATCTACTTAGACGCCGCCCTCGCGCACTGTCAGTTCTTTACTCGACATTCCATGCCAGAAGCGAAGAGCCATGCAAGACACTGACCACTGGTGCACAAAAACTAGGGCCCTAAAAGGAAGTCCCTTACTCTAGAAGTGAGTTCGCAGAACGGGGAGGATGGGTGGTGCGGTGAGGAATCCATAACTAATCTAGGTCTCTTACAGATATATCGTTACCGAAGGTAAGTAACTTGTTCATCTGAAAGAGAAACTTAGTTATGGATTACTCACCTTAGAATAGATACCCCAGCAATACCAACCCCGGAGGTGGGTCTGCGAACCAAGTTCACACCAGAAACTCCTGGAGAACTGAACGGCCAAAGAAGCCGTCTCTCAGGACTTGGCTATCCAGGCAGTAGTGTTTGGTAAACGTGTGCAGTGAAGCCGACGTAGCTGCCTGGCAGATATCATGAAGAGGGACTCCACGACCCTAAGCAGTAGTAGCTGCCGTTGCCCTGGTGGAATGGGCACGCAACCCTATTGGAGGTTCCTTTTTCGCCAAGGAATAGCAGATTTTTATACAAAGAACGACCCATCGAGAGATGGTCCGTTTTTGTACGGCCCGACCTTTCTTGGCACCCGCATAGCCAACAAAGAGTTTGTCATCCACCCGGAATTCTCTTGTGCGATCCACATAAAAGGAAAGCGCACGTTTTGGATCCAGACGATGGAGCCGCTCTTCCTCTTTAGAAGGATGCAGAGGCGGAAAGAAGGTGGGCAAAGTGATGGTCTGTCCTATGTGGAAAGAGGTAACCACTTTGGGAAGGAAAGAAGGCCTAGTGCGAAGGACAACTTTGTCCGGATGAACAGCCAGGAAAGGAGGTTTAGAAGAAAGGGCCTGAAGCTCACTCACCCTGCGAGCAGGGGTGATGGCAACCAAGAAGGCAGTTTTCAAAGTTAAAAGTCTGATTGGACAATTATGTAGCGCCTCAAAGGGAGCGCACATAAGATAAGTCAGAACCAAGTTCAAATCCCACTGGGGCATTACGAAAGGAATAGGAGGGAAGAGATGAGTAATGCCCTTGAGGAATCTATTTACAATAGGGGACTTGAAAAGAGAAGGTTGATCAGGAAGCCTAAGAAAGGCTGAAATGGCTGAGAGATAGCCCTTAAGAGTGCCCAGAGCAGAGCCCTGCTGGGCCAAAGAAAGGAGGAACAAGAGAACCTCAGAAAGAGGGGCGGAAAGGGGATCCACAGCCTTTGCTGTGCACCATGCCACAAATTTGTTCCATCTGCAGGCGTATACCGTTTTAGTGGAGGGACGCCTGGCTGCCAAGATAACATTACAGACTTCGGGCGGAAGGTCGAAAGCCATCAACTGCTGCCGCTCAATCTCCACGCAAGGAGGTGGAGGCTGCTGCTGCAACAGAAGATCCTCCTGAAGAGGCAGTCTGATCGGAGGATTGATGGCCAAGTACAAGAGCTCGGGATACCAGACTCTTCGTGCCCAATCCGGAGCCACAAGAATGACTTGGGCCCGGTCGCGCTTGATCTTCTTCAGCACTCTGGACAGAAGTGTATAGGCGGAAAGGCGTATAGAAGACCGCAACTCCACTCGCGACGAAAAGCGTTGCCTAAAAGTGCCGCCTTGGAAATTCCAACGCGCAGAACTGCTGACATTGCGCGTTATCTTCGGTGGCGAATAGATCTAACCAAGGTTCTCCCCACTGCTGAAAGAGACCTTGCACCACCTCCGAGTGAAGACGCCATTCGTGATCCATCATGCACCTGCGGCTGAGTTCGTCCGCTCTGGAGTTCAGAGAACCTGCCAGGTGTTGAACCACCAGGGATATGCCCTGATGTTCCAGCCATGTCCAAAGGCGGAGAGCCTCTTGACATAGGGTCCACAACCTCACCCTCCCTATTTGTTGCAGTACCACATGGCGGTGGTGTTGTCCCTTGCACACCTGCACTACTCTTCCCCGGACAGAGGGAAGGAATGCCTTTAGTGCAAGATGAATTGCCCGAAGCTCCAGAAGGTTGATGTGGAGCCCGGACCCCGCCGGAGACCTTAGGCCTCTGATCTCCGCCTCTCCCATGTGGCCACCCCACCCCAGAAGTGATGCATCCGTCACCACTGTAAACTCTGGTTGGGGAAGGGAGAGGGATCTGACATGGACACAATCCTGGTTCGTGAGCCACCACTGCAATTGTCGAGCAGTGCCCTTCAAGATCTGGACGCAATCGGACAGATTCCCCTGATGCTGTGCCCACTGGAACTTCAGGTCCCACTGCAGAGCCCGCATATGCCATCTGGCATGATCCACCAGCAGGATGCAAGAGGCCATGAGGCCCAGCAGCCTTAGGGTCAGTCTGACCGAAACCCGGGATAGAGGCTGAAAGATCAGAATCATAGCCCAAATATCCCGGACTCGCTGCTCGGGAGGATAAACCCAAACTGCGTTGTGTCCCAAACCGCTCGGATGAAAAGGAGCTTCTGAGAGGGAGTCAGGTGTGACTTCGGCACGTTGATAGTGAACCCCAGCGAATGCAGGAGGTCCGCCATAGTCTGGAGGTGGGAGAAGACTGCCTTGGGGCGAGCCTGCCTTTTTTTTTTTTTTACGGAGTTTTATATAGCACGAACTTGACCCCAAGGTATTGGGTATCAGAGCGCTTTACTTATCACCAGTTGCGTTACATGAGGACACATTCATTTTTTTTGTTAGGCACGGGGAGATTGAGTGATTTGCCCAGAATCACAGGATGTTCAGCGTCATTGCCGAGACTCGAACCCAGTTCCCCAGATTCGAGGTCGACCGCCCTAGCCGTTAGGCCAACTCCACTCCCCATCCTCGCCTTCAACAGCCAGTCGTCGAGATAGGGGAAGGCTGGAACCCCTGATCTGCTCAGATGAGCTGCGACCACCGCCATCACCTTTGTGAACACCCGATGGGTGCTGGTAAGGCCAAAGGGGAGCACAGTAAACTGAAAATGCTCGTGGCCTACCGTGAACTGTAGGTAACGCCGGTGGGCCGGCAGGACAGGGATGAGAAAATAAGCGTCCTGCAAGTCCAACGCTACCAACCAGTCTCCCAGGTCGAGGGCAGACAGGACCTGAGCCAGTGTCAACATTTTGAACTTCTCCTTCCGGAGGAAGCGGTTAACGTTCCTGAGATCCAAGATAGGACGCAGGCCCTTGTCCTTCTTGGGCACCAGAAAGTAGTGGGAATAGCAACCACGACCTACTTCTGGGACAGGAACTCGCTCGATGGCCCCCTTGGCCAAGAGTGGCGTAACTGCCTGCTGGAGAAGGGCCAGGTGATCCTCCGACATGCGATGGAATGGAGGTGGCATGGGTGGAGGGGTAGTCTCGAAGGGGAGGGAGTAGCCCCCCAGGACTATCTGCAAAACCCACCTCTCCGACATGATGTTGAGCCAGTGGGGGAGGTGATGGCGAATCCTGCCGCCCACTGGCGATTGATGGGCCTGAAAGGTCGGACTAGGAGGGTTTGGAGGCTGCTGCAGAGGGCTGGACAACTTGCGCAGGCCTGTGGCTCTGGGCGGAACGTGGCGGGGCACCCGTTCCGTAGCCACGAAAAGAGCGAAAAGCAGACTGCGCTGGGCGGGAGGTGGAAGCGAGGCCTAAGGATCTGGCTGTAGCCCTAGAATCCTTAAAGCGCTCGAGCGCGTTGTCTGCCTTGTCGCCAAACAGGCGACAGCCATCAAAGGGCATGTCCAAAAGCGTTGCTTGGACATCACCCGAAAAGCCAGTGGACCTCAACCAGACGTAGCGTCGCAGTGCTACTGACGTGGAAATTGTCCTGCCCAGTGACTCGGCAGTGTCCAGCCCACACCAGATGGCGAACTTCGCTGCTTCTCTCCTTTCGGCAACAGCATGGGAGAGCACGGCCTCCTGCAGGCACTGTGGCAGCACCTGCGCAACCATGTCCCACACCGAGTGGGAGTAACGGCCCATCAGACATGCAGTGTTCACCGACCGCAGTCCCAAGCTGGAGGAAGAAAACATCTTCTTCCCAAGGTGGTCCAGCTTCTTGAATTCCCTATCAGGTGGTGCGTTAGGGAATGCGCCTTTGGATGTAGAGGCTTGGACTACCAAGCTCTCTGGGGTAGGGTGGACCGAGGAAAATGGGGTCACCCGGGGCTGGGCGGTGGCGTCGGGCAATCACCGGACCCCCTGTGTTGGGCTTGGACAAAGTGCCCAAAAGGATGTCCTAAGGGCCTCATTGAACGGCAGCAGGGGCTCCGAAGAAGCCGCTGCCGGCTGAAGCACCTCGGTCAGGAGGTTAGTCCTGACCGCCACCATAGGAAGCTCTAGGTTTAGGGCCTCGGCTGCCCTACGCAACACCACTGCGTAAGACGCACCCTCCTCCGTAGTCACGGTAGGGGGAGAAAGCATGCCAAGGTCTGGGGAGGTGTCCAGACCACTGGCGTCATCCAACTCCTCTCTCTAGTCCGGTTCCTCTAATTGATCTGCAAGAGGGTCAACAGACCCCTCCAAGTCCTCCTCACCCTCTCCTGGTAGCCACTCAGGGTGTTAAGAAATATCAGGGGAGAACAGGGGTACAAAAGTACCGGTCTGCGCCGGTCCAGACGTCAGGCGACGTCTGTCCGGCTCCGTGTCCTCATCGAGGGGGAGGCCGGGATAGACGCCGGCTGGGGACACAACCGGCGTCGGAGGTGTCGTCACTGGATTCGGCGCCGGAGGTGTCACGAGGTCGACCAGGGCTGATCCGGATCCAGGCCTGGATCCTTAGGGGCCCTGCGGTGCCGAAGTCGGCATCGAAGGCCTAGAGCCCCCAGCCGTGTCCGCGGCACCCGAAGGCACGCCGGCAGAGTCGGGCTGCCCGAAGATGGAGGTCAAGGCTTCGTAAAAGCTTCTAAGCTGGGCAGGGGTCGCTCCGGCTCCCGGAAAGGGAGGGATGGCCACGGTCGACCCAACAGGTTCCGCGGGTGGAGCCGGACGCCTACCTCCCGCTTCCCGTCGGCCGACGGACGGGGAGAACACGAAGAGCGATGATGCTTCTTCGCCTTCTTCTTGTGCTTCGACTTACCCGAAGACTTCGATGACAAGTGGTGGTGGTGGTGGCTCCGCAACCTCCCTCTCGAACAGGACCTCAAACGGCGCGGAGCAGACAGCCGGGCCTCGAGAAGCTTTCGGGACCACTCCCGCAAAGACTTCGGGTTCATGGCCCGGCAGTCGGAGCGCAACTTCGGGTCATGGTCGCACTCCAGGCACCAAAGACACACGAGGTGCGGGTCCGTGACTGACATCAGTTTGCGACAGGAGTCGCAAACCTTGAAGCCGGTCCGATGTGACATCCCTCCGTGCACCAGGAGTCGATCGACTCAAAAAAGGTGTCGACAAAAGTCGCAAAAACAGAGTCAAAAAGTGACTCGAGGTACCGCTCTCTCCGGATCTGCGCTGGCTGGCGCGGAAAAATAAAGAACTGACGTCAGCGCGCGAGGGCGGCGTCTAAGTAGATACTGTGACGTCATTCCGGCAACCACGACGCCAACGACGAACGCGAAGTCAACCAACGCCACCTATCGACGCGCAGGGGTACTGCTGAGGAAAAAATTCTCCGGATCCAGTCGGACTCCTGGGGGTAATTCTAAGGTGAGGAATCCATAACTACTTGTCTCTTTCAGATTTAGAAGACAAAAAAATCATGAGGAAAGAACTAACCATGGCAATAAGACTTTAATCACAACCATCTGGTTATATACTCACGTCCGAACAGTATGGTCAAACCTGTGAACCCAGAACAGCTGGCCATGCCACTGAATAACACCTGTAAACCATAGAAGGTCAGGATTGCCCTGTAAAATACACAGAGAAAATCCATCCTCCACGGAGAAAACAAATGTTTATATAAAAATGAAGTCAAACGAAACATTAGACCCTGTTGGCATAGAAACAGTCCTTCCACAGAAAAAAGAACTAGAGATATACAAGGACCGCTAGAATATCCCATATACACAAAAGTACATATACATATATGAAGACATAGAAGTAACATGATCAACGCCCATGTATTCACCAAGAAACATTTTTATATCAAAAGATAATAAATAGAGACAATAATCTGCAGAGAACAGTGACTTAACAATACGCGACCATAGCGGATTCATATCTATAGAAAAACAATGGCATCCAACCCATAAGGGTAATGGCAAGCTGTCTAGAAAACCACCATTAAACAATGGTAGCATAACATCGAAATAAGATAAGAATAAAAAAAAATCTTGATAACCTAACTACAACAAAGGTCTGAACAAGACCTTGCTTTATGTAGAGACCATCCACCAACAGTCTGGTAAAAGACCCAAATCTAAAACTTTAAAAAAAGGGATTCTAAAATAAAAGTCGAACATTAATTTGTCTAAACCTCTAGGAACCACACTTCACAATGTGTGACCCAACTTACAGCCCCTAGAGGTAGGAAATCAGGAAAAGAGTTGACCACCAGCAACTATAGACAGAAACATAGTAAAAAGGAATTGACCCTTAAGAGAGCAAAGATCCTGAAGGCAGGAATAAAAGTCTTCCATAAAGGGTAGAAACTTCGAGGCCCATTCCTCTCCCCCTCAAGGATCAATCTATGTTAATTCTTCACAGAGAAGAAACAGTACAGTATTAGATGGAAATGTTCTTCAAGAACAAAGAAACAATGTTTAGTAATAACGCACAGTGTCATGACCATCCAGAAAAGGGCAAAATATTCAATAACCTTTTCCAATGGAAGGAATAGAATCATTTAAGATACTATATGTTCCTGAAGATCTATATTAGCATGATATAATACCAGGAAATATCACTGGCCGCAAGACAGAACCTAAATTGTAAAATAATCACAAGTGTTCACAAGACAAGCATTTGGCTAATAATGTTGTACATCAGCAGATGTAGAGAGCTTCATCCACCTTGTAAGCGGAAGGCAAGTATCAGACAAAAGCCGAAGCCACATCAACAATAATGTAGACTACCAGATACCTTCTGTGAAATTGTCAGAAGAAATTTTGGGATAGACACTTTAGTGCCATACCCTACAAAAACACAATAGACACTTAACATGTCTATTAAGAGGACTTTGCACCTATGCCTCTCATTAAAGGGCAAATCATATACCCCAAGGCTCCAAAGGGGTATGAATTCAAAAGTACCACAAAGTACTAATCCAACACAGAGTAGAACTCAATACACATACCCGAGACAAATAATGCATAATCTGAGTAAACCACTCCCGATAATAATAATAATAATAATATATATATATATATTTTTTTTTCACTGAAAAAACCATAGGTTTTAGGGAAAGTTATAGTTAGTTGGACATTTCACTCGTACAAAACCAGTGAAATTTCCCCGTTATAGTTAGTTCAGCTAACTATAACTCGCGCCCATAATGCACTGCTGATGACGTCACATATTACATCACTCATGACATGGTCAGTGACATCACTGATGACATCTCAAATGACATCACTGATGACATCACTGATGACATCATCCATGTGATAATTTCATGCATCTTCTCACACCTAATATAACTTTTGATACACCCACTCTAAATTACAGACTGCCATTCTCAAAACCATAGACACTCCAACACCAATAACTACATACCCACTCACTGATTCTTAGGTCTACACACACATCCACTCACTCACCCGTACAGTCACTCATACTTACGGTCACTCAGTTCAGGACTATCATATGCACTCATACACCTATATAGACACTCACACACAGCCACTCATCCATAGAGGTACTCACACACCTAGTTAGTCATGCAAATAATTAATCACACTCCCATTTACTCACCTATACAGTTATACACACACCAGCTCACTTATTCATACAAACACACCCATACACACACTCCACCCACCCATACAGTCCATCACAGATGCACTCTTGAAACCATGCACCCAGTGAATCACCCACTCACACATCTATGCACAGAGTCACACACACCCCACCCACACACTCAGGCACCCATACAGATACTCAGACAACCAATCAATAACTCATATAGACACTTATGTAGCTACTCACAAACCCATGCAGCCGCTTACACACCAACAGACAGACGGATACAGACATTCACACAGTTTAGTCACTAACCCATGCATTCACTAAGATACGTTTAATCACTCACTTATAGACTCAGTCACGCACCTACTAAATCATCCATTCAGACACTTATACACCCACTCATTCTTCAATACGCCTTTCCCTATATATATTAAACATATTTAAACTTTACAGAAACACACAGTCACTGGATGATGTCATCAGTGATGTCATTTGAGATGTCATCAGTGATGTCACTGACCATGTCAGGAGTGATGTAATATGTGACGTCATCAGCAGTGCATTGCTGGGGGGTTTTTGAGTGAATTTCAAAGGTTTTTTAAATGCTAATTTCTAACTATAACGTGCCTGAAACCTATGGTTTTTTCAGTGAATTTCAAAGGTTTTTTAAATGCTAATTTCCAACTATAACGTGTCTGAAACCTATGCTTTTTCAGTGAATTTCAAAGGTTTTTTAAATGCTAATTTCTAACTATAACGTGCCTGAAACCTATGGTTTTTTCAGTGAATTTCAAAGGTTTTTTAAATGCTAATTTCCAACTATAACGTGTCTGAAACCTATGCTTTTTCAGTGAATTTCAAAGGTTTTTTAAATGCTAGTTTCTAACTATGCCTACAGAGGTAGGACATATGAAGAAAGAAGAAAAAACGCACAGAAAGAAGCAAAAGAAATGCAGAAAGAAGCAACAGAAGTCCACATAGACGAAGAAAAGTGCAGGAAGAAGCAAGACATGTGCAGAAAAAACCAACAGAGGAGCAGAAATAGGCCTTGTTGCAAAATCATCCTGTGCCCACAACTTTTTCAGACGGGTACTGGTGGTAACTGACTAACTAGGCCTAGAGCCAGTGCTATGCTAAAAGACACTTCGAATACAGTGAAAAAACCTACATACACTAGGGAACACTATGCGTTGGGGTACCCCTGTGATTAGCATGACCTCCTCTGTAAGGCCCTAGTACATAATAGGGCAGGGGGATTAAAACTACCTCTTAAAACGCACCACGGGGCGCGTTTGCACAGTGGTGAAGGGAGGGGGGGCCTGAGTTGACGTGTGTAAACACGCCCTGTGGCAGTTTTAAGTTGGGGGATTAAGTCCCCTTGAATCCTGAGGGTCCCTGGGGTCCAACTAGCCCACCAGGTACCTCCATTAAGCCCCACAGAGTTGCGTTGCAGAGAGGTGTAAAAAGGGGCTTGGCCTCTGAACACCTCTCTGCAACGCAGCTCCCTGGCGCATACTGGAGGTTCCTGGTGGGCTAGTTGGCCCCCAGGGACCCCCAGTATTCAAGGGGAATTAGTTCCCCATCTTACAACGCGCCGGGGGGCACGTTTGCAGAGTGCTGCAGGGAGGGGGCGGGGCAGGGCATCCGGCGCGATGCCGGTCTTTTTTTTTTTTTTTAAGAAGGGGGCTGTGTGGCCCCCTTCCTTTCCTATTTTATTGACCCTGGGACCCCATCCCCCAGGGCCTGACCCCTATTTTTATTTAAAAAAATTGGAAGGGGGCCGGGTGGCCCTCCTCCCGAGGCCATATTCGGCCCCGGGGACCCCATCCCCGGGGCATGGCCAGTTTTAAAAAAAAAAAAAAATTATTGGAGGGGGGCTGCGTGGCCCCCCTCAGGCCATTTATGGCCCCGGGGACCCCATCCCCCGGGGCCGGCCTTTCCGTGTATTTTTAAAAAAAAATTCTAATGGGGGAGGGGGGCCTCGTGGACCCCCTCCGTGGCCACTTCTGGCCCCGGGGACCCCATCCCCCGGGGCCTGGCCTCTCGTTGGGGACCGTGGGGGGAGCCCCAATGCCCCCACGGTCCCGCCGGCTCCCCGCGTTCTGCGGGAGCCAGCATTGCTTTTCCACAGGGGGAGCTGCTGACATGCAGCTCCCCGTGTGGAAAAGCAATTCTGGTTTCCCTGCTCTCGCTTCAATGAAGCAAAGCAGTTTGCAATGACAGGGCGGGAGCCGCGAGGCTCCCGCCCTGTCATTGCAAACAGCAGTGTCCTGGGGGTGGGCACCCCGGGACACTGCAGGAGCCGGCCCTGGGGGGTGGCGGTCCCCAGGGCCATCACAGGCTCCAGGAGGGGGGCTGAGCGGCCCCCCTCCCAACATCTGCACAGCCCCGGGGAGGTGGTGGTCCCCGGGGGTCCGTAACGGACCCCCAAATTTGCATTGTTAGTGCCCCGGGGAGGTGGCGGTCCCGGGGCGTGTGGGGGCTCGAGCCCCCCACACAGATAGTTTTAAAAAATTAAAAAACAAGCCCCGGGGGGGGGGTGGCGGTCCCCGGGGCTGCGGGGGGCCATGTGCCCCCGAAAATATGTAAAGAAAGCCCCGGGGGTGGCCTAGGGGTCAGGGTGTTTCTACCCTGCCCCCTTGTTTTGTTTTGCGCGTTTCTTTTTCTCTTTTCTTGTGCCTGAGGCACAAGATGGCTGCCAACACTTCCTGGTTTGGAGTGTTGACAGCCAATTATAATGCAGCTCGTGATCGGGAAGGTCCGCGGATCCTCCGTGCCTCTAAATATCGAAACTTTTATTTTTGATTTTCTCAGCAACTACTGAACGGATTTACACCATTTTTAACAAGGTCGCTTTCTGAGCCAAGCAGTACCTTTTTGCCAAATTTGGGGTAAATCCGCTCAGTAGTTTCGGCTGTAGCCTTGCATAAAGTTTCCTATGGGAAATTGATTTTTTGACTCTTATTTTTTGAATTTCTCTGGAATTACTGAACGGATTTACACCATTTAAAAAGAAGCATTTGCAATGCAATAGGTCTCGCAGTTGTTAGACTTTGAGCTATTGGCATTGTAAATGGCAATGCCTTTTATTTATGTGTTGGTTTTTAAAACATAAATAAAAGGCATTGTCATTTACAATGCCAATAGGTTAAACTCTCGCAAATGCGAGACCTATTGCATTGCAAATGCTTGTTATTCCTGTCTTAGAGAGGGGTTACCTTTGCAGTTCATTGGCCTGTTCCTATTGAAGAGGACCGAGACACATTTCACATGGTTTGTCTCTGTCTAGAGGAAGAGAGTGAGCAAACAATGATAGACTGGAGAGTGGCACTGGGCTTGAGATTAATTCAACCATTCCACTAATCATTTTATTCTTTTTGTCCTTGACACACAATGAGGCCTCATATGAGCTCTGTCAATGTTCTTCTCACCACCCACTTAATATCATATGAATCCGACCCTATTTAACTACCCTGTGCCAATGCAGTTTTTTCAACACCCCCTCCCCCACCCCCATCCTAATCTTAGTTTCAGGACTGTTCCTCTCTGTTTTCCTTTCTCACCCAGACATACCCCTTCGTCTAGCCAGGCTGACCTGCACCGGCCCTCACTTCCCCCACCCCTCACAAATTGTGATAGAAATGAATAGGCATCGCCTGATATCAAAATGACACCCTTTTTAAGAACATTCATAAAATTTTACTGAGAATGTAGCGAAATATCCTGAACTGGGAATGCCTTCATCGGTGTGCAGAAAGCGCTGCTACAAGTGTGCAAATGGAGGTGCACTGTGCACACACAGTGCACATGAAAAGGCTGCAGGGTGCCCCGGGCCATCCTTTCACCCTCTCAGCTGCCCCTCGTCCTGTGCACATAAAGCACAGTTACGGCGCGTGCCTGGGACCTTTTATGCTCACGAGGGAAGGCGAGTTGCCTATTTATCCGGCCGCAGCTCGTCGTCCGTACAGTGACGCATACACGAAGACTGCTGTCTGTCTGCCAGCCCAGGCGCTTTACAATTTCCTGAGCGCGTAATTTAAGCAGCTGACAGGGATGTAGGGTATGAGATAAGGTAACAGCACTAGAAGAGTCAGCGTATCCAGAGAGGAGGGCCGTTGACAGACAGACGTACAGATAAACGGTTGTCTGTCACCCACCTATTCAACGCCCTCGGTTCTTAGCCCCTTTATTCACCAAGATCAAAGGCTTGTGAGGCAAGCTTCGGCCGCACGGAGGTGATGCCAGCGTAACATTAATATGCTGGTTGCAGAGACACGATTATTACACTCTTCCTTACATAACCCAAGGCTAACAGGCTATAGATAGACGCAGATTATCACAAACATCTCACCCGCCCCCTCCCGGGTTCCAAGTTCCCCTTTAGCCTAGAAAGCAAAAAATGCGAAACCTATTGCATTGCCCACGGAGCCGTCAGGAGTGCAGCGGGGGCACTGTCTCAGCGCGCGAAAGTGAAAGCGCGGTGGGAGCGCACGAGACGCCGTGAGCGTGCACATCGGCTGTCCCGGCGTAAGCTGAGGATCGCCGGAGAAGACACGCACGGCCAGCGTGACGGCGGCCGCATGGGCTGCGAGGTACACCGAGCACCCTGTGAGCTCTGGGGACACGCTGCAGGGCGTCGCGCTGAAGCATGGCGGAACGACGGTAAGGAATGCTGGGAGAGAGTAGCTATATGGAGAGGGCGTCAGTGTGTAGTCGTGGAGGAATATGGTGGGGGTTGGCAGATGGCGCATGGCTGGCTGACACTGGAGGGGGTGCAAGGACAGCTGGGGATTGTAGATTTAATTATGCATGCACAGCTCATGTTTTGCGGCTGGCGAGGACGGAAGGGGGACAGGAGATGTGCACATCGCGTGTCTGTACGTGCGTGTTCACGGGCGCGTTCATAATTGCAGTCCATCCTGCGCGTGCACATCTCCTGTCTCCCTTCCGAAGCAAGTCGGTAACAATAGATCTCGCTTGCGACAGCGCTTTCGCGCTGCGTCGCTAGGCGAGACCTAAAAAGGGCGCTTTCTGAACCAAGCACTACCTTTTTGCCAAATTTGGTGTAATTCCATTCAGCAGTTTGGGCTGTAGCCGTGGCTAGAGTTTCCTATGGGAATTAACATGGAGAAAACACGTTTTGGGACCCCCCCCTTTTTTCTCGGCCCCCGCTTGCCGAATCACCCCGAAACTTTCAAGATAGCAGCGGGCCATAAGTTTTGAAAATTTCGCGAAGATTCGTCAACCGGAGCCAAAGTTATTGGGAAAAGAATGTTACGAATTTCCTATGGATAATAGGTCCTAACTATAACTATCTACTGGCGACCGCCAGTAGATAATATATATATATATATATATAAATGCACATTTAAAAATGCTCACGACAGCATACAAACAATACCCCATATAGAGCATAGTATATACCATAATAGTATCACTCTTGAGCCTCAACTCTTCTCCAGAGTAAATCAAAATGTGAGCTCCGTATAACAGGGCTCAGATAAACAACATAGCACAAATTAGACACTGAAAAACTGTCATTGATAGAGTCTAGTACTTCCAAAGCGAGCAGAATAACCAAGAAAACCACTTATTGTGGAACACAAGTTCTGTAATCCCCACTGTCCAGGATTAAAAACACTAGGTATCAATAAATCTTTGTATTAAGCAAACACTATTCTGGACGTACAAGATGAAACATATAACTCAGTCGAGTAGATACTTCTCTACACCAGCTCAAACACCAAACTCATGCTTGCAAAATAGCTCAAGTGGACTTATCAGATCAACCAGCTCTGTATCGTCTTAAGGCCGAATTAGCCTGTTCTCCAAATAAACGGACACCATCAAACGTTATATCTTTGACTCTCCTGCACAATCTCTGAAAACCCAGACTTACGCAGCCACGCATGCCTGAGCAGAGCAACTAACTGAGACATAGCTCTGTCCAAAGAATCAGTGAGTCCATTCTACATTTGATGGTAAATCTTGCCACCTCCCGCCATCTTGTACCACCTGCAATAACACATTCCTGGCTTCCTCTGACAGAGAAGGTAGCCTCTGCGCCACAGAGACCCATAAAGCATGAGAAAACCTGCCCATAACAAATGTAGTGTTTAGAGACCTCAAAGCCGAGCTTTTAGAAGAAAATAGATTTCTGCCACAACCTTCTAACAATCTGGATTCTTTACCTGATGGAACCAAAGGAAGGGCATTAGGATCCGAGAATTTGTAGCAACTTGAACCAGCAGCCATTTTACAGTGGGTTGTTGCATAAGACAGTGGGTACCTAGAAGCGGATCGATGCTTATGGCTCACAGCCCAGTCAACTGGCGCTCCCAACACTGGTTTTGCCCAAGCTCCTAAAAGCAGGTTAAACAAAAGGAAGCACAGGCTCCACTCCCGTCTAGCCTTGATGAAGAATATTCACCAAAGGATCCGTGGACAATTCCACTGAGGGAAATTGGCAATCCAACACCACAGCTGCCTACCTCAATATTTCAGCCAAGGATAAACTTTCCTCCGTTGCCATACCACTGGAGGTGTCTCTAATCCACTAGCCTCCCACAGTTCAGTCAGACAATTTTACTCCACAGGAGGTTGGACAGCATGTAACGGGTTTTGACCTTCAATATACCCTCCTTCAGACACAAAACTGTATAATCCCTCAGGAAAAACAGACAAGGGTCGAATAACAGCAGATCCAAAGAGAGCGGAACTGTCGGAGCCTCACCCGACGTCGGAAATAGGAATGGGATCTGCGTCCATTGGCGCCGCCGACGTCACTGGCTGAGCAGACTCCGAAGCCCCGGGGTTGTCGCCAACCGATGCTGCCGACTTCATAGGCTGAATGGCCGCCAAAGGTCTGAACCCTGAAGGGCTGTGCACCGGCGCCTTCTCGAATCAGATAGCGGAGTCAGAGGGCCCAACTGTCACAGAGGACAAACCCGCCTGTGAGGATTCAGCCAAGGCACCTCCTACCTCATTGGGACCTGAGGGAGCACCAGAGGGAGACTAATGCCCAAAAACCTTTTGCAGGGAAAAATAATATTCCCGCATTTGGGCTACAGTCGCCCTGGCTCCAGGATATTTAGGGAGGTGCGGGGTAGACTCCTGTAAACACTCTTCAACTGACAGTTGGGAGACAGCGTCAGACTTACGCTTCGATCGTTGGGTTCTCTGAGCCCTCCTCGACGTTAACGGAGGAGACTCCTCACCCGACCGACTCCTCGACAGGTCCCTAGACTTCGGTGAAGAATGACGACGATGCAGGTTTTCAGAAAAGGGCGCCAACAGGAGTTTCATACAGTACTCTTTCAATGTCTTTGGTCGAAGCCGCTGGCAGGATCCGCAGTCCTCCGAGTCGTGATGTTCTCCAAGGCACCACAAACAGACAGTATGCGGATCCATTATCGGGTCTATCACAAGTTCTGCAGGGTTTAAACCCAGACGACATGACTCGAAAAAAGCATACTGTTCTCTCGACAAGACGTCTAGAAGGGCCTGAAAAACGCATTGCAAGCGCGGAAAAAAAGGAACAGACGTCAACGAGGGAGTTATATATGGACTCTGTTGACGTTACATCCAGTGGACGACATCGATACAGAGTCGCACAACGCCCTCTGCCGGCGTGCGGACGTACTATGGGGGGAAAAAAAGTCCGGATCCAGTCTCGCGCCTGGGGAGGATTCTGAAGTAAGGAATTTGTAGCTAGATGTCTCTATCAGATTAATCCTTTTGCTACAGCATTGCCGAAGCTGCAGTGAAAACAAGGATGAGCATTTCAGTGCCCAAATAAAGCAAATGAGATGTCAGAGCTCCTCAGCCTGGAAACGCGATACCTGGCTGATGAAACATCACTGAGCACATCACTCAGAACCTACTTTTACAATATTTCCTCACTATAGAAGAGCAACTTATCTTCAGTAATGCCTTTTCTGGTAGAAACCATCTACCCACAGATTCCTCACCTTACAATAGTCCTCAGGCATCAGAGTGGAACTGTAAGACTTTGAAGCAGTACCCCCAGCACGCCAAGAGGTGGCATCTACGACTTTGCGTCAACGTCGCCCATGCTAGAAGTGACATGCATGGGCCAATATAGGCACACTCATGCGCGTAGACATCAGTTGACTTATGCGCCCGCAAATGCGGAGTCAAAATCAAACTGGCTGTGACAAGTGTGCAGAATCCTAGATTGCGAAAATAGTCAAGTTCACAGAATGGGGAGGATGGGAGGGTCGGTGTAGAAGAACAAGTTACTTACCTTCGGTAACGATATATCTGTAAGAAGCATCGGTTAGTTATAGATTCCTTACCTTAGAATTACCCCCAGGCGTCAGACTGGATCCGGAAAGTTTTTCGTCAGCAGTACCCCTGCGCGTCTGAAGGTGGCGCCGGTCGACTCCACGTTTGTCGTCGGTGTCGTGGTCACCGGGATGACGTCGCGGTAGCTACATAGACGCCGCCCTCGCACGCTGACGTCAGTTCTGTACACGACTTTCCACGCCAGAAGCGCAGAGCCATGCAAGACACTGACCACTGGTGCACAAAACTAGGGCCCTGAAAGGAAGTCCTTAACCCTAGAAGTCAGTTCGCAGAACGGGGAGGATGGGTGGGGCGGTAAGGAATCCATAACTAACCTCTGTTGCTTACATATATATCGTTACCAAAGGTAAGTAACTTGTTCATCTGAAAGAAACAGTTAGTTATAGATTCCTTACCTTAGAATAGATACCCCAGCAATACCAACCCCGGAGGTGGGTCTGCGAACTAAGTTCACACCAGAAAGTCCTGGAGAACAGAACGGCCAAAGAAGCCGTCTCTCCGGACTTGGCTGTCCAGGCTGTAGTGTTTGGTGAACGTGTGCAGCGATGCCCATGTAGCTGCCTGACAGATGTCATTAAGAGGGACTCCCAGTCCCAAAGCAGTAGTAGCTGCCGTCGCCGTGGTGGAATAGGCGTGCCCACTGGAGGCTCCTTCTTTGCCAAAGAATAGCAAGCTTTGATGCACAGAACGACCCACCTGGAGATGGTCCGTTTGTGCACGGCCCGACCTTTCTTAGCGCCCACGTAACCAACAAAGAGCTGGTCGTCCACCCGGAATTGTTTGGTGCGATCCAAGTAGTAGGAAAGCGCACGTTTTGGATTCAGACGGTGGAGCCTCTCTTTCTCTTTTGAAGGATGCGGAAAGAAGATGGGCAAAGTGATAGTTTGGCCAATGTGGAAAGGCATAACCACCTTGGGAAGAAAGGAAGGTCTAGTTCTGAGGACGACCATGTCCGGATGAACAGCCAGAAAGGGAGGCTTGGAAGAAAGAGCTTGTAGCTCACTCACCCTGCGCGCAGACGTGATGGCCACCAGAAAGGCAGTTTTCAAGGTTAAAAGTCTGAGAGGACAGTTATGCAGCGGCTCAAAGGGAGCGCACATAAGGTATGTAAGAACCATGTTCAAGTCCCACTGAGGCATTACGAAGGGAACAGGAGGAAAAAGATGAGTAATGCCCTTAAGGAAACGATTTACAACACGGGACTTGAAAAGAGAAGGCTGATCAGGGAGTCTAAGGAAGGCTGAAATGGCCGAGAGATAGCCCTTTAGAGTGCCCAGAGCAGAGCCCTGCTGGGCCAAAGAAAGAAGTAACAAGAGAACCTCAGAAAGAGGGGCGGAAATGGGATCCACAGTCTTTGCTGTGCATCATGCCACAAATTTGGTCCATCTGCAGGTGTATACCGTCTTAGTGGAGGGACGCCTGGCTGCCAAGATTACATCACAGACTTCGGGAGGCAGGTCAAACAACGTCAACTGCCGCCGCTCAATCTCCACGCAAGGAGGTGGAAGCTGGACATGTTCGGGTGGAGGACCGTCCCCTGCTGCTGCGACAGAAGATCCTCCCAAAGAGGCAGTCTGATCGGAGGATCGATGGCCATGTGTAGCAGCTCGGGATACCAGACTCTTCGTGCCCAATCCGGAGCCACAAGAATGACTTGGGCCCGGTCGCGCTTGATCTTCTTCAGCACTCTGGGCAGAAGTGGTATAGGCGGAAAGGCGTATAGACGACAGTAACTCCTCTCGCGACGAAAAGCGTCGCCTAGCGAATGCCGCCTTGGAAATTCCAACGCACAGAACTGCTGACATTGCGTGTTCTCTTCGGTGGCGAATAGATCTAACCAAGGGTCTCCCCACTGCTGAAAGAGACCTTGCACCACCTCCGAGTGAAGACGCCATTCGTGATCCATCATGCACCTGCAGCTGAGTTCGTCCGCCCTGGCGTTCAGTGGACCTGCCAGGTGTTGAACCACCAGGGATATGTCCTGATGTTCCAGCCATATCCAGAGGCGGAGGGCCTCTTGACTTAGGGTCCACGACCCCACCCCGCCCTGTTTGTTGCAGTACCACATGGCAGTGGTGTTGTCCGTGAACACCTGCCCTACTCTTCCCCGGACAGAGGGAAGGTATGCTTTGAGTGCAAGACGAATCGCCCGAAGCTCCAGAAGGTTGATGTGGAGCCTGGACTCCGCCGGAGACCAGAGGCCTCTGATCTCCGCCTCTCCCATGTGGCTGCCCCATCCCAGAAGGGACGCGTCCGTCACCACTGTGTGTTCTGGTTGGGGAAGGGAGAGGGATCTGCCGTTGACCCAATCCTGGTTCGTTAGCCACCACTGCAATTGTCGTGCAGTGCCTTCCGAGATCTGGATGCAATCTGACATTTCCCTGATGCTGCGCCCACTGGAACTTCAGGTCCCACTGCAGAGCCCGCATATGCCACCTGGGATGATCTACCAGCAGGATGCAGGAGGCCATGAGGCCCAGCAGCCTCAGGGTCATCCTGACCGTAGCCCGGGATAGAGGCTGAAAGATCGGAATCATAGCCCGAATATCCCGGACTTGCTGTTCGGGAGGATAGACCCAAAACTGAGTCATGTCCAGAACCGCTCCGATGAAGAGGAGATTCTAATAGGGCATCAGGTGTGACTTCGGCACGTTGATGGAGAACCCCAGCGAATGCAGGAGGTCGGCCGTAGTTTGGAGGTGGGAGATGACAGCCTGGGGCGAGCCCGCCTTCAACAGCCAGTCGTCGAGATAGGGGAAGACTGGAACCCCTGATCTGCGCAGATGAGCTGCGACCACTGCCATCACTTTCGTGAACACCCGAGGGGCGCTGGTAAGGCCAAAGGGGAGCACGGTAAACTGAAAGTGCCCGTGGCCTACCGTGAACCGTAGGTAACGCCGGTTCATAACCCAACAGGTCAGTCAAAGGGTCTCCAGACCCCTCCCAGTCCTCCTCACCTTCCTCTGGCTGCCAATCTGGTCTCAAAGAGCCAGGGTAGAACAGGGGCACAAAAGTACCCGTCGGCACCGGATTCGGCGTCGGTCGACGCCGGTCCGGCTCCACGTCTACCTCGAGGTGGAGGCCAGGGTCGACGTCGACTGGGGACACTGCCGACGCCGGCTGCGGACGTGGTGCCGGTGGAGTCGGCGCCGGTGGAGATGTTACAAGGTCGACCGGCGTCGATCCAGATCCAGGCCTGGATCCAAGGGGACCCTGCGGTGCCGAGGTCGAAGCCGCCGGCGTCGAAGGCCCAGGGTCCCCAGCCGAATCCACGGAGCCCGAAGGCGCGCCAGTGGAGTCGGGCTGCCCAAAGATGGCGTGCATCGCTTCGTACAATTGACAAAGCTGGGCAGGGGTTGCTCCGGGTCCCAGAAAGGGGGGGGGAACCCAGGGCCGACACTACGGAGCAGCGGGAGGGGCACCACCCGCATCCCTCGTCGCTTCGGCTGACGGACGGGGAGAAGTCAAAGAGCGACGATGCTTCTTCGACTTCTTCTTGTGCTTCGACTTATCTGACCCTGAGCCACACCGCAATTAATCCTGTGGATAGCATTCACCTCTGTTCTGGTATTGCATCCTAACATGACATGTGTACAATTTAGCAAACCTGAGCATAGAATGATTAGGATAAGAGTAGATCATCACAAACAACCATCATTGCACCCTCAAGCCTCAGACTGAAGAAGAACAAAAGTGCCTGACCCTGAGTGCGAAGACTTGGAAGAAGAATGATGGTGGCTCCGCGACCGGTCCCTCGACCTCCTACGCGACCGGGACCTCGAGCGGCGCGGAGCCGAATGCCGGGCCTCGAGAAGCTTTCGGGACCGCTCCCGCAAAGACTTTGGATTCATGGTCTGGCAGTCGGGGCACGACTTGGGGTCTTGGTCGCGCCCCAGGCAGAAGAGGCACACGGGGTGCATATCCGTCACCGACATCAGTTGGTTACAGGAACCGCAAGCCTTGAAGCCGGGCATCCCTCGTGCACCAGGAGTCGATGGACTCAAAAACGATGTCGACAAGTCGAGAAAAAGTCAATCAAAAAGTGACTGGAGGTACCGCTCTCTCCGGATCTGCGCTAGCTGGTGCGGAAAAAGAAAGAACTGACGTCAGCGCGCGAGGGCGGCGTCTATATAGCTACCGCAACGTCATCCCGGCGACCACGACGCCGAACGCGGAGTCGACCGACGCCACCTTCCGACGTGCAGGGGTACTGCTGATGAAAAACTTTCCGGATCCAGTCTGACACCGGGGGGGTAATTCTAAGGTAAGGAATCTATAACTAACTGTTTCTTTCAGATTTTGCGTTTAGATATAGTTTTGCACAGAATCCACAATCCCATCTCACCCTGCTTGTTGTAATACCACCTGGCGGAGGTTTTGTCCATGAACACCTGGAGCAGCTTCCTTTTGGTCGCAGGTAGAAAGGCATTCAAAGCCAAGCGGATGGCTCTTAGCTCCAGAAGGCTGATGTGGACCCTGGCGTCTGCCGGAGATCAGCTGCTTCAGATCTCCACCTCTTCCAGATGGGCTCACCGACCCAGAAGCGAGGCATTGGTCATTACTATGTGCTCTCAGTGGGGCAAGGAGAGGGGTCTGCCACTAACCCAATCACAGTCCTGCAGCCACCATTGAAGATCTTCTCAGTCTCCTCCGAAATCTGGGCCAGACTGGGAAGATCCCCTGGTGCTGCACCCCCTGGGACTTCAGATCCAACTACAGAGCCTGCATATGCCATCTGGGGTACTTGACCAGCAGGATGCAGGAGGCCATAAGTTTAAGCAGCCTCAGAGTTATCCTCACTGAGATCTAGGACAGAGGTTGAAACATCGGGATCTTAGTGCAAATGTTCAGGATTCTCCTCTCTGGAGGAGCAGACACGAAACTGCACTGTATCCAGAATGGCATCAATATGTGGAGCATCTGCGAAGGAGTCCGGTGTGACTGCGGCACATGGATAGTGAACCCCAAGGATATCAAGAGGTTCGCCATAGTCTGGATGTGGTTGACAACTACCTGGGGTGAACCGGTCTTCAACAGCCAATGTAGGGGAAAACAGGAATTCCTGACCTCAGAAGATGCCCTGCTACCACTTTCGTGATCAACCAAGGAGCGCTGGTAAGACCTAAAGGGTGCACAGCAAACTGAAAATGCCAACGGCCTACCGGGAGCCCACTTTAATGCCCATTGACCTGATGGACAGGAACGTGAAAATATATCTCTTGGAGGCCCAACGCGACCATCCAGTCTCTGGGATCCAAGGCAGACAGATCTGGGCCAGGGTAAGCAGTTTGAACCTCCCCTTTCATAGTAAGGCATAAAGAGGGAGAAGATCTAGGAGAAGGTGAAGCCCTCTTTTCATTTTTGGCACCAGACAATAGCAGGAATAGAAACTATGACAAACTTCTGATGCAGGTAACATCCTGGTGGCTCCTTTGGACGAAAGAGCCTGCACCTCCTGATGTAGCGGGGAGAAGAGGTCCTCCGTCAGCCAATCTGAGACAGGCGGCAAAATTGGCGGGGTTTCCAGAACTTGGAAGGGTGTAACCCTGTTGGGAAAATCTCATGCATCCACTTGTCTGATGTTATTGCTCGCCACTGTGGCTGGTGGTGCTAGATCCCAATGCCAACAGAAGGACTGTGCTGTGTCGAGGGCTTGCTTTAGGGATTTGGAGGCTGCGGCAGCCTGAGGGGCAGGGGATTTGGACAGTACGCAGGCTCTTAATCCCACATCCCTTGTGGGAGCTGCATCCATGGCTGCAAAAGGGCTGGGAAGTCTGATGGCCTTAGGAGTATCGCTGGTGTTGCGGACGTACCTGAGAGGCCTTACTATAGCCACAAAGGGGCGATAGGAAGAGAGTGATTGGTGTGGTGCAAGGGAGGATCCCAGCCACTTGGAGGTGACCCGACTCCCCTAAAGCGCTCTAGCCCTGTATCTGTCTTATCAACGAACAGGCGACAGCCATCGAAGGGCAAGCCCATCACAGACCATTGTACATTCCGCAAGAAGCCAGTTGATCTCAGCCAGGTGTGGCAGTGAAGTGCCACTGTGGAAGCGATGGCATGGCCAGCAAGTCAATGGTGTCCAACCAACATCGGACAGTGAACTTTGCTGCATCCCGACCGTCAAGATCGGCCTGGTTCATTATGGCTCGGGCCTCCTCAGACACAATGGGCAACACTTGAACAGTCCATAAAGTCTGGGTGTGTTCCGGCCCAAGAGGCATGCTGTGTTCACCAACTGCAATGCTAGACTGGTGGAAGAGAAAATTCGATTCCAGAGGGTGTCCAGCCTCGGATTACTTGTCTGGAGGAGTGGTAGGGAGCGTGCTAGTATTGATTTTGATGGCCAAGGTCTGCACTACGAGGCTCTCAGGGGTCGGGTGCTGGGTGAGAAAAGATGGGACCTCAGGAGCGGGTCAGTGGTAATGGGCAATCATCCTGCGCATTGGAACACCTATGTGGGCTTGGCTCAAGACCCCAGGGGATGCAGGTGAGGGCTTTATTGAACTGAAGCAGGAACTCCAGAGAGAATAGCCACAGTTAAAGCACCTCTGTCAAGACACTGGTTTTGACCTGGATAGAGGAGAACTGCAGGTTGAGGACCTCCGCTGACTTCCTCACCACCATGGCAAAGGTTGCACCTTCCTCCATAGTAGGTCCCGGAGGTGATACCAGGACAAAATCTGGAGACATGTCCAGTCCACTGACATCTCCCAACTACTCATACCAGAAGCCCTCATGGTAGGATTAGACCAGTTTATCAGAGGAAGTCATGGAACTGGTAGCCGTCATCCTCGTCACCCCCAAAATTCAAGTCCACACCGCTTTCTGTAAAAGGACAGAGACGTGTCTGAACCGGACAGGTGACGTGGTCCAGTCGGCGCTGAGGTCTATGTCAAACAGTGCTGAGGCAGCACCGTCTCAGAGTTGGACAGGACGATGGGCTGCGAGACGTTGGATGGCGCTGGCAGGACATGCTCTGGCGTAGGTCTCTGCCTCGTGCGGAGTCATTCCAGATCAGTAGGCAGATCCAGAGGACCTAGCTGGCATCGGGAGCGCACTCACCAGCGGTATCCCAGCTGGGGCATCTCTTGGCTTCATGGGGACCGAAGGTGAGAGAGGGAGCCGGTGGCCCAAAGATAGATCTACCTGGCCTGACAGAACTCCCTAGTTTGGGGAGGTGGTCTCTCCAGTTTAAGGGAATTCAGGGAGGCGCAGAGCGTACCTAACCTCCGGCACTGCAGAAGTAGTGCAGTTGTGGGGCCTAGAAGCACGAAGTCGAGAGAGGGAAATTGAAGAACGCTTCAACTTCTTGCACTTCTTGGACTTGCTGGACTACGATTTGGAAGACGCCCGATCGCAAGACCGACTCTGTGACCGTGCCTTCTTGTGCCACGCCATTAGGAGCTTTATGGCTCACTTCGGATTGCTTTTGGATGCATCGACCAACAGTCGACACAGGCCCTGGAGTTGTGGTCCAACCACAAGCACCAAAGACAGACCAATTGGGGATCAAAAACCGACATCTGTCTGTGGCATTTCCCACAAGGGTTAAAAATCGTAGAATTGTTGGGGGGGTTGAGGGGTCATGTCCCTAGCACACTGGGAGCAATAGCTCAAAAGACTCAACCAAAATTTTGAAATTGTGGTCAGAAAACAACCACTGTAGCTGTGCGACTCCACACTGTTGGTGCAAAAAAAGAAAGAAAAAAAAAAAGGAACTGCTGTTAGCATCCCTGAGTGTCCCCTATACGGGCACCACATATGTTCTTTTCGACTTGACAACGACGACGCAGAGCTGTCGACACCACTTACCGGCGTGCGGAGATACTGCTCAATATTTTCCAGATCCAGTCTGACGACTGGAGAATATTCTAAAGCGAGGATTCTGCAGTTAGAAGTCTCTATCAGAAAATGGAGCACACGGCCTGGGTCAATGTCGGAGCAGCAGTGTCTTGGCATCAGACAGCATTTTGGGTTGGCACGTCCACAGTCAATGCACAGGCGCATCACATTCTGGTGTGTGTTGTGGTGCTGGTACCAAATTCGGAGTATCGGAGCCCTGAGTGGATCCAGAGGGCCTAGCTGACACTGAGGGCGAACAAATCAGCAGAAGTTCAGGTGGGTGGCCTCTCAGCTCCTTGGGGCCCACAGGCGGGTCAGAAGGAGACTGCAACATGCAAAAAAGTTGCAGAATGGCGTTGTGGAAGTCCTCTATTTCCTGCAGCATCACAGGCAGCCCTGGAAATTCCAGTTGCTGTGGAATCAGGGTTGGAATCGACTCCGAAGTGGAATAACTATGGGCGAGTGACCTGAAGGCACGATGACTGCCTTATACCTTCTCGGGAGACCAAGATTGGAGGGACATGCAGAGTCCTGCATGGAATTCTTGCACTTCTTCTTGGATATTCCCCACAATTTAGATGGTATGACGATCTTTCGCAGGAGTGACCTCGGGAGCGTGGACAGGAACCTATTTTAGGACCTCCAGATATTGCAGTGTGTGGTCTTTCAGTGCTTCGCTTTCTGGTCTCGAAAAGACTTGGGTACAATGACTGCAGGCCTTAGAGTTGGGGTCTGTGAAGAAATGGGGGTGTATTATATGGTGTGGTTGAGCAACCTCACCGGGTAATACATTTATCATCCCCTTTAGGTCCAGTAGGTTTTGTCTGCAAAACGCTCAGCTGAACCTTGGGTAGCATTGGCACTGAGCTGTAAGGCTTACACAAAAGAACAAAGTGTTAAGCATTTAAACAGTAGGAAAACAACTGAAGAAAAAATTGACAGCACTCAAGAAATCCGATACCAATTTAAAAAATAGACTGTATTTTTATAAGAATACCACAACGAAAAAGATCCATTAGAGGATTCTGGAGATCTAGACTTTAATAGCAAAAATAAATGAAAGCAACTTCATTCAACTGCGAACAAGCCTTGGCAAAGTGAGCGAATTGGACACTTGGAAAGCTTTTTAAGGGATACTTGGGTAAGTGTCAATGCGGTCGGTTACAGGATCTTGGGGCTACCAATTCCGTCAGGGAAATAGTCAGGGGGACCAGCAAGGTCCTCAAGAACAGTTACCTTCACAGAAGATGCAGTCTATCAGCAGTTCCAGGTACTTAATCCGCGTTGCAATAGATTCCTATGGGGTGGCACTGATGCAAAGGATAAAGGATGATGAAGATGCTCCAAGGATGCTGTGGATGCGATGCAGTAGACGGGGGTCTTCCTACAGGGAGTCCTTGGTCCACGAAGATGGTGAGCAGGTCATGGTTGCAGGGTCGACGTCCCACAAAGTCCTCTACGGTCTGACCGAAGTCCAGTCACCACTGGACTACCAGTCACCTGTTGTCACAGTCACAGGCCAATCCTTACTGAGTAGATAACTCGCCTTCTGAGGTTTCCAGTAACGTTCCGACAGCACTCCGGGGCTCAGTGAACTCGGGTGCAACTCTGTGCGCAGGGTAGTGGCTTGAGGACTTTGGGCTATCAACTTGCCCAAGCAGGCTGTTTTAGCTGTTGCGTCTCTGTGCTGCGAACAGGAGACCAGTCAGCTGGCCCTTGGAGTTCTCTTGGCTTGACTGAGCTATGGAGACAGCTTCTCCTTGAGCAGGTCATGGCAGACACAGTCCCTCTCTTGGCTCGTCGTGCAGCCTCTCTTTGCTGGCTCCTCAGGGCAGCAGGGTAGTCCTTCTTTGGTCCTTCTTCCAAGTCTGTAGCGATCTGAGGTCTGGGTGCAGGGGTGCCCCTCTCATGCTCTGAAAGTGCCCTTAGGGCAGGATGCGGTTGGTAGCCAATGTGTGGCATCTTGCTATCCCAGGATGCTCCAGTCTGCCCACTCCCAAGATGTTGACACCCATTTTCTGTTTCACAGACCACACAAATCCCTCCCACAGGCTGTGGCTGCCTCAGGGCTACACACCCCTACAGAAACCGGTTTGGCAACTGGTTTCCCCTCTCTGCCTCCCGTGCCAGCCTGTCTACCTCAACTATGGGGCAGCCCCCCCTCCCTCCCCCTTTCCCTCCCCGGTGCAACACATCTGCCCTTCAAAGGCAGCTTCACCTTTGAGGCCAGCATGTTGGTGTTAACAACAAAGTGGCTTCCTGCAGGAGGTAGATGACACCTCCTTGGCCTGCACTCCTTCAATGTTCTCATTCCTGAGAGCTGTTAGCAGGTCTCTCCAGGAGGGCATAAAGATGGCTCATGGAGCAGCATCCATGTGTGCCAAGGAAGGCACAGGAGTTTGACAGGTAACAAAGTGGCAGCTTTGCTAAAGCTGCATAAGGCAACAAGTTACATTTATTTTGACTCGAGATACAAGTCGGGCTTAATGTAACAATCTGTTTTATACCTTGGAGTGCCCACTTTGCTGCACCGTTCAGGAGTTAGCACAGTTGAAGGGGTCAGCGTGTAACCCTGTACTTGCCAATTGGGTGACCCAGTATCTCCACAGTAAAAACGGTTGGTCTGCATGCTTTACTATCAGGACATGTAAAGTACATGTCCTGTCTGGGTCATGTATTGCACCCTGCCTTTAGGGCTCGGTAGGTCTGCCAGGCAGGGGGCATACACACATGTCCAGGGGAAGCGGTGACTTTACTTGGGGGACCTTCCAGGTTGGCAGAGTGCTGCAAGCCGTGGGGTACCCTCTAACTTACAGGCCCTGGATACCATGGTAAAATTTACTAGGAACTTACAGGTAAGTTAGACATTGGCAATTGGGTATAGCCAAGTCGACCAACACTTTAGGGTCAGGGCACTGGCACTGAAGTCTGGTTAGCAGGCCTCACTGCACTCAAGAGTCGAAAAACCAGCATCATCAGTTGAAAAACTAGGGGGTTATCATACAAAAAAAGGCATTTTCTTACATGTTCTGACTCTAGGCACCACAGGCAAATCACATGTGGGCCAGTCATTTGTTTGCAACATTCACCACAGGGCTTGAATCCTGGAGATGTAGGAGGTGAGCTATTCCTTCTGCACACTTTAGAGTGTTTTAATGTTTTAGATATTGACTCATTGAGACAAGGGATAGCACCAGATCCATGTCTGCAGGCGAGGAAAGCAAGGAACAGATGTCAGGATGCATAAGTGTCGCCTATGTAGGCCCTCGAATGTCACATCCAGCACAGAACGACGTTGACGCAGAGCCGCCGCCAGCACATGCTGGCTGGCAGGGGTACAGCTACGGATTATCCAGATACAGTCTGACTTCAGGGGGAGTAATGAAAAGGTAAGGAATTTGCAGTTAGAAGTCTCTCAGAATGTTTTCACCACATAGTAGCAGAGGAGGTATACTTACTATTTCAGAGGAGAGAGCAACACCACCATATCTTTTAGATATGGCACCGTTGTGCTCCCTCCTTTTCACACAAAGCAGTACAGCAACTTTGGTTAGTGTGCTGAGTGAAGTCTTAGTAAATCATCACCTTCATTTCTCCATACCAAACGCTTTTAACATAGAATACCTACCAGTATGGATGGCACGTGACTTCTACACCATGTACTTCTCATTGTCGTACATAACATTTCCTATACATTAACACATTTTTATAACTCATTTAAACTGTTTAATATGTTTGTGATATAAAACGCTCTGACAATCTACAATGGAATGTTTAGCACTTTAAAATAAATATGAGAGGAGCTAAGAAGAGATGAAGAGAGGAACTGTAGGATGGTAGTGAGGGAATCCAAAGGTGGTGGTCATGGGAGGGGTTGCCAACAAAGACTGCTGTACATGGTGTCAACAATGGTAAAGACAGCCCTTATCCACCTCGAGAGAGTCCTCTTCTGTACTGCTTTTACTGTTTTTGCATAGACAAACCCCACAAAAAGCTAATCATCCACATAAAGCTCCTTCGTGTATGCTGTGCATTGGCTCGAATGGCACGCACATGAGAAATGTGAAGACCAAATTAACGTTCCATTGAGGCACGATGAAGGTTTTATGGAAACACATTTGTCAAGCTTCTCAGAAAATGCATTACAATATGTGATTTGAAGAAGGAAAGCTGATCTGGCAAACAAACAAAAAAAACAGCATATAGTCTTTACATGTGGCCACTGCAAAGCCTTGTTGGGCTAACAACAAAAACACCACGTCTGATAATTTAGCCAATAAAGGATCAAGATGATGCTCTTTACATACAGCAACAAGATGCTCCCTCCCAGTGCGCCGAATAACTGGATTTGGTTGAGCGGCGTCTGGTGGGGTGAAATCACATCTACCACTTCAGATGGCAAATCAAAACTGCTCAGTTGTCATTTAATCTCCACACATAGAGGTGTAGACTGTGGTAATTCGGGTGCAGGACCTTGTCCTGTTGCAGAAACAGAGGATCCTGTCAAAGGGGTAGAAAAAGCAGAGGGCAAATGCTCCTTCTTAAGAGATGTGGATGCCACATTCTCTTCACTGAATACAGGGCTATCAAGATGCCTTGGGCCAGTCAGTCCCGACGTTCTTCAGAACTCGCAGCAGTAGAGGTAATGGGGGGAGTGTGTACAAGAGGCAAGTGGTCCATCACAGGCAGAACATGTCTTCCGATTACCTTCTTGATGGAAATCCCAGTGTGCAAAGGTCTCAACATTGCATGTTCTTACCTGTTGAGGAAAGATCTAGCTGGGGCATGCCCCACTAGTTAAAGATGTCAGGAGCCACCCCTGGATTAAGAAGCCCTTCATGATCGGCCAGCAGACTACTGTTCAGTTTGACTGCTCTGGCATTCAGAGACCCAACAAAGTAGCTGGTCAGCTACCTAACCCAGGGTCTAAGACCCCAACCTGCTTGTTGCATGGCAGTCATGTTCCCTGTGAGCAATCTCAGCAGCCTATCTTTAATTGTCAGTAGGTAGGCTTTCAGGGCCAGTTGGATAGCTCAAAGCTAATACAGGTTGCTATGGGGCATGCACCCTACTGGAGAAAACAGACTCCAGATTTCCACCTTTCCGCCGCCAACCCAGAGACAATGCATTCGTCATTACGGAGAGCTATTGATGGGGGATAGAGAGTGGCCTACCACAAGCTAGTCTGCTATCTGTCGGCCACTACTGGCAGTCCTGGGCTGTCTCCTCCATCATACAGATGCTGAAGGATGATCAGACCCAGTGATGAAGGCAGTGAAACTAAAGGTTCCATTGTAGTCCTTGCATGTGCTAGTTGGTGCATGTGACAAGGAAGATGCATTATATTAGGAGCCCAAGAAAACGAAGAATCACCTTCACCAAGACCTAGGAATGAGTCCAAAACATTGGGGTCATATGCTGAATGCCGCATACTCACTGTGACCCATTGAAAGGCCTTGAACGCCAGTGTCCAGGATAGCCCCTACAAAGGGAATCACCTGTACGGGCATCTGGTGGGACTTTGGAACACTTATGGAAAAGCTGAGGGATGACAGAAAGACAATAGTAGTCTTGAGATGGTCCACGACTGTTTGCAGCGAGCCCATCTTGAGCAGCCAGTCATGAAGGTACAGACTGCGAAGATGAGCTGTGACCACCGCCATCTTCTTTGTTAGCACTCGCAGGTACCGTCCACAGGACTGCAAGATGAGTATATGAAAATGTGAGTCCTGCAAGTCCAAGGACACCATCATGTCTTCCATGTCCAGAGCAGATAGAACCTGAGCTATAGTGAACATTGAGTTTCTTCTCCCATAAAAAGACATTCAGAGGCTGAAAGTGCAGAACAGGTATGAGTGTTAATGTAGCAGGTGTAACCGCCTTGCCTTTCTCAAAGTCTGGCATACTCTTGATGACTCCTTTAGCCAGGAGTAAATTTACCTCCTGCATAAGGATGCCACCATGGTGTGCAAAGCTGGAGCTGAGATGGGGGATGCTTGGAGGGAAGGACATGAAATGAAGGGTATAGCCCTTTTGAATGATCTACAGTATCCATCAATCTGAAGGGATGGACTTGCAAGCAAGGGAGAATAAAAAATGTAGATGCTGCCCCTTACCGGTTGAGTGTGGTCCTGCAGGGGAAAACAGAGCAGCTTGGTAGCTGCTGCCTGTAGGGAAGAGGAAATGATAGATGTCCTTTTCAGTGTGCATGGATTCAGCCATTACAATCCCTGGGGCTGCAAAATGACTGAGGTTCCGGTACTGGCTGTGAGGGCAGCAAGTACCAATATGCTAGGCTCTGCAAACAGTTACTACATTTTCCATACTGATGCTGAAATTGGCAGGTCAGTGCAAGCAGCCAGAGGGTGCAGAACATAACACAGGCATGGTCTGCCTGCCACCACACAGTGTCCTTTGTTATCAGTGGAGCAACAAGGACAAGAAGAAATGGAAGACTGTAAGGATCAGAAGAAAAACAGAATGTTTACACATCCATTCCTCTCACAGGAGCAACAAATGCTTGAGCTAGGATTTCTAAAAATGTAACCTAAAATAATTCTATAGACGAAAAAATTGAAACATTCTGTCATAAAGGAAAGCCATAAGAGATGTTAGCAGAAAATCAGAAGTAAGGCAACTGCTGTTGAAGCAAGTCATTTTGGGTTGCCAAGTAGGTTCAAGAGTTAGAGACCGATGCCCTTTGCTCTTCAGCAGAGCCTCGACCGAAGGTTTTTAAAAGGAAAAGTAATGTTTCAATTTTATTTTGCATTCAGTTAAATAGCGTGTTGGGGGATCCATCTTCCTAATCAAAAGCAGGTATTGTATAAACTATGAAATATGATGAAGCTAACACCATGGTAAAAACAGGTTATCATAAGGCTACTACATTTAAAATTGTGAATAAAGGCAAACTTATAACCTTTCTTCCAAGTGAATCGAGTTGATCAAGTGCTTCCTGAATAGCTGGATCGGTTGGAATCAACAACAGAAGCTTGCGCACGCGAACCGTAATCCTAAAAAAAAAAAAGAATAGTATTTACAGTAAATCCTGCAGTTTTAACACATTTAGTGATAGAATATTATGTGTTAGTGTCCTTAAGTGAATATGAACATAAACATCTCAAGTTGGGCAAATGTAGAAATTGGAAGACATATCAGAAATGTCATGTTACCTTTGTTCCTCTAAATTGGCAAGTTGGTACAGCATGTCAAACACATTACACACTAGTGCCATCACTACTCCAGGTAGAGATTTTTCCTAACGAAAAAGGAATACAAACAATAGAATGAAATACAGAAGCAGAACTATCGGCTAACATAAGTGATACTTTTCTCTACTTAAAAATACAAATAAAAGGTGTCAAGTGGACATGGAACGTGGACTAATGTCTGTAAAATTAAGCTTTGTTTTATTCAATTCATCTGTATCGACCAACACTGCATATTTTCCAATTTTGCAAAAACAAAGCTGTTGCGGGCTACATTTGTACTTCAAATAACTGCTTAGGTCAGCATACACAATAGCAGTGTCTGAAAAAGATCTGCACAGCTAAAAATATTCTACCTCACCATTGCAGTCCTAATTTTTCCAACCTTGGCCCATCCATCTTCAATTCATGATATTTGAAAATCATTTACCAATTTTTAGTTGGACTCGTGCTTGCACCCCTCTACGACATGAGACATCCTAAGCTATTCATTATAAACAGGAGTAAACATTAGGGGCCAAGTGACAGAGAATACTTACCTTGTGGTCACAGTTTCTCATGAGTAACTGTTCATCTGAACACTCTACAGGTATAAAATTGCACTAGAAAAATCCTCTTTGTAGCAGCAGCAGCATGATTACAAAAAAACAATGGTGACAAAACCCTGCATGTATCCCCTCACACATAATATACTGCTCACTAAACAGGTCACACACCATTGACCTCATTAGGCAAAGTTTATCAAGGTTCACTGATCAGACCATTTCATTTATCTCTTGCAAATCATCACAATGTGACAGTGCACAGCTATCCAGACACAAGAGATATTATTTTCTATTATTTTAGCCTGTCCAGATAAGCTTTTGAGCTCGCTATGAAAGCAGATGGATAATGTTACTTACCCAGTAAACATCTGTTCTTGGCATGTACAGCTGTAGATTCACATGCTTTGCATACTCCTGCCATCTAGTGTTGGGTCCGGATGTTTGCAAGTTATTTTTCTTCGAAGAAGTCTTTTCCAGTCACGAGGTAGGTGACTCCTCCTTTCGGTGATAGTGCGCATGGGCATCGACTCCATTGTTAGATTGTTTTCCCGCAAAGGGTGAGAATGGAGTTAGTAAGTAAAGAATAGAGATGTCCATGTGTATGTATATAGAATAACAGAGAACTGCAACAGTTACAGGTACCCGGGGAGGCAGGTGGGCGCATGTGAATCTACAGCTGTACATGCCAAGAACAGATGTTTACTGGGTAAGTAACATTATCCGTTTGAGGCATGGGAGCTGTAGATCACATGCTTAGCATAGGTTATACAGCAGTATTCTCCCAAAGCGGTGGCTAACCTGTAGCTGTTGGAGTTGTCTGAAACAGTGTTCCAAGTACTGCTGGCCCACATTAGCTTGTCTCCTCGCTAACACATCTACACAAAAGTGCTTGGTGAATGTGTGCAATGTAGACCATGTTGCAGCTTTACAAATGTCAACTATGGGGAAGTTTCCTAAGAAAGCCATAGTAGCCCCTATTTTGCAAGTGGAATGCACCGTAGGGGGTCTAGTTAAAGTTCTTTTTGCTTTTGCATAACAAGTTTGAATGCATTTAACAATCCACCTGGCAATACCCGACTTGGATATGGGATTGCCCTTGTGTGGTGGGGCAAAAGCAACAAAAAGTTGTTTGGTTTTACGAAATGATTTTATCCTTTCAATGTAATATAAAAGTGCTCTTCTGACATCTAAGGTGTGTAGAGCTCGTTCTGCCACTGAATCAGGTTGAGGATAGAATACTAGTAATTTAACCGACTGATTGATATGAAAGGCAGAAACTACCTTGGGTAGAAACTTGGGGTTAGTACGAAGAACCACTTTGTCTCTGTGAAGTTGGAAAAAAGATTCTTCTATGGTTAGTGCCTGTAGTTCACCCACTCTCCTCAGTGAAGTGATTGCAATGAGGAAAGCAGTCTTCCAGGAGAGAAACTGTGACTTACATTTATGCATGGGTTCAAAAAGAGGGCCCATTAATCTTGTGAGGACTATGTTAAGATTCCACACTGGGGCAGGTGGAAGTCTTGGTGGTATAACTCATGTCCTTCCAAGAAAGTTTTGATTACTGGCACTCTGAAAAGCGATAAATGTTGCCTATTTTGTAAATACTCAGCTATTGCAGCAAGATGTAGTCGGATAGAAGTATAAGGTAATCCTGACTGCTGCAAGTGTAACAGATAACAAATGATATTTTGTATAGAAGCATCAAGAGGATTGATGATGTTATTGCAATAGATAACAAAACGTTTCCATTTAGCTGCATAACAGGCTCTTGTAGTAGGCCTTCTGGCCTCTCTGATGATGTTCATACAGTCTGGTGGGAGATTTACACAACCAAACTCTATAATTTCAGGAGCCAGATCGCGAGGTTCAGTTGTTTGAGATCTGGGTGTCTGATTTCTCCATGGCTCTGTGTGAGGTGACTGGGTGTGAGGTGTAGCTTTTGATGTGGAACTAGGGACAGCTCCGACAGGGTTCTGAACCACGGTTGACGGGCACATGTGGGAGCTACTAGGATTAGTGTGAGGGATGTTTGTCTGAGTTTCCGAACCACTAATGGAATGAGTGGGAAAAGCGGAAAAGCGTAGGCAAATATCCCTGACCAGTTCATCCATAGTGCATTGACTTTGGAGAGCGGGTTTGGGTACCTGGAGGCAAAGTTTGGGCATTTTGTGTTCTGGTGTGTGGCAAAAAGATCTATTTGAGGGACTCCCCAACTTTGAAAGTATGGGAGGAGAACTTGAGGGTGAAGTTCCCATTCGTGTATTTGCTGTCTCTGTCTGCTGAGAAGATCGGCAATCTGATTGCTCACTCCTGGGAGGTGTTCCGCTAGGAGATAGATTTTGTGGTGAATGGCCCACCTCCAAATGTCTTGGGCCAAGTGCGACAGTTGGAGAGAGAGTGTCTCCCCCTTTTTTTGTATGTAATACATACCTGTCATGTTGTCTGTATGAACTAGGACAGCTTTGCCGAGCAGGTGAGTCTGGAATGCTTTGAGCGCTAGAAACACTGCTAGCAGCTCTAGATGGTTTATGTGGACAGTTTTTTGCTGTTGACTCCACAGGCCTTGCACTGTGTGGGGTTGAAGATGAGCTCCTCAACCTGTGAGGGACCCGTCTGCTGTTAGCATAGTCTATGGAACTGGGTCTATGAAGGGCCATCCTTTTGATAAATTTTGTGTGTTCCACCACTGCAGAGAGCGATGAGTACAGCTGCTTACTAACACTAGATCAGTTAACAGACCCTGCGATTGGTTCCACTGACTTGCTAAGCATTCCTGTAGGGGACGCATGTGAAGCCTGGAATGGGGAACGATCATGATGCAAGATGCCATCATTCCCAGTAGTTGCATATACATTTGAGCTGGAAGCGAGTGATTGGACTGAAACTGGAGAACTAGAGCCTGAATTTTGCGAATTCTGGCTGCATTGGGAAATGCCAGAGCCTTTTGAGTATCTAAAGTGAATCCTAAGTAATTTTGAGTGTTTGAACGTTGGAGATGCAATTTCAACACATTGAATGTGAACCCCAGTTGGTGCAGTAACTGTATTGTCCTGAGTATGTTGGAGACACTTTGGATACCTACTGGCTTTGATGAGCCAGTCGTCCAAGTAGGGGAAGACATGAATGTGTTGTCTTCTTAGATCAGCAGCAACTACTGCCAGACACTTTGTAAAGACTCTGGGAGCAGTGGTGACTCCGAAGGGGAGTACCTTGAACTGGTAATGATGGCCAGCTACCTCAAATCTGAGAAATTTGCGATGAGCGGGATGTATTGGAATATGGAAGTAGGCATCCTTTTAGTCTAGAGTAGACAGAAAGTCGCCGTGTTTCAGGAGTGGGATCACTTGTTGAAGTGTTGCCATGTGAAAATGGTCTTACTGTATGCAAAGTTTTAATTCTCTGAGGTCCAAGATTGGTCTGAGAGAACCGTCCTTTATGGGTATGAGAAAGTAAAGGGAGTATACGCCCGACCCGTGGTATTGTAGTGGTACGGGCTCTATAGCCTTTTTTAAAAGGAGAGACTGAACCTCGTTTGAGGAGGTGTAAGTGATCCGGTGACAGTTTGTGTGAACGTGGAGGAATGTTTGGAGGATTATTGGTAAACTCCAGGCAATAACCAGAACGGATAATTTCCAGTACCCATTTGTCTGTAGATATTGACTGCCATACAGGTAGGAAATGTGAAAGACGCCCCCCGACAGGAGTTAAATGGTGGGGGGGGGGAGGGGTGGAAGTGTAGGCAAGTCACTGTTTGGTATTGGAGGGGGAGACGCGAGTGTTGGAGAACAGCTACCTCTACCCTTGCCATTGTTGCCTCTGTAACCCCCTCTGATGAAACCCTTAGCGGCAAAGGGTTGATTGTTGCCTTTATAGGTGGTAGAGGCAGTGTCTGAAGAGGTATTCTTGGACCCTCCGCGATAGGAGTACCGAAAGGAACCACGTCCTGCAGTTAATTGAAGGGCTCCCAAAGATTTGGCCACCTCTGTGTCCTCCTTCATTTTTTCTAACGATGAATCTACCACAGGGCCAAAGAGGTGTTCCTTATCAAATGGTGTGTTCAGGATAGAAGTTTGAACCTCTGGTTTAAAACCTGAAATGCGTAACCAGGCATGCCTTCTTAAAAGAACGCTGGTGTTGACAGCTCTGGCTGCAGTGTCTGCAGCATCTAGGTCGCATCTGATTGAATTATTGGATATGAGCTGTCCCTCCCGCACTAGGTTTTGCGCCTTGGACTTGTGCTCATCAGGTAGAAATTGGAGCAACTGCTCCATTTCATCCCAATGCGCCCTGTCGTACCTAGCTAAAAGTGATTGGGTATTGGAGATGCACCAAATGTTTGCAGCCTGGGAGGCTACTCTTTTCCCCGAAGCGTCTAGCAACTTAGATTCTTTGTCTGGGGGTGGAGCATCTCCTGTGGTTTGGGAATTGGCCCTTTTGCGTGCGTTGGAAACTACCAAGGAATCCAATGGTAACTGCCCCCTTATGTGTGCTGGATCTGATAGTGCCGGCTTATACTTCTTGTCTACCCTAGGGGTAAGAATACGTGCCCTGACGAGATCATTAAAAATGTCATCCAAGTGTCTGATCATACCCTTGATCATGAGGAGTGTGCGCGAGGATTTTTGGGTACTATTGAGCGTTTCGAAAAGGAAATCCTCTTCCAGGGATTCCTTATGCAACTGAAACCCATGGTAGTTAGCAGCTCTACCCAACAATTCTACGTATCCTACACTGTTGTTCGGTGGAGAAGGCTTGGTACGGTACAGATCAGGATCATTCCCTGTGGGCGAATTGGTGTAGTAATCTGTCCAGGGGTCTGTAGGTGTTGGCTCATTGTCCCTAGCCCTATCCCCATCATCCTGATCATCAGGTGTATGTGGTGGTGAGTTCTCAGGTGAAATTAGTAAGGTTTGAAACTGAGGAGGAGATGGAAGAGGAGATGGAAGAGGAGGAGGAGAAGGGTTAGTACCGACATTTTTCCTTTTTAAAGGAATGTGGTAGGCCTCTTCAGTCTCAGGTTTGCGTTTTGTCACCTTGGTGGCAATATGTCCAGTTGTTGGATGAATATAGAGCTCCCGCTGTTTCGGATCCGGTTTGGAGGGCGGAAGATCGAAATGGTGCTCTTTTGGTGGAATCGACACATCCGTTTGTTTCGGTGCCGAAGGCTTCGGTGCCGGGGTTTTGGGTGCCGAGGATTTCGGATCCAAAGGCATTTTCGGTGTCGAAGGGGGTGGGGCAGAGCCTGACTGACTTCGATCCCGAAGGTTTCAGCTCGGTGCCCGATTTCGAACTGCTCTGTTCAGAGCCGGAAGGCTTTGGGGTATGTTTCGGTGCCGAGCCAGACGGCGGGACGTCGGAAACATGTTCTCGGTGCCGACCGTGGCCTGGAGGAGGGGGTTGGATCGGAGCCGCCTTCTTGGTCTGAGGTGGGCTTTGGGGCAAGGAAGGATCTTTACTCACGGTACGCTGCCCTTGTGGGATGTCTTCGTCCCCCTCGGAGTCGTAGTCAGAGATGGAGATCGGGTCTTGTTCTTCCTCGGCTCCCATGGCTTCTGCGGTCTCATGTTCCGAATCTTCTCCTAAGAGGTCCGTAATGGAACCGGTGTGTTGGCTCTGCATGTCGAAACGTCGAGCCAGACGGTCGCAAAGCATTTTCTTCGATCGGAAAGCCTTACACGTGTTGCAATCCTGTTCTCTGTGCTCCGGAGACAAGCACAGGTTGCACACTTTGTGTGAGTCGGTACGCGTAAACTTCGCATGGCACCGAGGGCAGAATTTAAATGGTGTCCGTTCCATCTACTGCAAGGTGGACCGACGCGGGGAGGCCCGATGGCCTTCCACGAGCTACCCGATCGAAAGAGATTTTTTAGTAAATACGATACGCGGAGAATGGAATTATGCGATCGAAAACAATACCCTTCGAGGGTGAGTGTAATGCGCACCAAGGGGAACCGGAGAAAATGTGTCGAAACGGAGAGCAGCAATTCACGTCCGAAAACGATCTAACAATGGAGTCGATGCCCATGCGCACTATCACCGAAAGGAGTCGCCGCCTACCTCGTGACTGGAAAAGACTTCTTCGAAGAAAAACAACTTGCAAACATCCGGACCTAACACTAGATGGCAGGAGTATGCAAAGCATGTGATCTACAGCTCCCATGCCTCGAACACTTATTTATAACAATAGTTTTGAAGCTTTAAATTCTTCTTAATGTACACGGTCTCCATCTATCAGTTGGTTTCAGAGTTATTCTTTGAAACAAAACAAAAACAGTTTTTGAGTGTCGACCATAGGCAGAGCCAGTATGATGTAGAGTGATTGAATTCATTTACATCTTAATTGTATTTGCACTACTCGCATGTGAATTTAGAATTCACAACGGCTAAACTATTTAATAAGTATATAACTAGTTTATTTTGCAGCGTGAACCTATTCTTGATTTAGATTCTGTGCTTTGATTATAGTGCAGTATCGGTCCTTGAGTTCGCAGGTGTGAATGGTAAGCATTATCTAACTACTTTTGTCCATCAATTGGCTTACTTGTACTTCTTTCCTAGTGGGAGTAGTCACACAACAGTGTCTTGTATATATTTTGTGTTGATGGTCATGCCATTGCCAATACAAGCTAAAGAAACTCTCGGATTACAAGCAGAGTGTGCCCTTGGCTGTATCAACAATGCAGTCTCTGATAAAATGTAACAACTTACATGTCTTTGCATTGTTAATGTTCATATCTGTTCAACACTGCACTGGAATTAACTATTCTCAGTGAAAAAGCTGCTGCTTGATCATTTTCATTCCAATGGCATCTGGCCATTTGCTCTTCATATCGAAAGACGAGTTGTAAAAAATGGATCCTCAGACCTTATATGAGTGACAGACAAAATGAATAAATTAAGCTCCAGATGAGTCTTAATGTTGATTGGATCTTGCGATGAGGCCATGTATTTATTCTTTCTAAACAACTTCCAGTCCTTCCCATTGTAGATGCTCATATCTGCTCATCATAGCACTAGTAACAGCTGTTTTGCACTGAATAGCTGGTGCTCACTCCACTTTTTTTATTTACAATGGCATCTACCTATTTTCTCTCCTCATCTCGAGACAGAAAAGTGGTGGGAAATGATTCCAAAACTTTTTTACGAGCTACAACTGAGACCCAATGAAGGATTTAGGCTCAGCAGTAGCCGGCAACATTACAATACAGTCAATAGATATGCCAACTGCAGGGCCTGAATGAGGCCTCCGTCCTGGCGCTGCCTCGGGTGGAAAGGGAGGGACTTCCTCCCTTGTACACCCAAAAACCAGCCAATGGATTGATTGGAGCAGGCTCACCCAGCGCTCATTTTGAGGCTGGGGGCCTTTGGCTGCAACCCCTCATCTGTTTCTCAGCCTTAGGATTGCAGGCTCTGAAGTGCGCAGGTCAGATTGGTCAGCTGTAGGCAGCCGGACAATCTGAGATGCGCACTCGCAGGAGGCTGCACTAACAGTACAATTGCACTAATCAGCCCCGCCCCCTACCCTCGTGCTGTAACAGCGCAAGCCGGGGACACATTAATAAAATGGTATTTATTACCATTTTATTAATGTGTGTTCCTGCTGCACTCGCAGCAGGCGGGGCGACGCTCCTCCGCCGTAACAGAGGAGCCACCGCTGTTTAGGCTCCACAAGTGTCCTAATGCAGATTGCTGCTTAAGGAAAGCCATGTACTTTTTCTCTATTCTCTGAACTATGTCCTTAAAAAGTCTTCTTTATCTCTTTTTCATTCTGTAAAAAACCATACGCAGCATTGACAGATATTGGCCATTTCTTTGCATAGCATATTGAGCTTGTATCAGAAAACACAACTACCCTTGCTCCTCCTCCAACTGAATCTCGTATGTATCTGCAGCTTTTAAAGCCACATGTTCAGAAGCCATGTCATTAGGTGGTGTCAGGCTACAGGGGTAAGTAGATATTTCCTACTGTGGAAGATGTGCGTCTATATGCAGTCATACATTTTATTATTTTCTTGGTCATCTACCTTGCAATGTATTGATTGCTGCTGATCCTCGCAGTAGGTGGTTTAAGCATAGTGATTTATATTCGTACTTATGAGTCCTGTGTGCATATTGTAAAAAAAAGGAGATGACATTATTGTGAGGAAATGGGGTGTATTGTATGGTTTGGTAGTGCGAACATACCTTGTAATACACTTACCAACCTCTTTAGGTCCAGTAGGTTTTGTCTGTAAAACCCTCGGCTCAAATCTGGGTAGCTGTGGCACACAGCAGCAAGGTTTACATAAAAGAACTAGTGTAAAGCATTTAAACAGCACCAAAACAATTGCAGAAGAAATCGACTTGACACTCAAGAAATCCGACACCAATTTATAACAATAAACTGTATTTTTATAAGAATTTAGACACTAAAATGAAAATGATCCACCACAGGGTTCCGGAGATACAGATTTTACAAGCAAGAATAAATCAAAGCAATTTCAACAACGAGCAAGCCTTCGCAAAGTCAACAAATTGGACACTTAGAAACTTTTTCAAAGAAAATTTAGGTAAGTGTCAGTGTGGTCGGTTAGAAGTGCTTGGGGTGACAGGGAGCTAGTCAGGAGGACCAGCAAGGTCCTCAAGAACAATTACCTTAACAGGAGAAGCAGTCCTTCTGCAGTTCCAGGCACTTTATCCGCTTTGCAATGGATTCCTTTGAGTGGTCCTGATGCAAGGAATGAAGGATGCTGAAGATGCTCGAAGGATGCTGTGTATGCGATGCAGTTAATGAGGTCTTCCTGCAAGGACTCCTCGGTCCACGAAGATGGTAAGTGAGTCCTGGTTGCAAGGTCGACGTACCACAAAGTTCTCTGGTCTGGCCGAAATCCAGTCGCCACTGGACTACCAGTCGTCAGTTATTGTGGTCAGAGACCAATTCTTCCTTTGTCAATAACTCACCTCCTGAGGGTCCCAGCAACTCTTCAACAGTACTCCCAGGCTCAGCGAACTCAGGTGCAACTGTGTGAGTAGGGACTTGGTCCTCGGTGCTGCCTGGAGGAGGTGGTAGCAGCTTGAAGACTTTGGGCTGCTTCAGCTGTTGTGTCCCTGTGCTACGAACAGGAGGTCAGGCAGCTGGCCCTTGGAGTTCTCTTGGCTTGACTGGACACTGGAGACAGCTTCTCCCTGAGCAGAACATGGCAGGCACAGTCCCGGTCTTCGCTAGCCAGCAGGTGCTGTCTTTGTTGGTGCAGCCAATCTTTGCCTGTCCCTCGGTGCAGCAGAGTAGTCTTCCTTCGGTCCTTGTTCCAAGTCGGTTGAGATCGGAGTTCTGGGTGCCAGGGATGCCCTATTTGTTTTCAGAAAATGCACTCAGGACAGGATGTGGTTGGTAGCCAATGGACTACCAGGTTCCCTCCCTCCTCATGGCTATTTGCTGGGAATTGATGCACCATTCTGCCCACTCCCAACATGGCAATACCCTTCTCTCGACACTCTGAGCTCTCTAGCCCGTCCCCAGAGGTGTGGCTCCATGGCTATACGCCCCTGGAAAAAACAGTTTAATAACTGGCTTCTCCTCTCCTGTACCCAGTGCCAGCCCGTCTGCCTAAACAATAGAGAGCCCCTCTCCTAAATGTTACATATTTGCCCTTCAAAGACAGCTTCTCCCTTGAAGCTCGCCTTTTGGGTTAACACCTGTGTGGCCTCCCGCAGGAGGGGGTAACACCTCTCACCCATGCAGGCCCCTATTGTGTCCCTTAATGAGTCGTTAGCTAGGACTCCACAGGAGGGCAGAAAGATCTCTGCAGGACAAGCCCCATGTACACCAGTAAACATGAACTGGGCAACTAAAATGACATTAAATTCGATTTAACCATTAAGTTGGATTTAATGTACCAATTATTTTGATACCAAACAGTACCTACCTTAGTAATCCCATTCAGAAGTTTGCAAGGCTGTGGTGCCAGCCTGGAACTCTGTGCTTGCCAATGGGGCTACTAGTCTTTCTACAGTAAAAATGACAATTTCGGGTTTTTACTGATGGAACATGTAAAAGTACAGGTTCTACTTTTTAAAATACTGCACCCTACCCAAGGGCACGTTAGGCCTGCTATACTAACTTTGTGTATTTCTCCCAGACTGGTCCAGCCAGCAGGAAGAAGGGTCAGTAATGTGAATCACATGCAATGGGAGACTCCAAACAAAGGCACAAGAGAGGGAAAGCCTTTGTCACTCAACAACCCCACAAGCTGTTGGGAGTAACACTTCTAGAAAGGAATGGAGCAGGTAAAGGCAGAGGATTTTCACTACACTTCAAAGGGACCCTCTGGAGAATCCCTGAAATTCACATTCCAGTCTCCACATTGCTGTTTCCACACTTCATTTTGTATATAAGTAGTTCAGGAAAGTAAAACGGATTCCTGGGTTGCCACAGTCACATGTATGTCACACAAACGTCATGCACATTTGACTGTATATGTATAAGCTGCCCAGATACACACATCCATGTCATCTATGTCCAACGTGGATGGAGTAAAGGAACCTGTTGCAGGAGACAGACTGGCAAACCAATTTAAAAACATAGAAGTGATCAGTAGCCAAAGCTCCCACCCAGGTGACAGGTTAAAAGGCATGTTATTGGACTATAATATGCTGTTGCCAGCACTGAGCCCTGTAAATTACAGGGAGCAAAGAGAAATTATACTCCAAGAAGTAGGACGGACATGTCATACCCCTCCAGACCAGAGACCCACTCTGGGTTTCATTCAGTAACAAGCACCCCGCAAGCGCATAGGCATGGTTTGTCATGTGTGCTAAGGCAAACACCAAAAGAAATATTGGATGTGGAACTCATGGCAGCATGACTCACTCTCTAGAGCCACGGTGAGGACCTTTTCCATCCTAGGAACCTTAATAACAGAACCAAAGCTCTTCCACCTGCTTTTGACGGCATCGGAGAGAAAGGAAATTAACTTAAAGATGATGGGCACATACTGGGCTATTGTAGCCTCACGGTTAGTTTAAGATTTTGTTTCAGGTTGTCTCCAGTGTGACACAAATTTCATCACAAACATTTGGCACTGTAGTGGTTGCTAAGGGCGTACCTGTGACAGAGGTCTCATGACATTAAATAACAAAATAAAACAGTAAATAGTATGGACACACAGCAAGTGACTCTTGCGAAATGTGCAAGTGGGCTTGATTCTTACTATTTCCAGTCTATGAGCAAGTAAAAAATACGTATCTGTAATACTGTGTGTCAGGAGCAGAGCAAGGAAGCATCTTATTCTCTTTAAACCTACAACATCACCCTTAGAAGCAGACAAATGGTAAACAACAACCTTAAGAAACAACATTTCCTATAACCAAGAAATGACATCATCAACAAGCTGAACTGATTGTGTGTCACATATGGCAGTTCCTCATATAATATCCTCAGCATGTAGTACACCCTCTTTTCTTCCTGCTCCATCAGCAGTTACTCGCAAGGGTTTTGTGTGTGTTTCTATCCATATTATTCTGGCCTTAGAGTTCAGTGCTCATTGTATCATAATCTTTGCCACTCAGCCGTTATGCTCCATGGATTGGCTGGGTGGAAGCATTTACATACAAGGCACTGCAATTCAAAACTCTAGGAAATGCCCACAGTTGCACTGTTGCCAGCCACCCAGTTTTAGAGGAACCAGTGGCGGGGTGCGTGAGCTCGGTGCCTGAACAGGAATTGGCAAGGCAGGTCCCAGATGAACTCTGCTGCAGTAAGGGAGAGCTGCTGTGTAATCACTGCCCGTTTTCCCAACAGTAGCAGACTGACGCCAGGCTCCTTCACACCTTGCTAAGCTGCCCCATTGTTCTCTTTAGAACACCCACTGTGGCTATAATTGTTTCTAAACTTTACACTCATTTTGACACCAAGAGGAGACTAAAGTTTGCAATTTTGAGACTGTTTGGTGCCCAGAAACGACTGAGTACAAGGCTCTAAAGAGACCCAAAAATTGCTTGCTCCTACCCACTGCTATCTGCACAGAACATCATTGTAGAACACCAAGCATCTATAAAGGATGTGGAAGAGAAAGATTTTTTTTCTATTCCTTGGGGGACGACCTCCTGGAAATCAGATTCCTCAAAAAAAAAAAAACATTTGGAGTGTGAGGGCTTACAGCGTGGACAACTACTGATCGGGGCTATTGGTAACCCAGACCCCTTCAGCAGGGGAATACCTATTCATGGTATAAGAGACGACAGAACCCCAGGGGCTCAATGGCGCCTCAGAGGTAAGGCAAAGAGAAAGAGGGATGACTCTTCCAATGGAGATACTTTTGAGAGTCTCTTACAACACACACACACACACACACCCCTTTGCCTCTTTAATCCTTATCAGGAAGTGGTAAATCAAATGGAAGACCAATATGGGAACAAAGAAAGTAGGGATGGTCTTCTCAGACTTTCAACCCAACAGATGAGGAACTGGGCCAGAACCTTGCATCTATACTCTGGGGCCCAATTACAAAGACTCGCTCCTGACCACAGTTCAGACATGCTGGAGGCAGAGGATCTGTACCATCACAGATGCTACAAATGGACCACGACAGAAAAGGTGATGCTCTACGTCACTGACCGAACCTGCAAACCCCTTTGCAAGAAGGTCAGGAGTTTGAGGAGAGTGTCCCTGCCCTTCTCTTCAGGGTAGGTGAAAATGACATTTGAATTCAATGGAATGGTGGCTACTTTTCTGTCTAATATCCCAGAGAAGGGCGTTGATATGTCCTGGGAATCCTGGCAGGATAAACGGCTAGACTTAATGGGGCCTCTCACGAAAATTCTCAACATGGCGAAAGAGGCAAAGGCATGAGGCCTCCCAATTCCACCGGAGATTTTGACAGGCTGGGGACAATGGTGAATTGCCTTTTAGGCAACACCAACTGTGCGCTGTCCACAGAGCGGTGGTATGTGCTCTTGATTAAGGTGGATCTCAAATTAAGGGAGCTGGGCATATCCAAAGCTGGAGCAATGGCAGAAGTAGGTCTCTTTAGGGAGCTGTGAGAAAGTGCCCTCTTTCTGCATCGTTGCCCCCACTTTTTGCTGAATTGCTGATGTGCTTTGACTGAGTGTGCCCTGGGCTCCTGCTAACCAGGTACCCAGGGCCTATGTTCTTTACCTAAAACTGCATTGAAGCCTAAACCCAATTGGCATCTCTGGCCACAGGTCAGCCCCTGGTAATTGGTACCACAGGTACCCAGGGCACTGTGACCAGAGAAGGCCTCTAGGGGCTGCAGCACTTATTGTGCCACCCTTAGAGGTCCTGTACCTTCACGCTCACACACTGCCTTTGCAGGCTGCGTGTTTTGGTGCAGAACAAAGTGAAGAGTCGACATGGCACACATCCCTGTGTAAACAACATGGAATGGGGCAACCTCTTGCCCCCACCAGACACACTGCTAAATGCCACCATTGTGGTGAATGTACCATCTTTTTAGTCCTTCCTAATAATCCATGTATTCATTTTCAATCATCATTTATACTCATATTTTAACGTCGTTTCATTTTTTCATACGCTAATCCACACGCGGAAAATATTGCTTTTTTCCAGATTACTTATATTCAGACTGTGCCCATCCGGACCTCTTGTAAGAATACGATTGATGCAGAGTTCATCACAAGCAGTGTTTATTCAGTAAAACCCAATGCATTTCTGGCTATGAGGCGCCCTTCATCAGGGGTCACTATAAACAAAAACATTTACCAATTAATATCCAGATCGTAATTTCGCATTTTGCTTAATCTAACAACATGAGATAATGTTCACATCTAACAGAGTACCAAATTATTTTCTATCCCCCATGACAAAAAACTATGCCAACATTATATCCCACCCTACAGTGTATACATAGCCCAACACTCCCTCTGGCCAATCGTGTCCTAAACTTTTCACTTTCCCACCCCACCAATCCTGCGTAACTATCACATGTTTTTCTTCTACCTATGTGCATTTCATATCCTTCCCCTTTACCTATTTCTTTTACAATCATCAATTCTTCCCTCTACATGCCTGACTTACTGTCACAATAGCGTGTAAAGCTCCAACTCTTTACCAAAAAACCTTCATTTTCTTACCCGTTTACACTTTACATTATTCATTGACATTTTCCATTCACCCATAGTACAAACGATAGCACGAAATCCTCCCACTCTTTCATCGATACGATAAACTTCTCAATTGTCCGCGTACCTGCCGTGCACGTTAAAAACCTTCCATTCTCGCCATCATTTCAAAAAGTAATAGTTGCCCCATTCTCCCTCCCTCTTATAAACTAACTAACCCTCCCCACTTTCTCCCGATAGGCCCAAAGTTCAGCATTTCCCACCATCCCGTCGTCATGCTAATCAAACGGACGCTGTTTCCCATGTTTCCCATGATGCATTTAAAAAATGTTTTGCTAAACTGTCCCGGTCACAAACTTAATATCATTAATAATTATCAACACATGACCATCTGAAAACAGTAAGTGCTTAAAAGATCATTTCCTATGAATTGTATGACCAATGTTTGTGATGAACCTAGATGTTTCGCCAGCGTTGTAGACACGTAAATCACTTTCTCATTGTCTTTTTTTATCCATGTTTAACAGGCGGGTGCTATCCCCGTTTTGGGCAATATCCCTGTGTGCCATGCTTACAACCCACTGCCCTGGCATACATCAGTCACCCCTCTAGCTGGGTGCACTATACCAGTGGTGAGGGTACAGGTGCATGCGCCCTGTACCCCTATAGTGTCTAAGTCCATTCTTAGACATTGTAAGTGCAGTGCTGCCATTAAGAGTATATGGTGCTGGGAGTTTGTCATCACAAACTCCACAGCACCATAATGGCTACACTGAAAACTGAGAAGTTTGTTATCAAACTTCTCAGCACATTAAAGCCACACTGATGCCAGTGTGGGATTTAATGAGAAATACACACAGAGGGCATCTTAGAGATGCCCCCTGAAAACTAACCTACCACTAGTGTCCAGGCTGAGTGGCTGCTTTCAGCTGCCACCACCAGACATGTTTCTGGACCCTTGGGTCGAGAGGCTGCTGCTCTCGGGGCCTGAAACAATGCACATCCTGGGACGAGGTGCCAAGCCTCCTCCCCCCAGGATGGGCAGGGTCAACGAAGGGGAAGCTTTCAAAGGCTTGCCGCCTTTGTGAGCTTCCCCAGGCCACTTGCTGCTTTCAGCAACTGGTCCCCACTGGTTCTGACCCCCACTTTGGGCGGGAGAACCGGCGGGAAAAACAAGTAAGGAAGAGAGGTCTGCCCACCTCTGCCAACTCCACCCCTCAGGTGGGGGAGGCGAGGTGAAGCACAACTCTCAGTCCCCACCATCTTGCAGAGGGGGGGCGGGGGGGGGACTCAGTCAACCAGGGAAAGGCTTATGCCCCCCTCCCACTAGAGGGTGGCATAATAGGGGGTGTACCCACCCCAGGGAAGGGACCCATTGGTCCCAACCTTTTACCTACCTGTAACGCCCCTAAATCTAGTATTTAGGGGCACCCCTGAACCTTGCCTCCTCAGACAAGAACCTGCAAGAAGAAAGACCAAACAGCCTGCCGAAGCTAACAAGTGGAGGACGCCCACTGACTTGGCCCCAGCCCTACCGGCCTGTCCCCACCTCAAACCTGCTCCAGCAAAATCCTGGTGTGTCCTGCAGCCAGCAACCTCGAGAAACCCGGAGGACCTGACTGCCTTCAATCCCCAAGACCCTGTCTCCTGTGAACACCGGATTTGTTCAAACACCAGACTCCAGCTCCGCAAGGATCCGCGAGTTTGCACCACTCTGCACCCGACGACCCGAGTTCGAGTGGCCCAACACCAAGAGGAGGTCTCCCCGGCAATCCTGACACGAGAACCGGCGACCCCTGACCTGCCTCAAGCCTCCAGCCCACAACCTCAAACCGGAAGGTCCCCCCAACCGCGACCAGGAGCTGGTAAGAAGATCCGACCCTAAAAGGTACCCCTGCACCGGACGCCCCGCGGCCTTGGGTGGCCCAACCGACTGTGCCTAACCAACCCCCAAGATCCCAACTTACCTCTCCAAGTGGTGGTCGCACCCAGAAGACCTTCGTCCCAGAGCCTGCAGTGCTTTTGCAAACCGGAGACTCCCCATTGAAAGCTACAGGGCTTCCGACACAATAACATATCTCTGCACCCGGACGCCCCAGTGCCGCTGAGGGTGCAACTTTTGTGCTGGCCTAAACCCCCATTTGCCCTGAACTTAAGTCCAGGAGCTTTGCTCCCACAACCCAGTGGCCTGCTCGCCACAGCCACCAACCGGAGGCCCCCTATCCCCCAGTGGATAACATTGGGCCTCAGCACTCTGCATCCGGCCGCCCTAGTGGCACTGAGGGTGTAACAAGAGTGCATCTTTGACCCTGGGGGACCCCCGAGTCTAACCCCAGAGTACCAACTACCACAACAAAGTACTTACCTTTAAACCGATAACACTATTTTCCTCCATAGGATAACATTGACTGTTTTTCTATGAAAAGTTTCGAAGTGTAGAGTTGGAAAACCTAAAGAAATTCTTTAAAATTGTACTAACAAAAACGATTTTACTTACATGTTTACCCGGAAATGTCCCAGTGTAGTATCCAGGTATAATACACTGTGTAAGAAAAGTAATCTCAAAAGTAACTTACCTGTAATTGTACTAAAAATCCTATACAAAGTATATGTACTGTATTTACAAAGCATTGCATTTCTCAGTAACAATACTGTAAGTCAAAACAAAGTGCATATACAATTACAATCCAAACTGGATTACAACTGTATATTTACTGCAAAGTATTTATCACTTACCTGTGCCAGGCTTGCTTGGTTCTAGGAAATAAAATAACTAAAAGAATATTTTTTATACAAAATCAATTGGTCTGAAGTTCAGTCTTTGAGTGTGTGAATTCATTTGCTTACTGAGTGTGTACAACAAATGCTTAACACTGTCCTCTGATAAAGCCTTACTGCTCGACCACACTACCACAAATAGAGAGTGAGGTGATATCTAACTTTACCTCTGCCTACCTTTGGGGTTCCACTGGACTCTGTGCACACTATACCTCACTTTGGAATAGTATATACAGAGCCAGCTTCCTACAGTAGCCCTTGGCTAAAAGAATTAAGCAAATCAAGCAAAGCCAGTTCAATGAATAAGGTGCATTTATCTATCAGGAACGTCTCAGCACTAAGATTTTTGCTAGGACTGGATGAGGTAGGGGACCGCTCAGTATTCCAAGGCTCCCACAAGACAAACATTCAAGCAAATCAGATCCAAAATCAGATAAAATGTTTAGGGGTTTCTTCCCATTTAGAGGTTGCGGCAGAGGGTATAATGAAGCGTTCAAAGGAGAAGCCACTACTCCTCGAGAGTCCTCAGGTGAGGATAAAACTAGGCAGAAAACTGGCAGAGTTTCTTCAAGCAAGCCTTTACAGGGGCCCCTTGATTGGTGCAACAGGAGCAGAGTTCCACATAGATCGTACAAAATCTCAAAACAACGTTAGTGGTCTCAACTGCTGAATTTTCACAAGAGGAATGCATTGTAATGGACCAGGAAGTCAAGGATCTGGAGGCAAAAGAAGCCATTGTCTGAACCTATCTTCATCCGATGGGGATTGTGAGCAGCATGTTCTTACTCAAGAAGACAGACAAGAGAAATTCACGGGTGATTAACCTCAGAGAATTTAACAAGTGGTCTACTAGCAATGCAAAATGGAGGGGGGTCCACCTCCTAAGTAACACCCTGATCCCGGGAGACTACATGGTCAGACTACCTGAAAGACAAACTGATGGTGCCCTTCTTGGCCTCTCATTGCCACTTCCAGGAGTTTCATAGGAAATCACAGGGTTTTGAATAAAAGATCCTCCCATTCAGCCTATTCTTGCCACCATGGTGCTTTACACATAGTAACTCAGGCCAGTGGCAGAATACCTCAAGGCCCAGGGGCCTGAGACTGTCAACCCTAATGACCTTGTGATGTCTGTGCGAAAAGAGATTTCAGGCTAAACTGGTGGTTTGCGGGATGTGGTGGGGATGAAAACCGTTTATAGACATTTAAAGACTACAAGTCAGATGTATACACGAAGACTCATTACATGTACTGTGCCTTTCTATGTTATAATGTACCTGGAGGTGCCAGTATATTTTTGTGTTTGAAAACTCAAAAAAAAAACCCTAATGACCTTCTCCTGAAAGGTAAGTCTCAGGAAAGGCTAACGTCAAGCTTCGGCCGGGCTCATTTGCACTAAAACACCTTACAAGAGACGGGCTGATTTGATGCGTCCTACTGAGGATTGACAATATCCACTACATCAATAATCTTGATGGCATAAAGTCGAGAATGCTGGCAGAACTAGCAAATAATTTCTGGCGATAGAGACTACAAAAGCAGAACCCTGTGTTGGCAAAGTACCTCCCAGACTCCAAGAACACTAGCAGACAAACTCAGGGATCCCAAGGCAGGCAAGAATTATGGCACCCACTATTCGATTTGTTTCTCACCCGCACAGCAGATGATATCCGTAAGGTATAAGTATGATTCTGACTTCATACACAGAATCTTCTTGATGTCATTTTCGCTGCACGTATACCTCGAGTTGTTCGCAATGGAGGTCATATAGAGGACTCTTCTAGTATTTGAATGTTTTTCTCCTCTCTGACAGGCACTGAAAAGGAACACACAAGTGACTTCTGATAGGACTAGGAAGAGAACTGCATGAAGAAAAGAGGATGGACTAAAGACTGTGGGCACTATATAAAAGACTGACTGCCCCATCTGATTGTGATGAGTTGAACCAAGAGATTACATCATTTCTTTGTTATGGGAGACGTTATTTAAAAAAACAATTAAGCTTTTAATGGCAGGAGGAGTAGGAATAAAGAGAATAAGGTTCAAATTCTCACCTCAGTGCCTTAACAGAACTGAAATGTTCCCTTACAGAATCTATGAAGATCAAGTTACTTATCTTTGGTAATGCCTTTTGTGGTAGACACGAACCGTAGATAGCTAATCTTATTATTCTCTAGGTGTCAAAGGATCCGGAAAATTTAAAACAGTGCCCCTACGTGCTTGCAGAAAGCGCCAGCGGCTCCACGTCGACATCGCTCTGCGCTGGAAGTAAATTTGAGATACTGGCGATGGGCCGGATGTATTGTTTGTAGAAATAGGCATCCTTCAGGTTGAGCGTAGCCATGAAGTCGCCTTGCTGGAGAAGAGGAATTACATCCTGAAGGGTGACCATATGGAAGTGCTCTGACAGGATTTAGTTGTCTAGGGGCCTGAGGTCCAGAACAGGCCTGAGGGACCCATCTTTTTGGGGTATTGGAAAGTACAGCGAGTACACACCCATGCTTTGCTGATGGCAAACAACGTTTCTATAGCTCCTTTGAGGAGGACCACTTTGACCTCCTCTGCGAGTGCCTTTGGTGTTCTGGTGAGAGTCTATGTTTGCGATGTGGAATGGAAGTGAGCTTCAGACAATAACCATGTTGGATAATATCCAACTCCCACTGGTCTGAGGTGACGGTTTGCCATGTGGGAAAGAATTCATGTTGGGGGAAAGAAGAGGCAAGTCAGGGTTTGGTGGTGGTTGTAGCTCCTTTTGGGGATCTACCTTTGGCTCGGTCTCTAAAATTGTTGCCTCTGTAGGACCCTTTAAAATAACCCCAGAGGGAGGATTGCTTGACCTGGGTGCGCTGGTAGGGCGTGGAGGCTTCAGGGGAGGTGGTCTTCAAGCCTCCACTGTAAGGTGTGAGGTTGTAAGGAGCCACAGGGAGAAGGTATTTAAAGTGCCCCCATCGCTTTGGCTGTCTCCGTATCTTTTTATCTTTTCTAATGTTTGGTCTACTTGTGGCCCAAAGAGATGCTGACCATCAAATGGCATGTTCAAAAGGCTGCTGAACTTCCGTCTTAAAGCCAGAGATACAGAGCCAGGATTGTCTGCGTAGCAGGACATTAGAATTTACCACCCTGGCAGCGATGTCTGCTGCATCTAGCGCACAGTGAATAGAGGTGTTAGATGTACGCTTGCCCTCAGAAAATATTTCTAGTCCCCTTTTTCTGTGCTCCTCTGGAAGGTACTAAAGGAGCTCATCCATCTCTTCCCAATGGGCATGATCATATCTTGCTAGAAGGCTGATAGAATTATCTAATTGTCAATGGTTGGTTGATTGCGCTGTCATCCTCTACCCTGCTGCATCTATGCATTTACTTTCCTTTTCTGGTGGCGAGGCATCCCCCCTGGCCTGGGAGTTGGCTCGTTTATGAGCAGTAGTTACCACGAGAGTAGGTCGGAAGTTGGCCATGAGTATAAATAGGGTCAGAAAGTGTTATGGCTAAGTGTTATGACCCTAGATCGGACGGGGTCTTTGAAAATGTCAGGAGTGTGACGTCGCCTGCCTTTGAGCATGGAGGAGCAGTGAGTGGAGGAGAGGGTTTCACAGAGGAAATGCTCCTTTAGGGGCTCTGGTGAAGTTTCACCTTATAAAAGATAGTTGCCCTTCCAATGAGTTCCTGATAGAATGTCAGATCGTCGGGAGGGAAGGGTAAACATCAGGGTATGTGTCCCCTGGTGGGTCTACATCGTAGGAGTACCATGGGTCACACTATGGAGAAGTGTCAAATGTGTCATCACCCGCTCACCCACGCCCACCCGTGTAATGATGTGGAGACCCCTGTGGAGTGATGTCAAGACTGTCCCCTTAAGAAGCAGACAGTGAGGGCGAATGCTTAGGCTGAAGAATAGGGCAAGGGGATGTGTGAGTAAATGGGGTGTATTATATGGTGTGGTTGTGCAGCCTCAAAGTGTAATACATTTACCACCCCCTTTAGGACCCTTGGGTTTCATCTGTCTAACCCTCACCTCAATCCTGGGTAGCCGTAGAGAATGGAGCAGCAAGGCTTACACAGAGGAACAAATGTTAAGAATTTCAACAGTCCCAAAACAATTTTAGAAGAAATTGACAAGACACTCAAGAAATCCGACACCAATTTATAAAAATAGGTTGCATTGTATAAGAATTTAGACACTCGAACGAAAAAGCCACCTGAGGGTTCCAGAGATATAGATTTTACAAGAAATAACAAATCAGCGCAATTTCACCCAACAGTGAACAAGCCTCAGCAAAGTCAACGAATTGGACACTTAGAAACGTTTTCAAAGAAAACGTAGGAAAGTGTCAATGCAGTCAGTTAGAAGTACTTGAGGAGACCAACTCCAGCAGGGAGCTAGTCAGGGAGACAAGCAAGGTCCTCAAGAACAGTTACCTTCACGGGGGAGCAGTCCTTCAACAGTACCAGGCACTTTATCGGTGTTGCAATGAATTCCTATGGAATGGTCCTGATGCAAGGGATGAAGGATACTGAATATGTTCTAATGATGCTGAAGATGATCTAAGGATGCTGAGGATGTTCTAAGGATGCTGTGGATGCAATGCAGGACTTCCTGCAGAGACTTCTTGGTCCATGAAGACTGTGAGGGTGTCCTGATTGTATGGTCGACATCATCTGAAGTCTTTTCCAGTCTGGCCGAAGTCCAGTCGCCGCTGGACTACCAGTCGCCCGCTATCGAGGTCACAGGCAAATCCTTAAGTCAATATCTCGCCTTCTGAGGGTGCCAGCAACTCTCCAACAGCGCTCCCGGGTTCAGCAAACTCTGGTGCAACTCTGCACATCGGGTCTTAGTCCTCTGTGCTGCATTAGGCGGTGATAGTGACTATAAGACTTTGGGCTTCCAAGTTGCACCAGCAAGCTCCTTCAGCTATTGTGTCCCTGTGCTGCGAACAGGAGGCCAGTCAGCTGACCCTTGGAGTTCTCTTGGCTTGACTGAGCTCTGGAAACTTCTTCTCCCTGAGCAGGACACGGCAGGCAGAGTCCCTCTCTTCCCTAGCCACCATGTGCACTCCTTGTCAGTGCAGCCTCTCTTTGCTGGTCCTTTGGTTCAATAGGGTAGTCCTCCTTCGGTCCTTCTTACAAGTCAGTAGAGGTCTGGGTGCCAAGGGTGCTCCAATTATGCACGGAAAATGCCCTCAGGGCAAGATGCGGTTGGTTGCCAATTGGCTACCAGGTTTCCTCCTACCTAGTGACCACTTTGTGGAGTGTGGCATCTGGTTATCCCAGGATGCACCATTCTGCCCACTCCCAAGAAGGCAAGACAACTCTCCTGGAGTACAGAACTCACTAGCCAACCCCCAGGGTGTGGCGACCTCTGGGGGAAACGGTTTAGCAACTTGGTTGCCCTCTATGCTCCCTGTGCTGGTCTACTTCTACAATGGGGCAGCCCTCCCCCTTGGTGTCCAACATCTACTCTTCAAAGGCAGCTTTACCTTTGAAGCCTGCCTTTTGAGGCTAACACCTAAGTGGCTTCCTGCAGAAGGGAGGTGATTAGTCCCTGGCCTGCAAACGCTCCTTGTTCTCCTTCCTGAGAGTAGTTGGCACGTCTCTCCAATAGGGCAGAAAGATGTCTTGTGGAGCACGATCCATGTGTGCCCGGAAGGGCACAGGAGCTTTAAAAGCAACAAAGTGGCAGCTTTGCGAAAGCTGCACACTGAAACAAGTTACATTAATTTAGACTGAAGATACAAGTCTGGCTTAATGTAATGAGTCGTTTGATACCTTTGAGTGCCCACTTTGGTCACACCGTTCAGGAATTAGCACAGTTGTGGGGTCAGTGAGTAACCCTGTACTCTCCAATTGGGCAACCACATCTTTCCACAGTAAAAATGGCCGTTTCGCATGTTTTACTGTCAGAACATGTAAAGTGCATGTCCTGCCTGTGTCATATGTTGCACCATGCCAGAGGGGTGACATTCACACATGTCTAGGGGGAAGTGGTGGCTTTGCCATTGCTTTCAATGGCAAAGCCGGGATATCAGTGCACAACTGCTCTACCAGTCTGCAGTGGTGGCCTGGGGGATTTGTTTTGCTTCAGAGACCTCCAGGGTGGCACAATCAAGGCTGCAATCCATGGAGTACCCCTCTAACTTACATGCCCTGGGTACCAGGAGACCATTTACTAGGGGCTTAAAAGTAAGTTGGCCATTTCCAATTGGGTAAGGCCAATTCAACATACACTTCTAGGGTCAGGGCACTGGTACTGAGGTCTGGTTATGAGGCCTCAGTGCCCATAAAAGAGTCGAAAACCAGCAGCACGAGTCAAAAAAACATGGAGATGACCGTACAAAAAGAGGCATTTTCTTACAGGATGGTTGTGCATGGGGTAAGAGGCTGGTATCCTGATCTGCTTTCTTGCGTTTTATTGGAACCGGATGTCCAAGGCCTCCTCAAAGGACAGCTGACGTTTCGAGGGTAGAGCAGCAGGGACGAAGGGCAGGCAAGAATCTGGACCTTCTGGGGAGGGGGGCAGGGAGGGGGGGAATGACCAGATGTTTGTCTTGAGCTCCTCCTGCAGCTTTTGGATAATCGGCTAAATTGCACCAGTGTCGGACTTGCTGGCCAACACTGAGGTATTTGGCTCCGAGGGTACCGTCAGTTTCAGCACCGAGATTCTAGTAGATGCTGAGGGTCAGCTTGGTTTTGGGGATAGAGTAGCCGAAGCAGTCGGTCTTGAAGGCTTCTTCGGTGCCGATCTTCAAGTCTGAGTCAGAGCTTTCTTCATGGGAAAAAAGTTCTTCATCTGAAGCTGCCGGTTGTTGATGATCTTCCCCCTCAATGCCCTCAGGATCGAAGAGGTCTGAGGGTTGTCGCTGCGCCTATGTGACATCTTGAGTCGACGTGCCTGACAGTTGCGAAGAGTCTTCTTGGAGAAGAAGGAGCGGCAAGCGTCACAGGCGGCCTCATTATGTTCCGGCAACAGGCATAGATTGCAGACCTGATGGAGATCGGTCCGGGAATATTTCACGTGGCAGAGAAGACAATACCAAAATGGCGTCCGTTCCATCACCGTTGAGGCATGGTGGAGAGACACGACGGAGAAATGGGAATGGTCCCCAAAGGGCAAGACACAGGCGGGGTCGCGGTTGACCCGGAACCTGCTCGAGCGAAGTAATCAAATGTCGACCCAAGACAGAGGGTAAGGGAGATGAGATTTAAGTACAATAGTGACGGAGGGAAGAAAAACTGTGTGAACCGAAAAGAGAACCACAGTGGTGTCAACCCGGAGCACAGGAGCATGTGTCCAAACCTGGCGGCAGAAAGAATACAATTTAACAATGGATTCCATGGAAAAGCACATATCACCAAACAGAGGAGTCACAGTACCTCAGGAATGAAAGACTTCTTCAAAGAAAAACAACTTGCCACATACGTGCCCAACACTATATGGCAGGACTATACACAGTATGTATATCTACATCCACACATGCCTCAAACATAAGCGTTCTGCAGGTCCAACAATACCATGTAGTCTCCAGGGTCAAAAAGGCAGACAAGAACTGAGCCAAGTTGAGCATCTTGAATTTGTCCTTCTGTAGAAAGGCATTGAGATGGTGAGGATCCAAAATTGGGTGAAGGCCTATGTTCTCCTTCGGTACCAAGAAGTAGCTGTAATAGCAAACACTACCTGCTTCTGGAGCCAGCACCCTCTCCATGGCTTTTTTGGCCAAGAGAGTCTGAAATTTATGGTCCTCCATCAGTCATTCCATGGACAGTGGCAAGGGTGGCAGGGTTTCTAGAAATGGTAGTGCATAAACTGACTGGATGATTTGAAACACCCACTTGTCAGAGGGGATGGCCTGCTACCCACAAGGTCGCTGTGTGTCACGGAGGAAAAGCTAAAAAGATTTAAAGGCTGCAGAAGCTGGAGGGGCAGCAGACTGGGCTGCACGCTGTCTCTGTTTTCCATGTGGGAACAGCAGCCATGGCCACGAAACGACTGATGGGTTTGCGGACCCAGTGGCAGTGGACTATGTTTCAAGTCTCTACTGAAGCCACGGAGGGGGCAAAACAGTAAAAACAGAAGTGGAGCGACAGACATGCAGAGAAAGCACGCTGTAGCCCACCTGTCCTTGAAGCACTCAAGGACTGAATCTGCCTTGTACCGAAAAGGCAGGAAACCTCAAATGGCTTGTTCATTAAGCTTGATTAGACATCCCGGAAAAACATGTGGTCCACATCCAAGCATGTCTACAGAAGGCCACACTGGTGTCAATAGCTCTGCTGACTAAATATGTGGTGTCAAGTCCGCAACCAATCGTGAATTTAGCTACTTTACAGCCATCTTGTATAGCCTGGGAAAGGACAATGTGAGTCTCTTCAGCAACAATCGAAAGGATCGGAGCCACTGAGATAAGACTGACCTGCCAAAAGTATCAATGCAATTTGAATCTGTCAGGAGGAACATTGGGAAATGAGTTCAGGTTTACTTTACTTGCCGAGGCCTACACAACCACACTCTATGGGGTGGGATGCTGAGTGAGACAATTAAGGTCCCCAGGAGCAGGATGGTGGCGTTGGGCATTTTGGCAGTTGACCGGAGGCCCTGAGCAGGACTTAGCCCAGGTCCCTAAAAGGATATCAGTAAGAGCCTCATTAAACAGAAGGAGAGGCTACGAAGTGGTCTGACCAGGTTGAAGGACTTCGGTCAACACTGATCAAGGATCTCAGCAGCCCTTTACATCACAATAGCAAATGATGCACTCTACTCAGTAGCTGGGTCGTGGTGAAAGAAAAGGACAGTGTCTTTGTGAGGTGTCCAGGCCACTCGCATCCTGGAGATCATCATACCTGTCATCTTGGTAGGGTCCAAATCAGTGGCAGACGTATCATGAATAAAGTGGTCCCTAGCACAAGGTAGAGGAACAGGATCAGTATTTGATGGACTGGGCATACTGGAAGAAATAAGTGGCACTGAACGTGGCCTCGGTCAAGGTTGGCATGACCGCAGAGACTGACCGCACAATGGGTCGGCTGCCATTGTCCGGTGTTGAAGTCTGCATTGTCAGTGGATCATGCTCCAAGTTGGGGCTGCCACAAGGGTCCAGTACCGAAGCCAGTACGGATCCAGAAGCAGGTCCAAAGTGCCCAAATGGGGCTGAGGCAGGGTACAGTGCCAATAGTACTGAAAGGAGACTTGTCAGCTACTTGGGGTCTGAAGGCACGCTAGAGGGAGCTGTGTATGTAAATAAGCGCAACATCACTTCATGAAACTCTTTATGCTGTTGAGGAATCACCCCAGGCCCAGAAAATCAGGCTGGAGCGGGGGATCATAAAAGATTTCGCGGAACGACTTCAGAATCGAGTCCTGGAGGCGTGATGATGTCCATGCGCACTTTCCTTGGGCTTGGAGTGGCATGACTGGGTCAGAGACCCTCTTCAACAACTTCTTTTTAGACTTAACTGAAGACTTGGACGTCAATGATGACTTGCCGCGGGAACGGCTGATCGAACACACCTCAATCTCACAGATGCTTTTCAGGTGCATCTGGGAGCAGTTGCTGCAAGCAGCTGAGTCACTGAACAACCCACATAGGAAGATCAAGAGGGGATCAGTAACAGACATCAGTCCGTGACATTCCCCACAAGGCTTAAACACTATCTGTTATGGGTACATGTCCTTTAACCCTGGAAAAAACTTCTTTGAAAAAATAGACTAGGAATAGCTCCAGATCCGCTTCTACTGCCGCAGAAAGAAAGGAATTTAATTACAGCACCTGCACAAGATACTGCCCAAAAACCACTAACTGTTGAAAGACCCATCGGTCTCACATTCTTTTTCACCAATTATACAGTATTTTAAATATTATGAATATTTGTATTTTCTGGACTTAGGCTGCAAACAGTATGTGATCCACTGTTAAACAAAATTGTCTACACAGGGTCCCAGGTGTAGGAAATAACAGCTGCCTGATCCGAGTGGCATGTGCTGGTTCCACTCAGATGTGCCAAACTTCTGTTCAACTCAGTTTTGAAGAAGCACTTACGGGATTCAACCCAAACAACCGTTGGCCACCTATGTGGCCTTATCGTTTACCTACTGTAAGGTCTTTGAACAGTTAATGGTTTTTGGGCAGTATCTTGTGTAGTGAATGTAATTTACCACTTGTATTCCAGGACAACAATGCCGATACATTTAATTTGACTGACATTAGTCCTTTCTGCACTTTTCTGTTGTGGTGGTGGTATTAAGCAGTGAAGAATAACTGAGGTTAAGAGACCATGGTTCAGTATGGAATTGTAAATAAAACTCAATAATATCAGTTAAGAGGCTCCTCATGCTTCACAGATTTGCAGGCCTAATCTGAAGAGAGAATGGCAACTATATAGATAGTCCACTTCTGAGACAATAGTCTCTGTTCTTGCATGATGTCCATGCCTGTGCAAACTAATTAACAGCGGTTCATCTCATAATGGGAATGAATGCTTGAGGGGAGGAATCTGTATTTGGCATCCACCAGAATAAACATTACCACATTAAGTAATTTGTTCTTTCTACAGACACTCTTCCCAAAGACACCTTACCTTTCAAGCAAATCCCCAAGCAAAGGGAACACCTGCAGTGGGACTGAGAACTGTACCCGTAAACAGAAACATCACATGTGACTACTGGCCAAATTTCCTTGTCTGGATATCCAAAGACTATTGCCTACCCAACTTATGGGGAAAAGTCCATGTTTCGGCACAACTAATGCTAGCCTCTAGAACAGTCTAGTGCAGGCCTGTGGAAGAAGCCTTAGCTCCACCTGAGTGGGCCCTAATGTCCTCACTAGATCTTTTTTCATCAGCGCTTAGCAGAATTTCATACTTGGGACAATCCGATGTGAATGCATGCATTTGTAACAGCTCTGCACTGTCTGCCCCACAAACACCTCAAACAACAGCTTGTCTAATTGGTTTTCTTGGTCCTGCCAATAAAAAAACTAAGCACCCTCTTGGATTTCAGTCTATGTACCCCCTCCTACTCCTGAGAAGGATGAGGTAGAAGAAATAAAGGCAGCAAGGCAACTGTCTCGTCCACATGAAAGACAGTTACAACCTTAAGCAAAACAAAATGCACAGGTGCAAAATACCAATTTGCCTGAGAATAACATAGTATAACAAAGCTGAACTGAGATAGCCTGCAGCTCACTTACCATTTGGAGTTAAAAGCAATCAAAAAGACAGTCTTCAATGTCAATCTTACATGGTAGTTCAAAAAGCAATGGCATCAAAAATGCCCAAACTAAATTCTAGTCCCTCAGAGGAACCACAAATGGGGATCGGACATGTGTCAAACATTTGAAAAAATCTACCCACAGCGAACCAGTAAAGCTCATCAGACCAGCAGGGACACAGAAAAACACATGAACCGCCTACTCCCAATAGGTCCATCCCCTCTGCGGAGTAACAAGCAAAAGTCTGCACCCCACAGAAACTGATTTGGCAGAAGGCTGTTTCACACCTAGAATAACATTGGAGTTCTATGCCCCAAGTTCAAAGGGACTCAAATTTCCCATGAAAGTTGCAAATCATGCACCTAAGGCCACCAGGATTGGGATGCAGCACTTGACCTCTTGAGTACAAGAGGCAGAATACATCTTCCAGAGCATCCTGAGGGGAAAATTTAAGCTGCACTCTGGATTGGCTATGGAGTCCAACTGAAAGGTGCCCCAGTGCATTAAAACCAAAAGCACCACCTCAGGATGAAAGCTCACATTTGTAGTCCTCCATGCAAAACCTCCTAAAAGTATCCTCTGTCATTGTCAATACGACTGCTAAGTGAGGCACCACTGAAAAAATCTGGGTCACAACAGCTCAAGTCCACAAGTGAAGAACTTTCAAGCAAATGAATCTGGACTTCACACTGCACAGCTTGCTCAAATGATGTACTAGAGTGTTGTTGTTGGTGGTGAGTACTTGAACACACTTTCACCACTTGCAGGGAGGAAGATTTTCAGGGCTAGGTCAATAGGCAGAACTTCCAACAGATTGAGATGCATTTTCTGTTATATGGACAACCAAAGTCCCCGGATTGTTGTGTTTCTGATAAATGTTCACCAGCTGATGGAAGAAGCATCTGTCAACAGGCTTATATATAAAAGAAACAACTGATGGACGGAATGCTGGACAATGCAAACATTCACCCCCAGTAACAAGGATCTGGGTTAAATCCATCATTCTTTTGCTCACCACACCACCCCATTTTGCACCCAGCCATATGCAAATCAGTCTTAACCCTGTTCCTTGTGGGAACAGACCAGCCCGAACTGCCAAGCCAGGTCCTCCCTGGACGGGAAACAAGCATCCTGGGACCGGTTTCAGGGCATCATCCTTCATCAGCCAGGCAAGCTTGAACCCAGTGGTATAGTGAGCACGGGACCCACGTCTGGGCATACCCTTCCCACTTAGGGCGACATATGCAAAAGAAACAACTGATGGACGGAATGCTGGACAATGCAAACATTCATCCCCAGTCACAAGGATCTGGGTTAAATCCATCATTCTTTTGCTCACCACACCACCCCAGTTTGGACCCAGCCATATGCAAAAAAGTCTTGACCCTGTTCCTTGTGGGAACAGTCCAGCCCGAACTTCCAAGCAGGTCCTCCCTGGACGGGTAACAAGCATCCTGGGACCGGTTTCAGGGCATCACCCTTCATCAGCCAGGCTAGCTTGAATCCAGTGGTGTAGTGAGCACGGGACCCACGTCTGGGCATACCCTTCCCACTTAGGGCGACATATGCAAAAGAAACAACTGATGGACGGAATGCTGGACAATGCAAACATTCACCCCCAGTCACAAGGATCTGGGTTAAAGCCAGGCTGGCTTGAATCCAGTGGTGAATGTATGACATTGTTCTGCATTCTGTCCATCAATTGTTCTTTTTGCATTTGTCGCCCTGAGTGGGACGGGTATGCCCAGACGTGGGTCCCGTGCTCTCCAGGCCACTGGAGTCAAGCTATCCTAGCTGATGAAGGGTGAAACCCCGAAACCAGTTCTAGGATGCTTGGTTCCAGTCCAGGGAGGACCTGGCCTGGCAGTTCGGGCTGGACTGTTTCCATTGGGCACAGGGTCAAGACTGATTTGCATATGGCTGGGTTCAAACTGGAATGGCATGGTGAGCAGAAAAACGATGGATTTAGGCCGGATCTCTGTACTGAGGTGAATGTATGACATTGTTCTGCATTCTGTCCATCAATTGTTCTTTTTGCACAGGCTCATATAAGCAGGCAGAGGGCAAAGCAGCCTTCCCACTGAGAAACTGGGGTCTAGCAGCCCCTTCTGCCAACAGTTATCCTCAGTAGTGAAGCCAATGGCACACCAGACACCATTACAATAACCTCATCATCCACCATTGAAGGGACAAGCAGGTTAAAAGAAACAAATATCTCCAGAAGCCAACACAGTGTGAGTACTAGAAGAGTCACCATTGGACGAAACATCAGCATCCTTATCCAAATGTCCAGAGGCCTATGGTTTGGGGGAAAGGCTCTTATGAGGTTCGTGTAGGCACCGGACACTGAATGGAGATTCGGACACAGCTCTGTCTCTGGGTGGAACTTTCGATCCTTCAGCATTGTGGCGGCCATGTTTTCAACCACATTGAGGGAAAAGCCTAGACTGTGAAGAAATGAGGTCAGGCTACGCGACACTTACTCCCACTCAAATGCCTGTGGCTGACATTTTTGGGGGAGAAGCATTCCTCATATGAAACTATAGATTATGCAACATGTGGATAAAATGACATGATCTCAAGAAACCATTTGCTATGAAGCTGCTATTGCAACCTGTATAATATTCAACGCTCTTATGCAAGTCCAAAGGCAGAAAGACTTGCATTGAGGCAGCACCGTGACTTTGGCTCTTCTCAGAAAATAATTCAGTACTCTCAAATCCAAGAATGGCCACAGGCCACCATCGTTTCTAGGTACCAATTCAAAGTGGGAATAATATATCTGACCTCTTACCATAGTCAGTACCACCTTTATGGCTCCCTTGCAGGTTAGGGACAAAATGTTTGACATAAAAAAAGGTAGCAGAGAAGAGAGGGCTGGAAAATTGCAGACAGAGTATCGGGGAAAAGCAAGGTGCAATCTCGAAAGACCACCTGATGGTCCAAGGTAAAATCCCTCCAGATTTCAGAAATGGCGACACCTGTCCACAGACTGGATGAACATGTTCCCTGATGGCCAAATTAAAGATGTTTTGCAGGCACAATTATGGCATATAAGAGCAGAGGACTGACAGCTGCCACAGACACCCTTTGGCATCATCCATGCCTTCAGTTCAGACAAACGTAAGTGGGATGGTTACAGTTATTGCCTCTGCCTAGAAGGCAGTGCCCTAAAGAAGCAGTGAAGCCAGCAAAATTACTGGTGGACCTGCCCAGCAGGCAATGCTAGGCCAAAGTAGCTAGCGCTGTACTCTTGGAATTGTTCCAATAAGGAGTTGGCCTATTAACCAAAGAGCTGGTCCTTGCTGAATACCATGGCCACCAAATTTGCTCTGATACCCCCAGAGTTCTCCCTGGAAAGCATCCAGTCATGTCTCACCCTCCTCCTCCTCAGATACAGAAAATAGAAATAAGCCAAGTCAAGGGTTGTAAAGAGGTCACCCTCCCGTGAATTGGGAAGGACCACCCTTGAGGCGATGTGTCAAATTGACAGCCGTTCCCAAAGAGCATGCACAGAGCAAGAGAGCACGTAGCATTCATCAAATGCAACTACAATTGAGCACACGCAAGCTTTTCAAAGCTGGTCTGGAGGAGGAGTAAGAAACATTTGGGTTGAGCTTGGCTGAAAAAGCCCGGATCACCAGACTGATTAGAGCACAAAAGAACAAGTTACTTACCTTCGGTAATGTTCTTTCACAGATTGCCCACCTTTAGAATGTCCCCAGGTGTCAGCTGGATCCACATTTTTCAGCATAGCCCAAGCGCTGGTAGGTGGCGTTGTGCGGCTCTGCATTAACCCTGCTCTGCCCAGAAGTGACTGCTGGAGCCACATACAGGTGCCACCCCAAGCGTGCTGACGTCGTTTTCTTTCTGGACACGGACCGTGCCCTAGGACTCGGAAGCCAAAAATCAATAGTTCAGGACACAGATCTAGGGAGGGCAGACCAAACCTGGGTAAACTTTGGGCTTTATGCTGGCCAAAAGAAACATAGCGCGCCATTGGGGGGGCCTCTTCCCCGCACCTACTGCGGGACTGGAAAAAAGACATGGACTGGTGCATGGTGGCGGAGAAAACGGTATATACGCAAAGAGGCTGCCCGAAAAAATGGGGGGAAAATCTGGGACAAATGGAATGTATTCAGGGGGAGTCCGTGTGCGCCCCCAGTGGGGGTTACACCCCTTGCCTTGGCTCAAGCAGAAACAATCTGATGTTGCCATTTTTCCAGGTAACAAGTAGGAGGGCGGCCCTGCGTGGCCTAGGGGCAATGTATGAGGGTGGAAGTGATGCCAACGCTTATTTGTGCTTGTAAGTTTGGTGATTTACTGCCAGTATTTTGTCATGTTACAATAAAAAGATTAATAAAAATAAAAAAAATCAATTGTTCGTGCCACTGTACAGATCTCTAATTTGGGGCATTTTTAGATGTGAAACAGTCCAATACACAGAATAGGGAGGCAGGACGGGTGTGTGAGGAATCTCCAGTTAGAGTAGCCACAAGAAAGAGCGTTACAAAGGTAAGTAACTTTTTCTTCTGATGGATATTCCTAACTGCAGATTCCTCATCTTTGGAGTAGATACCAAATCAGTATCTCCGCTGGTGGTGGGTATGTGGAATCACTCTGACCAAAAAGTCCTGCAGTACCAAATGGCCAAAATGCTCTTCCCGGTGGACCTCACTGTCAAGCCAGTAGTGCTTAATGAATGTGTGCACTGAAGCTCACGCTGCAGCCTGACAAATAACTGGGACAGGCATGTGGCATGCCACTGCAGTTGTAGCAGCCTTGGCCCTGGTGGAATGGGCCTTCAATCCTTCTGGAGACTTCTCCTTTGCCAACCTGTAGCAGATCCTAATTAAGAGGGCTATCCTACTGGACAAAGTCCTTTTCTGCACTGCCTTGACTTTCTTTTGTCCTGGAGAGCCTCACAAAAAGGTGATCGTCCACCAGCTGGTCTTTAGTACAATCGATGTAGAAGCTCAGCACTCTTGAGGTCTAAACAATGACATCTCTCTCCTTTCTAGGAGTGAAGTGGGGAAAAGAATTTCAGGAAAGTGATGGACTGTCTAATGTAAAAGGAAGTTACAACTTTCAGTAGAAAGCCGCTATAGACCTCAGCACTAGTTTGTCCGGAAAGGTGGTGGTGTAGGGCCATGATAAAGCTTGAAGCTCACTGACATGAGGAGCTGAAGTTATTGAGATGAGAAAGACAGTCTTCGGAGTCAGGAGACGTTGAGGACAACTGTGCAACAGCTACATAGGGGGGCACATATGAAAAGTAAGGACCAAATGAAGGTTCCACTGTGGCATAATGAAAGGTTGAGGAGAAAACATATGGACCAAACCTTTAAGAAATCGAATGACAACACATGATTTGAAGGACAGTTGGTTCAGTAAATGTAAAAAGGGCCCACTGTCCCCACTACAATTCCTTGCTGGGGCAAAGGCAAAACAAACAACAAGACACCCGACAGTTTGACATGAAACAGGTTCATATTTTGGGTGCCACAGCAGACCACAAACTTCTCCAGGCATACACAGACTTTGCAGAAGGGGGTGTAAGGCCATTCCCTGCAGCTGCAACAAAAGATACTCCCAGAGCAGAAGCCTGATCAGAGGACAGATGCACATGCTCAGAAGTTCTGGGTACCATACTCTCCTGCTCCAATCCGGAGCCACTAGGATGGCTTGGATCTGACCATTCCTGATCTTCAGAACACTGGGCAGGAGAAGGTGCAGGCAGGAAGACATTCAGGAGTCCCATGCTCCACACCAGGTGGAATGAATCTCCAAGAGATCCTACTGGGAAACTCCAGCGCATACAAGACCTGACATTGCACATTCTCTGCTGGGCTTAGAGATCGAGCCAGAGTTCTCCCCATTGCTGGAAGATGTCCTGTGTTACCTCCAGGACTAACTGCAATTCGTTATCTGGGGACAGGGAGGTCCGCTGTCCTTGCAAGATTGTACACAGTCTGCCAGATCCCCTACCCCAAAAGGACTAGGATAAGTAAGTGAAAGGCCATGATGCTGCCTGTAAGCAAAACCCCTAATAATGCTTCCAAAGGTGTGAGATTTTTGGGGCACTGCAGGTGTGGAAAGACCAAGGGACTGTCCAAACTTTCTTTGAAGTTTTCAAGGGCGAAGCCTGCCTTCTCTCCAAAAATGCTTAACCCATCAAAAGTCCGGAGCACCACGTTAGTTCCGAAAGCTCCGCCTAAACAGTCTGTCGTGACATATTTAGCTGAGTCCTAGCCATCTTGAACAGTCTGCCAAGCTGGCGCAGAATTCCCCTGGGACTGCTCGAAAGATCATTCCCCATAATGAATGGGATTAACTACCCAACAGACAATGTCCTCTTTTCAAATGCTTCAGGTCTACTGTCCAGGGAGGGTCACATGAAAAGAATTAGGATTAACCTGTTAGGATGATTATATTACCAGGTTCTCAGGTGTAGAGTGCTGCATGCATGTAGGTGTCAGTCGGGCTATGTTAAATTACAGCAAAGGTGCAGATGAGGTTTGTCCCGGTTGTAAACCTTTCATGAGGATGTTTGCTTTCACCTAGACAGAAGATAATTTCAAGTTCAGAACTTCATCCGCTTGTCTAAAGACTACGGTGAATAAGGCAGACTCTCCTGTGGAAGGGCAAGGGGGAGAACGCAACCTCATGTTAGGTGAAGTGTCCAATCCACTGGCCTATTGTAGGTCCAAATAAAAACTGTCATCATATTGTGGGGAAACTTCATCCCCAAAATCTGGTTGGCTCGGTTGGGACCCAGATTCCAAAGGTTGTTGGAGCATTAGAGTGTCGCTCCTCAACAAAGGCACTGTCTTCGAGTCAGAAACTACTAGGGTCGGACGTGTCAGAACTGTGCTGGGACACAACCGTGGCTGAGACAGATTTGATTCGGAGTCAGACAAGACTTTGTTTTCAGCGTTGTCCTTGGTGTCGGGCCGGCATCGACGTGGCAGGAACTAGCAAGGATTGTGGTGCCAGGTGTGGGACTAGGTCCGAACCCCAGAGCTGAACTTCAAGTAGATTACGAGGCACAGACGGTGCAGAGGACGGATCCCCAGTAGTAACCCACTGAAAGCCTCTGCGGATCCGTGTGGCCCGAAGGAGCACCAGAGGGAGCAGACAGGGTGCCAAATATTCGAAGCATGGCCTCCTTAAACACCCCAATTTGTTCTGGTGTTATCAATGGCCCAAGCAATACAGAGTGCATCAGGATCAGCTGAGAGAGCTGGAACGGTCTGCAACCTCACTCTGAGTATGTCTCACACCACTTCCTGCGGTGTTCAGAGATGTACAGCTCGGCTTTGCTGTCCCAGATTGCCTACAGGTGCATCAAGGCACACTCCTAGCATCACCAGGAGTTGTGGCCCGAACTACGATAGACATCTCATGGGAGTCTATCAAAGATACTTGTGACAGTCCCTACAGGTTTAAACCCTGTAGTTTGAGGAGGGGACACGTCCCCTTGCACAACACAGAAAAATATGTCAACTGATGAGAAAAGGTTAGGATCTAGCTCTACATCAGCATACACAGGTGTGGAAAGAAAGAAACTGGTTTTGGTGACACCTACATGCGGCTCCAGCTGTCAATTCAAGGGCGGAGCAATGTCGACGAGGAGCTTCAAGACACCACCTTCAAGAGTGCTGGTGCTATGCTGAAAACTCTTCTTGTCTGTCACCTGGGGATATTCTAAAAGGGATATCAGAAAATAATTTTGGATCAGGGGGCACAGGTATGTGGCTGTATGCTACTGGTCTCTTGACAGCAGAGGCAAAAAAGGCTTCTCCCAGGCTGTCCTGATTGGGTTTAACAAAATCCCATTCTTAAAGGGCTTTAACAGCTGACAAAAAGTGGCTTTAGGCTAGATCATCTCCAACAGCACATTTGATTTGATCTCAGAAGCATGCAGAGGAAATTCCAAAATGACTGACGGAGCAGCTGCATGGCTCTGATCGGCGAGATGGTGCTGAAACTGCCACACTAGATTTCAGGCAAGAAGCCCGAAATCCACCCTGAGAGCTGAAGGCGTATCAGATGGGGTAGGATAGCCTGAAAATGTTAAACATTACCTTTCAGTAATCCACCATCTGTACGCCATTGGTCGATAGTATAAGAAACTCTGGCTGCAGCTTTTCCAGGACAGGAAGTTACTCAGAGGAGGAGGATGACACCAAGGTCGAGGAATAGCACAGCCAGCTCCCTCATCAATCCAGAGAAGAGGATCTTTTCCCGCAAAAAAAGAGGGACTTTCCTTTTAATTCCTCTTGCGGTGTTTTTGTGCCAGTACAAACACTTGGGTAATGCTTCCATATAAGCCACTCAACTTGTGGATAAGGAATGGAATGAGCCAGTGTATCACAACAAGTCCGAGTCACAAAGAGCTTGGCTATGCTCTCCTTGATTGATTTTTAATGCATGAAAGCACATATGTCACAAGTCGATAGACTAAGGTCTAACACCATGCACCACATGCAGATGTGACATTTGGTCTATGGTACTTTGCTTAACTGAATTTGGAAAAGCCAACAAAGAAAGCTCTGGATTAGCATTGGATGGGCACAGAAAAAAAAACTGCTAGAGTGCCATGTGGCACTGTGTACATAGGAATTGGTCGTCACGTCCGGCGGACGTGTAGCGCCGTGGGAGTAGCTGCTTTGTGTCACCTGTTGGCACCGGGGAGCTATTATGTCAAGAGTCCAGGATCCAGTCTGACAACGGAGGATACGCAAATGGCTGGAAACCTGCAGCAGAAGGTATGCATCAGAAAGACATGCAGTGACAGATTTTTCATTTACCGAAATCCTCTCCAAGCATTACATTTACAGTGTGTAATGTATCAGCCACACACTACACTATTCTATTAAACAGTGGTACGTAGAGGCCCATCTCAAAGAATATTAATCACACCGTCCCTACTGCAACTTAAGAAACGAACATATTTTTTTTTTTTTTTTTAAAGTCTTTGGAGAATGTTTTATTGAGCACCCTGTGAGCTTAAATAGAGAGCAAAAGGTGCATCATGTTTAAATACAGCCAATTGGTAACTTTACTGCTTGGACTTCAGTAAAAGACATTTATATCATTATCTGCATGAGCTTAAGAGAGAACACATCTCAATGAATAGCGTAATTACATTGTTTATTGACACTCACCTGTTCCATGGCATAGGATGAACTAAATACACCACTACTGCTGCTAGAACTTGCAGAGGAATCTGCAGAACTTCCAGAGGGTGTGCCACTTCCTGATGTCTTAACTGTAAGTGCTTGATCATCGGAGAAGCCCAACTGATGTAGTAATTTCTGATCTCTGTTCACTGTTAGCTACAAAAAAAAAAATCAATTCATTCTTGTCATCTCTGGGAAAAAAATAAAAAAATAAACTCAAGAATATGATGTAATTTTGCTTGCACTTACAAGACTATCATTTGCAAATATCTGTATATTGTCCATAGGACAGTTCAGTTGCTTAGCTATTTTCCATCGGACGCTCCCCACAGTTTCATTGCTATGGGCCTATAAAGAAAATTAAAAAATATTACTTGCCTTATATTATATGTCAAGAAGATACTGAATTTCATTTTACCAGAAAACATACCTCCACGGTGAAAGAATCTTTGGTCGATTCATAGATCACGTTGAGTGTTAAAAGATGTCCATGAAAAGAGGCGCCATGAGGTAGAATAGTACGAGGAACCGAGTAAAGATCCTTAAAGAGACAATAGTTGAGTAAAAATACAATTCATTTAGACGTAAAATGAATAACACATAGAACATGCATTTACTTTGAACAAAACCATTTTAAACAGTTTAAGAGGAGGATTAAACAGCTTTTACTGACATATGAATTAGCATTGTTGCAATTGAGATAATCATGCACCCTGAACAAAAGTGGTTTACAGTCCTTATAAAAATGCTACTTCCAATATCTACTGTACATATTACCTTGAAACTCTAGAAAGATAAGAAATCCACCCACTGAAAGGAGTTCTACTGCATGGAAATCATCTCTCTCAACTGACTGTGCTTAATCTCCCAACACCAGAATCAAGATCGCATGGCATCTGTAAACTTTGTGATTTTGTTTTGAGTCTGTCAGACAGAAGAAACAACATCTGGGACTCAATGACACAAGGACCCTCTAAAGAATCACTCACACAAATGGTGCCTTTCCAAATTCATTTTAGATTTAACTGAGTTTATTGTTTTTATTAACAAACAAGACTTAAAAGAGAATGGGCCAAACAATTAACCTTCTGTCTTTCCAAACTGCCACACATGCAATAACCTACCTAAAAGCCAAGAACATATTCATACAACATTGATCTTGTTTGACCCATATAAACATAGCTATCTTACCTCTTTCTCTCAAGGGATCATTTGAAGAGCTCTCATATTATCTAGGGCACAATAGTTCTCGTGTCCATTGGCTGATAGCGCGATAAACTAACTGAGCCTTATTCATAGTCCCACCCCAAGTCTTTTAAATATATTGTCAGTTATGGCTAGCACATTTCTAAAAATGCCATCTACCCTTCTGATTAATGAATGCCTACTGCATGATTAACTGTTACTAAACATTGTGCCATTTATTCCCCTGTCATCAGATCAGGTTAATGTGTTTGGGAATAGGATTTCCTAGAAGAATAACTGTTAGGGTATGAAACAGAGCAATGTTTTACATTGCCAGAAAATATATAACATGGTGTTTTTGCCTCCACATCTTCTCCAAAACCAATTTAATATCCACTTGTCTAATTTATGAAGATTGTCTGAGGTGCAATACAATTGCATCAATAATTTGTACAGAAAAGGCCAATCCTGCCACACTCCTTTCAGTTTTATGAGCTCTCAAACAGGTTCTCCTGCTCTACTCCAAAAAGCTTTCTACCTAGTTCCCTTTCCTCTGAGCAGATGAGTAGTTCTCTTTTTGGTTTTGCTGTATTCTGTTAGAAGTGTGAATATGTATCCAATAATCAATTAGGTGTTCAGAGCTCTCTATTGTGCCTACTTTCCAAAGCATGTCAGTTGTCCAACTAATACTTTTATTGTGGAGCATGTTATAGAAAGCATAACCTTGCCACAGCACAATTTTTCTAACTAACTCATCTGTTTGGCAGGATTAATGCTACTGCTTTTTGTACAAGTCCCCTAATTTAAGCACCCATTTTTCTTTTATGTGCTTAACCCCTTATCACGTAAGGCAGGTGTAAAAGCTGCATTGGAACCAATTGCTGCAAAAAGGAACTGGAATTATGCTAGTCTTTACTCTTGCCAACCTACTAAATGTCCATGTTCACGCTAGTGACAGGGAAGAAATACATCGCTCTTGGCCTATAAACTACAAAGTTCAGCTTGCAATCCTGTATTTGTTAACAGCATGTGATGACAATTTCCACTACTAGGAAGGCTTTCAATTTCCACTTTCAGGGGAGGCTTTTGATCTTTCACGAATTACTTTTCACCCCAAAACTAGAACCTATTTAGTATCTGTCTGTTGATTATGCACACTAACTTCCTTGGTTTATTACTATTTCTGATATACATAGTTGATGATGATATGCTATATATTTTCTGTGCATTGCTTACAGACAAGTGCACTAATCATATTGACCACCGACGGTCTTTTGTGGACCTGGAGTTACTTTCTACTACAGGTCTGTATGTTCAAACCACAGAATCTAATGAAAGCCATTTGTATGGGAAATATCCATTATGTCTGGCTACTATGCCACTGGTTACTTATGTTATGATGAATGGTTACCATGCCTCCTCACCAGGGGAAAGATATAAAAGTCGTCACTTGGTTAACAACAATGGAGAGCAGACGCTAATGATAGAGGAAGCCAAGCCTGTCATTACAAAATACATTTGTACTGATAAGCAGACCATCATGACCTTCTGACAGATGCGGATGCAAAGGCTGTAACAAAGGTATGTGGGGAGGATATGCATCTTATTTGGCAGATAATACATTTTCATAATACTTACCCTTTCAGCATTTGCCTTTACTAATGTCATAATTCCAATATCAGCCCAAGGGTGTATATTCTACTCTAAAATAACAATCACAAATGCTATAAGTCTTTTGTGTATCTGCAGCCATTTCATGCGGGGCGGCTAAGGAAGGGGCTCTACTAAAAACAAAACACCTGATAGATGTGTCTAGAAGTTTGCATTGCCTTCCCAATGAGATTAGCCCAAAGGAGGGTTTGAGAGACACCAGTCTATTCTTCCAGCTCCACAGGGTCTCAGGCTATAGTAATAATCCTTTAGGGCCAAATGTGAAGTCTTTTGGGTGCTTGGGAAAATAGCAGAACATTCAACAGTGACATGAAGGATTCCCAATCCATCTTTTTGGAATGTAATACAATTTGCTTTGATGAGGGAGGGAGGGCAAAGGAGGGAGGGGGTCCACAATTTCTCAGGTCTGTAAACTGGGTAACCATCAGAAAGACATGCAGTGACAGATTTGTCACTTACCAAAATCCTCCCCCACCATTACATTTACAATGTAAATTTATCAGCCACACACTACACAGCTCTCTAAAACAGTGGTACACAGAGGCCCATCTCAAAGAACATTAATCACACCTTCCATACTGCAACTTGAGAAACACACATACATTAAAAACAAGCAATGGTAAATGCATTAGGTTTTGCTTTGTGATTAATAAGTTGTTTTTGTTGTAAGCTGTAGCTTGCTGAGTAGTTGTACAATATAAGTTACAGAAAGTCTGTTAAAGTGTTATGAGTTGTATATGTACAAAAAGGCAATCTATTGTGCTGTTACTAGTGGTATAGTGCGGGTAAGTGATAGCAAACTTTTGAAAAACGAAATGAAAGTGGGAAATAATAGAGTTAATTGATGTAATAGCAATATTATGTATTTAGAGGAGTTCTGAAAACGTGTGGCCCCGGTGCCACTGCACCTGCTGCACCATTGGAATCATGACCCTGTTGTCTGCAAGATAACTGCACTTGAAACTGCCTGTTTAGTTTGACATTTTAGCAATAATCTGGGTTTAGTGGGGTCCTTAGATATTTTGGCCCCAGTGCCACTGCACCTGCTGCAGCATTCAAATCAAGCCCCTTTTAACTGCAAGATAACTGCAATTGTGTTTGCCTATATAGTAGTAAAATATAGCAATATTAGAAAATTAGAGGAGTTCTGACAACTTTTGGGCACAGTGTCGCTGCACCTGCTGCACCATTCAAATCTTGACCCTGTTGTCTGCAAGGTAACTGCACTTGTGACTGCCTGTTTAGTATTAAAATATAGCAATAGTAGGTGTTTAGTGGGGTGCTTAGAGCTTGTGGTCCTGGTGCTACTGCACCTGCTGCACCATTCAAATGATGACCCTGTTGCCTACAAGATAAATGCACTTGTGACTGTCTTGTTTAGTAGTAAAATTTAGCAATAATCTGGGTTTAGTGGGGTCCCGAGAGCTCTTGGCCCCAGTCACTGCACCTGCTGCACCATTCAAATCAAGTCCCTTTTAACTGCAAGATAACTGCAACTGTGACTGCCTGTTTAGTAGTCAAATATAGCAATATTATGTGTTTAGAGGCGTTCTGACAACTTTTAGGCATGGTGCTACTGCACCAGCTGCACCATTCAAATCATGACCCTGTTTTTTTTTGTAAACTCTTTTTATTGGCTTTTTGTTATTATACAAGGTCCATACTTCATGATAACAACAATACAGTCGGTCAGTACATTTGTTGCACACTTTTCTGTTCCTGGATAATGCAACGCTGAATGGGAACATGAGTTATTACACAACATTCAACTGTGTATCTAGGGGTGATGTACTTGTACAGCCCTTGTGAACATATGTTATTCCTTGCGGGGCGTACTGTTACTCTTGTGTGGACCTGTTATACTGGTGTTGGGTAGCACCGTCTATTGTGTTTACTTATAACTTGAACATAACTCTTCAACACGGGCAATTTGAACTGGGATTCACTGTATATTGGTGTTCATGCATTTGTGAGGGCTAGGTGATCCAATGGACGACGACAGTCGTAGCGCCAGGAGCGGGTTGTGCAAGGCTATGGAGGGGGTGGTGGCTGCTTCCCATGGTAAGATTGGGGGTCATGTTACACTGAGTGTCCAATTTCGGGTGGGCATTCTGCGCGCCTTCCTGGTGTGCCTCCTGTACCGGGGGCACAGTGGCCTGTGTGGGTGGCTCAACCGTTCCTGCTTGTATGAAGGCATGGAGCAGTGTCGCCCATTGCATGGAGATGTGATGTTTGCGTGTGCCTCGAATTTCTTCCGATCTGAGCACCTATTCCTCTGAGGCGCCCCACTTTTTAACCGCACCGCCCCATGCCTCGGTTGAAGGCCCCTCTGGCGCCCTCCAATACATGGCTATACCTCTCTTCGCCAGGAGGATCGCCAGGGAGACAAAGCGTGTCTCCACTTTTTGGTGCTTCCGGCGTTTGCCTATGCCCAGCGTGCAGACTTCCCATGTATTAAGACCCACAAGCCCGGTTATCTCAAGCAGTGTTGCATGTACCGTGGCCCAGTATGTGTGAAGTGTCGGACAATCCCAGAACATGTGGAGAAAGGAGGCCCCGGGTTCCGGGCATCTGGGGCAGGTGAAGTGCGAATTGGGGTAATAGCGATGAAGCATTTCTGGGGTCAGATATGCACGGTGCAATATGTGGTATTGTATGTTTTTAAAACGGTAGTTGCGGGATACCTTTTTCAGGAACTCAAGGGCACATTCCCACTCTATCATGAAGGGGCCGTTGGAACTCCGCTTCCCATTTCTCACGCAGAGGGGCTGAAGTGACTGCGCCTAACTCTCGCACCGCTTTGCACAGCAATGTTACTAAGTGTCGTCCTGAACCCATCTGCAAGATAGTATGTAGAACTGGGTGTGTGGGTGGCTCCGTGTCTATTGTGTGCCACAGTTTTCGACCCTCCATCAACAGTTGTCTGTGTGTGTTAGACCTGGCATCATTGGCGCGGGTCTCCCTTCCTCTTTTCGCTTCTTACCTTTTATGTTGGCTGGATTTAGATGCTCTGGGCGCTGTGCCACTGCCAATCAGTGACACAGCGCGAATGCTCCCTGTGTAAAGATGACTGTATGAATTGGGATAACCATAATTGGCTCGTTGGGTTTACCCGTCAGTCCCTAGTATCAGTGCACTGTGTGTGCCCAGGGCTGGTAGACCAAATACTGCTGGTGGGCCTGCAGCGCTGATTTGTGCTACCCACCGAAGCAGCTTTTTAAAGTATGTCTGTGTAGCATGTTCTAATAGCGAGTTACCCTCCATTTCACTGTTTACTATTGTGAGGCTATCCGTTCTCATAGGCCAGAATGGGCAGGCTGAGTATTACATGCCCTAATCCTACCTGCCCCCAGGAACCTTATAGGAACGTCGAATTTGATATGTTTAAGCTCAGGACATTGAGATACATCTTTTAGTAAGGATTATTTGCGTAGCCGTGTTCGAAAATGCCTCTGCTAGAAACAAGGTATTTTCTGGCCTAAGCTTTCCTGTAGGCTTTGCTAGCGTGTGTATTGGCCGTCTGGTTTTGGAGCAGCAGGGCCAGCTGGGTCAGACCTGGCTGCAGAGAGAGATCGGCATTTAGCGTATGGGGAGGGCTGACTCTTTGATCTGAGCAGGACCGTGCCTGGCAAGGTGAATGATGGCTCCACCTCCCACTGGGCGTCTGATAGCAGACCCCCAGATTCTCAAAGGGCAGGATGTCGCCTCGTAAACCAAGTGCTCCCCGACCCCACCGAACTGGTTCTGGCTGGATGCAGTGTTTTGTGACTACAGAGAACAAAGACTTTTTAGGTATAAAACGCTGCGCTGAAACCTTTTTCAAGTGTGTTCCTTCTGGATGACAAGACGAAACTCTGTCCGAGTGAACAGAGGAAAGGACTTTGAAACTTTCACCAAGCTTGCCGAAGAAACTACCTGAGGGCCTGAATTGAGAGCGCCTCCTGCTGAAGTCTCAGGGACATTAGACTTCACCCTGTCAGCCGGCTGAATTCCTGTGCTAGGGATTCTACTTGCAGGTGAGGCCTCCGTCGAGTAATCTGGAACCTCTAGTTCTACTGTCAGGAACGCGGACTGGTAACCCTTGTTAACTCTGTGTGTGGGCCGCCGCAGCTAAGAGAGAGCTACTGCCGCTGAGCGCCCGCCTTAATTTGAATCTCTGTAACCTTTGCTGAATCTGTGTGGGCCGCCGCAGCTAAGAGAGCTGCCGCCGCTGAGCGCCCGCCTTAATTTGAACCTTCGCTGAATCAGAGTGGGCTGCCGCAGCTAAGAGAGAGCTGTAGCCGCTGAGTGCCTGCCGTTGTGCCAGCCTGGTCGAGATCATCGTGATTTGTCCTGTGGGCAGCCGCAGCTAAGAGAGCTGCTGCCGCTTGGTGCCCGCACCTTTGCCAGCCTGGTCGAGATCATCGTGATTTGTCCTGTGGGCAGCCGCAGGTAAGCGAGAGCTACTGCCGCTGAGTGCCCGCACCTTTGCCAAACTCCGCATCATCGTGATTTGCCCCGTGAGCCGCTGCCGCTAAGAGAGAGCTGCTGCCGCTGAGTGCTCGCACCTTTGCCAACTTTGCATCATTATGATTTGTCCTGTGGGCCGCCGCAGCTAAGAGAGAGCTGCTGCCGCGGAGTGCTCGCACCTTTGCCAACTTTGCCTCTTCGTGATTTGTCCTGTGAGCCGCCGCAGCTGAGAGCTGCTGCCGCTGAGTGCTCGCACCTTTGCTAACTTTGCCTCATTGTGATTTGTCCTGTGGGCCGTCGCAGCTAAGAGAGAGCTGCTGCCGCTGAGTGCCCGCACCTTTGCCAACTTTACATCATCGTGAATCGTCCTGTGGGCCGCCGCAGCTAGGAGAGAGCTGCTGCCGCTGTGAGCCCACCACGGAGCTGCACGACGAGAGTCATCGCCACCACCAGCCCGGGCCGCCGCAGCCGCGTGCTGCTGCCGCGGAGGGCCCGCCTGTCCCAGAGTGCCCGAATCATTGGGAGTGCACGTTGCGGACCACTGCAGTCGAGAACTGTGGTCGTTGGGAGTCCGCCTGTCACCGTCTCCACTTCTTCGAGAAGCTACGTGCTGTGTCCCCGTCCAACGGCAGATATCTGGTGCGCAACGGGTCGCGTCGACCCAGGCCTTGAACTTAGTCAGTGCCACGTTCTGGTGAACACGTTATTGCCTTTTTAAGACCCTACTGATTTACGTGCATTGTGACTGGTTAAAACGCTTTTGAGAGTCTCGTACTAAACCTTAGATAAAGATATTATTTTTCTATACCTACTTGAGTTGTGTCCTTTTGTGGTGTCGTTACTGCCTTATTGTGCATGGTCATAAATGCTTCACACACTGCCTCTGAGATAGGCCTAACTGCTCGTGCTATGTTACCACAGGGTTGAGCAGGGGTTATCAAAGGGGGTAGCCCACTTGCCCTGACTTAGGAAGAAGGGTCCCTATTTGGACATTGGCGCCAGCCATGGCCAACTAGAGACCCCCATTTTTAACATTGGCGGTCAGCGGTGAGGATCAGGACTTGCATTTATGATCCACGTACAATAACTGGTAGACGCCACTGGTGAGTACAGACCAAAGCGCAGCCACGCACAGGTTTTTTTTCCCTTTTCGAATTTTTTGTTGTTGTTGTTGGTTGGTTGTTCTAGTATTGAATTGTTGATCGCAGCCATGAGTACAGCTAATATGGGAAGGCCAACATCCAATGCTTCGGAGGATCTCACCTTTGAGGAGGAAAGATTAGATACCTATACTGCCAAACAGCTGAAGTCATTTTGTAAGCAATTCGCAGTCCCCGTGATAGGTCTCTCTAGGAAGGAGGAGTACCACAAGGCGCTGAAGGCCTGGTGGGAAGCGAGAGAGTCCGCTGGGGATGAGGAAGAGAATGCTGGAGGGCAGCAGGATGATGCAGTAGGGAGGGGTGTGGGGGGGAGATAGAACACCCTCAAATCCAGGTACTAGTGTATCCCAAAGGAGCCTGACCCCAGAAGAGCTGGAGGACAGGGAGAGAGATAGGAGGCATAGTTTGGAGATGGCTAAATTGGAAGGTCAGAAGGACCTGGAGAGTAAGAAGTTAGACATTGAGAAGAATCGATTGTCAATTGAACTTGAGAAAATGAGAATGGAGCATGAGAGAATGTTGAGGGAGATAGAGATCAGGGCGAGGAGTGTCCCGGTCTCCCCTCTGGTGGCAGCATACCTTTAGTAACTCCTGAGAGTAGAGTTTATATTCCTAAGGATGTCATTAAGGATTTTCACAAGAGTGAGGATATTGGGCAATGGTTTGCCGCATATGAGATAGCAATGGTGTCCCACCGGGTCCCTGAGCAGGATTGGGGAGCGGATTTGTGGGGGCGCTTTGTGAGTGATGGTAGGGATACCCTGTTGGACCTGCCTGAGGAGAGCAGGAAGGTGTATGCCCATATGAAAGAAGCTTTGATGACCCGGTGGAGGGTGTGGTCCTCTCCACCACACTGACCCCTGAGCAGCAGGGTGATTGTCGCCAACTGTTGGGGCAATTCAGTGATCTGTTCTCCCTGGTACCTAGTGTCACTGATTGGTGTGTCCATGACGTGGACACCGGGGACAGTCCTCCCATTAAGCACAAGGCTTACAGAGTGACTGACCGGGTAAGGGCCTACGTTAAGGATGAGGTTACCAAAATGTATGCCCTTGGGGTGATTGGGTCCTCTAGCAGCCCTTGGTCCAGCCCAGTGGTCCTGGTACCAAAAGCTGCAGCGCCTGGTACCACCCCAGAACTTCGGTTCTGCATGGACTATCGGGGCCTCAATTCAGTCACGAAGACTGACGCGCACCTCATCCCCAGAGCTGATGAGCTCATAGATCGGTTAGGGCCTGCAAAATACCTCAGCACATTTGATTTGACGTCTGGGTATTGGCAGATCACCTTGACCGAGGGAGCAAAGGAGAGGTCAGCCTTCTTCACACCCGATGGGCACTACCAGTTCCGGGTGATGCCCTTTGGAATGAAGAATGCCCCTGCCACCTTTCAGAGGCTGGTCAACAGGGTGTTGGTTGGGCTGGAAGACTTCAGTGCCGCCTACCTGGATGACATTGCGGTGTTTAGCTCCTCTTGGGAGGACCACCTGCGCCACCTCTGAGAGGTATTGATGGCACTGCAGAAGGCAGGCCTCACAATCAAAGCCAGTAAGTGCCAGATTGGGCAGGGTTCTGTAGTGTATTTGGGGCACCAGGTGGGGAGCGGCCAGGTGGCGGCCCTTCAGCCCAAAATTGAAACTATCCTAGTATCAGTGCACTGTGTGTGCCCAGGGCTGGTAGACCAAATACTGCTGGTGGGCCTGCAGCGCTGATTTGCGCTACCCACCGAAGCAGCTTTTAAAGTATGTCTGTGTAGCATGTTCTAATAGCGAGTTACCCTCCATTTCACTGTTTACTATTGTGAGGCTATCCGTTCTCATAAGCCAGAATGGGCAGGCTCAATATTACATGCCCTAATCCTACCTGCCCCCAGGAACCTGATAGGAACGTCGAATTTGATATGTTTAAGCTCAGGACATTGAGATACATCTTTTAGTAAGGATTATTTGCTTAGCCCGTGTTCGAAAATGCCTCTGCTAGAAACAAGGTATTTTCTGGCCTAAGCTTTCCTGTAGGCTTTGCTAGCGTGTGTATTGGCCGTCTGGTTTTGGAGCAGCAGGGCCAGCTGGGTCAGACCAGGCTGCAGAGAGAGATCGGCATTTAGCGTATGGGGAGGGGTGACTCTTTGATCTGAGCAGGACCGTGCCTGGCAAGGTGAATGATGGCTCCACCTCCCACTGGGCGTCTGATAGCAGACCCCCAGATTCTCAAAGGGCAGGATGTCGCCTCGTAAACTAAGTGCTCCCCGGCCCCACCGAACTGGTTCTGGCTGGATGCAGTGATTTGTGACTACAGAGAACAAAGACTTTTTAGGTATAAAATGCTGCGCTGAAACCTTTTTCAAGTGTGTTCCTTCTGGATGTCAAGACGAAACTCTGTCCGAGTGAACAGAGGAAAGGACTTTGAAACTTTCACCAAGCTTGCCGAAGAAACTACCCGAGGGCCTGAATTGAGAGCGCCTCCTGCTGAAGTCTCAGGGACATTAGACTTCACCCCGTCAGCCGTCTGAATTCCTGTGCTAGGGATTCTACTTGCAGGTGAGGCCTCCGTCGAGTAATCCGGAACCTCTAGTTCTACTGTGAGGAACGCGGACTGGTAACCCTTGTTAACTCTGTGTGTGGGCCGCCGCAGCTGAGAGAGAGCTGCTGCTGCTGAGCGCCCGCCTTAATTTGAATCTCCGGAACCTTCGCTGAATCTGTGTGGGCCGCCGCAGCTAAGAGAGCTATCGCCGCTGAGCGCCCGCCTTAATTTGAACCTTTGGAACCTTCGCTGAATCAGTGTGGGCCGCCGCAGCTAAGAGAGCTGCCGCCGCTGAGTGCCCGCCGTTGTGCCAGCCTGATCGAGATCATCGTGATTTGTCCTGTGGGCAGCAGCAGCTAAGAGCTGCTGCCGCTGAGTGCCCGCACCTTTGCCAGCCTGGTCGAGATCATCGTGATTTGTCCTGTGGGCAGCCGCAGCTAAGAGAGCTGCTGCCGCTGAGTGCCCGCACCTTTGCCAACCTGGCCTCATCGTGATTTGTCCTGTGAGCCGCCGCAGCTAAGAGAGCTGCTGCCGCTGAGTGCTCTCACCTTTGCCAAACTCCGCATCATCGTGATTTGTCCCGTGAGCCGCCGCCGCTAAGAGAGAGCTGCTGCCGCTGAATGCTCTCACCTTTGCCAACTTTGCATCATTGTGATTTGTCCTGTGAGCCGCCGCAGCTAAGAGAGCTGCTGCCGCTGAGTGCTCGCACCTTTGCTAACTTTGCATCATCGTGAATCGTCATGTGGGCCGCCGCAGCTAGGAGAGAGCTGCTGCCGCTGTGAGCCCACCACGGAGCTGCACGACGAGAGTCGTCGCCACCACCAGCCCGGGCCGCCGCAGCCGCGCTGCTGCCGCGGAGGGCCCGCCTGTCCCCGAGTGTCCGAATCATTGGGAGTGCACGTTGCGGACCACTGCAGTCGAGAACTGTGGTCGCTGGGAGTCCGCCTGTCACCGTCTCCGCTTCTTAGAGAAGCTACGTGCTGTGTCCCCGTCCAACGGCAGGTATCTGGTGCGCAACGGGTCGCGTCGACCCAGGCCTTGAACTCAGTCAGTGCCACGTTCTGGTGAACACGTTATTGCCTTTTTAAGTCCCTACTGATTTACGTGCATTGTGACTGGTTAAAACGCTTTTGAGAGTCTCGTACTAAACCTTAGATAAAGATATTATTTTTCTATACCTACTTGAGTTGTGTCCTTTTGTGGTGTCGTTACTGCCTTATTGTGCATGGTCATAAATGCTTCACACTGCCTCCGAGATAGGCCTAACTGCTCGTGCTACGTTACCACAGGGTTGAGCAGGGGTTATCAAAGGGGGTAGCCCACTTGCCCTGACTTAGGAAGAAGGGTCCCCATTTGGACATTGGCGCCAGCCATGGCCAACTAGAGACCCCCATTTCTAACAGTGAAGAATTGCCCATTTGGGAGGTCTTTACTGGCGGTGAGTTCAGCAAATGTCTGTAGTTGCCCGTTTTCGTACAAGGCACCCACTTCTGTGATTGCGTGCTCGGTCCAGATAAGCAGTGCACGCTCTGTGAAATGAGATCGGCCTCTAGGAAAACCCACCAGTAGCTGTATGGGAGAGTAAAAAGGGGCTGTGCAACTCATTTTGTGGGTGCGTTTCAGGCATGCTTGTGTGACTGTTAGTTGGAGTGGACAATCCGGTATAGGCTCGGCACCTGGTAGTAGCATGCGGTGTATGGCTGGGACTGGTCCCGCCATAGTGTGCGTCTCCGGCAATGCTCGGCCTGCGGTCCACAAGGACACCCATTGCAGCTGGGCTGCCAGAAAGTACGCCTCAAAGGATGGAGCACCCAGTCCTTCCTTGTCCATGGGCAACTGTAGTTTGGCAAGAGCTATTAGTCTACGGCCGGTGCCCCAGATGAGGGACACCAAAAGGGCATCCAGCTCGCGGAAGAAGGGACGGGGCGGGGGGATCACTGGGAGATTGGCGAAAAGATACAGCAGCCGTGGGACCAGTATCATTTTGGCCACTGCGATTTTCCCTATGGGGGCTAAAGGGAGATCTTTCCAGAATTTAACTGAGGTCCGAACCCCGGCTAAGGCCCTGCGGTGGTTTACTTCGTACATGTCTTGTGGTATAGCCGAATACCTAGGTATCTAACTGCTCGGGCGCTCCATGATGTATGTTGCCCGTCCGTTAGCAGCTGTTGGGGAGGGAGGTCGCCTGAGAGTGGATAGATTGTGGACTTATCCCGGTTAACTTTCAGCCCTGCCATCCGTTCAAAGTCCTGCAGAGTGTCAAGTATAGGGGTGAGGTCTGACGCGATGTCACGGATGTAAATGAGGCCATCATTGGCGTATAGCGACACCGCGTGGACCGTGCCCGCTATTGGTATGCCCCACTCTATTCCCTCCCTTCGGAGGCGAATCGCGAGCGGCTCCATAGCCATCGCAAAGGGGAGAGCGGACACCCCTGCCTTGTGCCTCTGAGAATTGGAAAAGATGACGACATGTAGGGCCTCAGTTTTACTCTGGACGTTGGTCTAGTGTATATAAGTTTAGTGTAAGCGAGCAAGCGAGGTCCCACTCCCATCTGTCGCAAGACCCAGAGGAGATAAGGCCAGCTCAGGGTGTCGAAGGCCTTTTCGAGATCCAGGACCAGGCACGCCGCGCGTGGACAATGATTACGAACCCGGTCCTGGACGTGAAACAGGCGTCTAATGTTGTAGGAGGTGATTCTGCCCGGCACAAACCCACATTGATCCAGGAGGTGTATCACAGTTGGAAGGATTGTGGCATATCTGTTCGCCAGTATCTTCCCGAATATCTTTTAGTCTGCTGGCAGCAGGGCTATAGGACTATAGGATCCTACAAGCTGGGGATCTCAGTCAGGTTTGAGGAGGGACACTATTACCGATTCGCACATGGACTGTGGTAGGTCCCACACATCTAACGCTGACTGGTATATTACACCAGCTGCGGCACCAGCTGAGTAGAGAAGGTGCGGTAAAACTCCAGCGGAAGGCTATCTAGGCCAGGTGCCTTACAGGTGGCAAACGCTTGCGTAACATCTGACACTGGGATTACCCCGTCTAACTCTCGCCGGGTCGCTCGCGTTATGCAGGGCTAAGGAAGTGTGCTGAAAAAACGGGGAAGCGCTTCAGAGTCTGCTGTGACGGAGGCTGTATACAGTTGTGTGTAGTATTGCTGAAATACCGCCAGAATGGAGGCCAGCGAGTGTACCAGGGCACCTGCTGTGTTGCGAATCGCAGTAATCGGCGGGAGGGTAATGTCTTGTTTCACTAACCAGGCCAACAGCGCGCCTGCTCTGTTACCTTCCTTATGCATCTTCATGGCGTGTGCTCTAAAATTATACCTACGTAGGTCTGCAAGTGCCTCCGCGTATGCGGTTTTAGCTTTCGTCACTAGTGTTAAAGTGGCCTCCTCTCTATCCGCTGCCTGTGTTAATGTGGCTAGTGCATGCTCTTTCTCTACTATGCTGCGCTCTAGGGTCTTGCGCACACCTGAGATGTGCTGTATGCATGCGCCCCTGATCACCACTTTAAACGTGTTCCATTCCATTGCTCGGGTGGATGCCGTGTGCGCGTTCTCTGTGAAGTAGCCTCGTATGTGTGCCGCTTGTGTTTGCCTAAATACCGAATCTTGAAGGCACTCTGTTGGTAGGCGCCAAGTGGGGACCGGGGGCCTGGGCGGTTGCCATAATAAGGTGATTGTGTGTGCGTTATGATCAGATAGAACTCTACCTAAATATTCCGCCTCCTGTATCTTGGGCAAGATGGGGGGGAGGGGGGGGAGGGGGAGCAGCAGAGGAAGCAGTCCAGGCAAACCCTGATGTCGTGCGGAATGGAGTGGAACGAATAGAGTCGGAGGTCTGGGTATTTGGATCGCCATGCATCAGTTAAAGCCCAGTGTGTTGCCCAGGCAGCAAATCGTTTGGCCTGTACTGTTATGGGGGATGCCGGGTGTGGCGGGTAGGATCTATCGATGAAGGTGTTCTGCACACAATTGTAGTCCCCTCCTAATATCCATGGGGCCTGGGTATACGTACTAAGGGGGCGTGAGAGTGTGTCCCAAAATGTGCCCTGATCTGTGTTCGGTGCGTAGATGCTCCCTAGAACTACTTGTTGACCGTCTAACAACCTGTGCAGGAGTGCATAGCGGCCCTCCGTGTCAACTGTTCTAGATAGCTCCTGGAATGAGATTCCTGGGCGTATCCATTTAAGGGTCCCTCGCGCATAGGCCGAGTACGTCGTACCACAGAATATCCAGCGCCATCGTCTGCGCAGCTTTTCTAACTCATTCGCTGCCAAGTGGGTTTCTTGTAGCAACGCGATTTGTGCGTTCTGTCTCTTTATATATGCATACGCTGCATAACGTTGGTGCGCAGTGTACATGCCACGCACATTCAGGGTGAGGATGGTGATATGCCCCTTATGTGCCATGTTGTGATGCGGAGAATCCTGGGGAGATGGGGTTACTGTTCGCCATGCCGCAGTGCAGACAGCCGCCCCAATCTAGCCCGCCTCGCAGTCCAAACTTGGACGTAGCTCCTCGACTCTGTGCATGTGTGTGTACAGTGTTGGGGGGAATAACTTCAGATAGAAGGACAAAGGGGGTGCGGAACAATCCCAATGCTGGGGACCTATCGCAAACGGCGATACGTCCAAACTCATGCTAGTGCTTGAAGAGAACTGCTAAATATTGGAGGGGTGGCGTCTCGTAGCTGCTGGGTGGCTCTCGCCGGGGGCATTTGTAGGATTATCTCGCGCTCAGTAGCTTAGGAATAAGCAGGGAGTCGCTAACTGTGCTGCTCGGCGCGCCATGTACCATATACTACCTTATTGCATTACTTTCAGAAGTACCCTGTACACATGTTCTGCTGGCTGCTAGTCAAATCAGTGTATCGGCAGTCTGTGGTGTGACTAGCGGCGGAGTCAGTGAGTTCTCTCTCGAGAGCGTCTCTTGGCTGCTGACGAGAAGATGTGTGGACCACTTTCTGAGCCTGTAGCTGGTGAAGATGGGCAGAGCTCCGCGGCTGCCTTCAAGGCCCTTCTTCTCTCTGCTATGATCTGCTCCAAGTCTGGGGACCCCAGGGGCTGGGCACCCGCGCCGACATTAACTCTGCTGCCTTGTCATTTCAGGCGGCGCCTGTAGCCTTGTTGGGTTTTAGGGCACCTATTAGCCTTTTCGTTCACTCGTGGGTGCTTCCGACAGTGTTGGTCTGCCCAGTCTCGGGCCTCCTCCGCATCCGTAAAGAATGTGGTGGACCCCTCATGTATAATTTTAAGCCGGGCTGGGAATAGTAGAGTACTGTATGCCCTCCAGTCGTAGGTGACGTTTGACCTCGAGGAATGTGGCTCCTTGGTGCTGCACCGCTCTGGAGTAGTCCGGAAAAAACATTATTTGCTTATTTTCCACTTGGATGGGGCCGTGTTGCCTGGCTGCCCTGAGAACCGCATCTCGGTCTTAAAGTGTAGGAATTTCGCCAACATCGGGCGAGGGGGGGGGGGGTTTCCAGGTGGGGGTCTGCGCCCCGGCACTCTGTGGGCCCTTTCGATGGAGAAGAAAGGTGTCTGGTCCGTGGCCGGCGTAAATTACTTGGTCCATGTCTCCATATACGCGACGGGATCCGCACCTTCAATTCCCTCCGTGAGTCCCAGCATGCGGATGTTGCACCTTCTTGAACGACCTTCGAGGTCATCGATTCTATCTTCCATGGTGGACATGCACCCCAGTAGGGTCTGGAGAGACTCCTGGTGTGTCTTGATTGAGGGTTGCATGGAAGCTATTACTTTCTCACCGTCTGACACTTTGTCCGCCAGTTTGCGATGGTCGTCCCTGAGCAGGATGATGTCTGTGGTGATTGTCCCGAGTCTCTCCTCCATTGAAACTCTCGAGTGTTCTAAAGCCGCAAGCACTTTGTCCAACTTTTCAGAGTCAGTTCTTGTGAGGTCCCAGCTTCCTTCTGCGGTATTTTGGCACTGGTGGCAGGTTCCTGTGTGGTCGCGGACATCCCCGGGCCCGTCGTAGTCCGTGGCTTTCCCATGTTGTTGGGTTGAGAGACTCTGCCTCCGGCTTAGGAGCAGTGTCCCTTCTCTCGGGGAGGAGGGTGAGTGCTAGGTAGCCGGATTATGAATCCACTTTCGTGTTGGGCGTGCCTCACGATATGCTCCTCACGTGGCCAGTAGGATGACGTATCAGCTGTTGTCCCAATGTCCGATGCACCAGGCCACAGGCGCCTGCAGGGGCACCTGGCTGTCACCGGGGCCTTGGTGTGGGCCCCTCTCACCTCTTGAATCCTCCCTGTGGTAGGTGGGAGTCCTCGCTATTGCACTGGCGGTCTGCTATACTGGCGTAGTAGGGGGAGGGAAGAGAGGATTTCTCACACCTCCTGATGGCCCACGGTCTTCCCTGCGCCCTGTGTTGTGTCTATCCCCCCACGATGTTCCTCAGTGGCAGTCGGTTAGCCGCAGGATACTGTCTTGACTCACGTTTGGCCTCCCAGACTTCTCACATGCTTCCCCTCTGGCTCCTTGGGGGTGCTATGTCCGTGGGTTCTCCGCTTGAATGATGCCTCTATGTGGATGGGGTCGTCACCTCTTCTCTTGGGGTTGCCGGTGGCAGCCGTTTATACTTGGGCATGCCGTTGCGTTGGCGCCATCACATTAGCCTCCCCAATGTTTCCCAAAGTGGGGGAAGGGGCCGAGACGATCTGCTCTGTCCGATGCCACCCACCGGTATTTGGGCTGCTTGTTGGCCCTTCGGGGGTTAGCGCGGACCTTAGGATCCTTCTTGCCGATTCCAGGGGACATTCAGCTGCCCCGGAATCTTTACCGGCCATTTTCACTCCAGGCATTCCGCTTCATCACGTCGTGCCGACTCGCTGGGGTGCCTCTATCCCGGGCGGGAGCTCCGAGGCTGGCTATACGGGTTATGGGATCGCGCCAGGTAGGTGCTGCCGACTTCACTGATCCACTGTCCCCAGTCACCGTCCTGGGGGGGGGGGTCTGTACATTCAGTTGGCTCCGATGAGCGGCCACCGTGAGGATGCCCCCTGTTCACCCCTCCTCCCTCCTCCTCACCTGACTTTAAATTGCGGTGGGGCAGCTGCCTGGCCAGGGGGAGGGGGCGGTCACCGCAGGGCTAGCACCCGATGTGCTGACTTCGCTGACTGGCTTTAGTCTCGGTGGCGCGCGTCCGCCGTTTTGAGTCCGGGTTCGGCACAATCACGGGCTCAATTTCTAGGTCCTGCCCGGTTCATAACCAATGCGGAGCGCGGCAGTGTGTTCCAGGGATGTTCCGACCGATGCTGGCTGAATTTTGGCTCGGTTGAGCGCAGTGTGGAAGGCACGATTCGTGCCCGTAAGTTGAGCCTCAACCCAGCACGTCCGCCATTGTAGCCTGCTTGACCTGCACTACTGAAATCATGACCCTAGTACTTGCTAGATAACTAACTGCACTTATGACTGCCAGTTTAGTAGTCAAATATAGCAATGTGTTTAGAGGAGTTCTGACAACTTTTGGACCCGGTGCCACTTCACCTGCTGCACCATTCAATAGTGACCCTGTTGTCTGCAAGATAACTGCACAAAGTTTACTGCCTGTTTAGTTGTAAAATATAGCAATATTTTGTGTTTAGTGGAGTTACGACAACTTTTGGCCCCGGTGCCACTGCACCATTGAAATCATAGCCCTGTTGTCTGCAAGTTAACTGCACTTGAAAGTTGAAACTGCCTGTTTAGTTTGACATTTTAGCAATAATCTGGGTTTAGTGCGGTCCCTAGAGCCTTTGCCCTGGTGCCACTGCACCTGATGCACCATTCAAATCAAGTCCCTTTTAAGTGCAAGGTAACAACTGTGACTGCCTGTTTAGTAGTCAAATGTAGCAATATTATGTGCTTAGAGTTCTGACAACTTTTGGGCCCGGTGCTACGGCACCTGCTGCACCATTCAAATCAAGACACTGTTGTCTGCAAGGTAACTGCACTTGTGGCTGCCTGTTTAGTAGTAAAATATAGCATAGCTCTTGTATATTAAGTTTATTTTTAAAATGCAATGTTTATTATAACATTTAGAATTTGATCATAATGATCAAATAGATAAAGTTGAAAAAATCAATCCGATAATGCCTACAAAGTGCAGAGAAAGGTACTGAGGCATGAATAAGAAATGCCACAAGCGTTCTAAGGCTAAATTATCCGCTTTACACAACTAAGTCATAAAAAGCTGTGGGAAGAGATCTTATCTTGACAGTGAATGGGGCTAAAACAGTATGAACAGCTTTAGTAGAAGTATCGTAAATCAGTGCAGCCAGGGCAAGTTTAAAAAAAAAAGTTCCACACAAAAGCGAATGAACACAGTACTTCGGCACAGGAAACTGAAAAGATCCGTCACGGTGTCTGCTTCAAAAGAATTTTTTTGAAGCACACACCGTGACGGATCTTTTGTGGTTACCGCGCCATAAGGAAGATACTACACACTATACGAAATGTGTGACTTCGGGACATGATTGCCATCATAGAAATCTTACTGTGGACATACGCTGTGATATTTAATTCGAGCCCTAAAGAAGTCCCTTTGGGGACAAAACGCGTTGGCTACTCGATTTTAATTGCCTGTTAAATCATCTGTTTTCAATAAAGAACGCTGCGTGCGAAAACAAGACAACGGCGATTGAGAATTTCTTGGATCTATACATAATTGTTATCGAAAACTAAATTGTATAACCATATTTTTTGTGTGCGGATCCATTTTTGTTGTTCATGTTGTTTTGGGTTATCACAAATAGGGAGTAAAGAGGGGTGTACTCCTTGGTTCCTTTGCACCAATATCATTTTCCCATACACTGGTTTGACAGGTGCGGGTGTTCTTTATTGCCTCAGCCCTCAGCTTGTGATTGTATATTTTTAAATCCCTGTATGGCAACAGCCCAGCTTTCATTTCTGCTCGCATCCAAAAATATTCACCAACCCACAATCTGAGACCCATGCACCTGCATCTTCTTACCATTCTCTCCTTTAAAAGGAGAGACTGTTGCTCCAGATTTTCCATACTCCCCAACCCCCCTCCCCCTGAATCTGAAACTCTCTGCCACTAGAAATTAGGACGAACCCTTGCTACACCAGATTTAGACAGCTTTTGAAAACATGGCTTTTCAAACAGGCACACTACTGAAACTGATAGTATGCTATGTTTCTGTTATTCTAGCACCAAGAAACCACTCGGTGTATGTGGGCTCTATGTATGTGTTACTTACCTTCGGTAACGGTGTATCTGGTAGAGACGTTGTCTAGCCGCAGATTCCTTAACTTAGAATATCCCCAGGCGTCAGACTGGATCCGGAAATTTTTTGCAGCAGCACCTCTGCGCGCCGGGGGACGGCGCCACACGACCTCGCCCTGACGCCGTCCATGTTCGTGACGTCAGCGAGGTCACATAAGTCCCTCCCGGCGCGCGGACGTCAGTTTTCTTCGGAGAAACTTTTCCGCGCACAACGCGGAGCCACCAACAAAAAAACTGTGAAAGTAGGGGAACAGTGTGCGAGGGATGAAAAATCCGTGTGAAAGAGCCCCGCAAGCTAAGCGAAAACCCTTCCCTGAGTGCAACAAGGGAAGAACAGCTCAACAGACAGAAATAGACTGATAGTACCATGTAGAACTGTGCCGGCCAGAAGAACGGAGCACAGAAAAAACAACAGTCCACTGTAGGAATGTATGAAAAGACTAGCCCTTCACCTATAATAACGGAGGTTGGAAACAGAACACAACCGACCCCTAAAGAGGACGACCAAGAGGAGACTAGGACTCTGAGTCAATAGAAAAGGTGGAAGGAAAGGAGGGTAACTGGAGAGGAAAACGAATCCCCCAGTGAATCAAAGGCACCATATTACAGGAAAGGAGCCCCTCAGCAGAAGATAACTGTATATGGAAACTGTCAGAGGGGTGCAACAAACTGAACTCCCGTGAGAGATAACCCAATGGCAACTGAAGAGGCCAGTGGAGAACACCACTCGGCAAGGTCCTCGCAGAACGGGGAGGCTGGGCGGGCGTTAAGGAATCTGCGGCTAGACAACGTCTCTACCAGATACACCGTTACCGAAGGTAAGTAACTCGTACATCTGATAGAGACATCTAGCCACATATTCCTTAACTTAGAATAGATACCACAGCCATACCCCAAAAGGGAGGTGGGTCTGCGACAGAACAACAGAAAGCGCCAAGCATCCGATCCGGCAACAGAGTGACGGATAAAGGGGGGAGGCTGTGGCGAAACAGCAACCCAAGCAGCTCGGCAGAAATAACGGGATGGTAGATGTCCTAAAAATGCCAGAAAGGCGCTACACGATACCCGTAAAAAATGACAGGTAGAACGGCATGAGCCGTATACCAGAGCAAAGAAAGAGAGAGAGAGAGAGAGAGAGAGAGCAAGAAGGACCACTCTCCGCTTAATGGCGCACGATGAGGACACCGACCCAAGCTCGAAAAGAACCTGAAGAGATGCAACCAGAGCCTAACAGACTAGCCTATTGAAGAAAGGCTGAAAGAGCCGGTGCCAAGAGCCAAAAGGCAAGAGCTAGAACCTGAGCAATGCGCTGGGAATAGCCGGCGGGACAAGAAACACGCCAAGTGCAAACCCAATTCCAAAAAGGGGAAATAGGGGCAAATAGCATTAACTTTAAACCCGCTGAAGCAGGTAGAAACATGCAGCAGGCAAACGGCCACAGAGACCTTAAAGTGGCTTACACAAGAAGCATAAGAGTGCCCGACCGGGCAGTATGAAGCCAAAGTGAGAAACAATCCACAATATAGACTTGCAGGCAGTAGTCAAGGACCACTGCCATCAGAAGAGCTGTCCCGCAGGCGTAGCTTTAACAATAGTAGTTGATAATTTGGAAAAAGGCATATCCGAAGGAAGTGGCCAAGAACACCAAGGTAACGAATCGTGGGAAGAGCCTCAGAATCCGAGACCAAATACTCCAGAAAAGACACGTACAGTGTCAAACACCAAAAAGGGAGCATTTGTCAAATTGGGAAATCACCCCAGTAAGCGGAAGCAAGGAGGAACCTATGGGCAACTTGCAACAACTCAGAAAAGCTCCCCCACACATGCAGATTTGATCCAGACCTCGCAGCCTCGAAAAGAGGTGGCGACGTAGGAAGAGGAAAACCAAGGCAACCGGCATGTATACATAAATGTATAAACATATAGCACAGTAAGGGCAGGTAGGAGCCACTTTTGAAGAGGAGATCAAGAAACCTCCCAAGGAGGTGGAACAGGCAACAGGCAGGATGACCATGGCGTAAGAAGATGGCACCAAGGAAAAATACAGAACACCGTACAGCGGACCACCAAGCGACGCATGGAGCCCACAGGATCTCCAAGCCCAGGTGAGATAAACAGAGCTATATAATAGCATACAAGTATCCCACATGGAGTATGCACACCCCAAACAATGGGGAACACCTCTTAGGGCAATAAGCCAAGCCAAAAGAGCACAGTAACGAGCCGAACCCGTGAATATGAGTTCCGAGCCGTATGACATTACCGAGGCGAACCACCGGCTCAATACCACAGTCAGAGGACCAGACACAGCAACCTGTGGAACACAGCCACAGCAGGCCCACAGTCAGCTCAAAGCAAAACGCATCCAAGTGATGCCAATAAAAGGGGTAATCACCCTTGACCACAGAAAAAGAAGACGTAAGGCTCACTGCCCATGTTAAACACAGAGCGCATCAAAAGGATGCGAAATGAAAAAGTACCACCACGGAAGACAGGCCTAAGAAGACCTAAGTGGGAGGACGAAAGCCTGCAAGGAGCCGGTGAACCGCCGATTCGGCGTGAGCATCAAACAGTAAAACCCCATCAAAGGGTAAGTCAACCAGTCGCTCCCGGATATTTTCAGGGAAGACGCTATCTCGCAACCAAGCGTGACACCTTAAGGCAACAGAACCCGCCATAGCTCGGCCCAAAGAATCCGCAGTATCTAAGGCTGAGCGGATTGTGAATTCGGCAAGGTCGCGGCCATCCCGGGAGAGGTGAAGGAGATCAACGCGAGCACCTTCAGAGGTGGCAGAAAGCAAAGACTCTGCAGAGTCCCACAGGGCAGAGGTAGCCCGAGCCAAAACACACACTCTATTTAAGGACCGTAGGGCCGCACTAGTGGATGCAAAGATGTTCCTACCCCATGACTCAAGCCATCTGGACTCCCGAGAGGGAGGAAGTATTAGTGGGGGCAGGGAAGGAAAGGCAGTCTGCAACACAAACCCCTGCGCATCAGGGTGCACAAAAAGACAAACAGGATCATGTGGAGCTGGACGGTGGCGGTGCAAAACTGAACGAGCCACCGGTTCACCTGAAGCAGGCCGAACCCAGGTACCCAAAAGGGCATCATAAAAGGAAGCCTCAAAGGGTAGAAGCGGCTCCACATTCCCGGACCCACGGTGAAGGACCTCGAGCAAGGGGTCCACAGTCAAGGGGGCAGAAGGGGGTTGCATGTTTAAAATGCGAGTGGCCAATGAGACCACTCTCAAAAAAGCCGCACCAGCCTCGGTAGCCCTCCGCGGAGGGGACAACAACTCATCAGTGGTGGAGGGTTGTAAGCTGACCCTCCCAAGACACTGAGGGTGCGACCAATGCCCCACGGAGGGGAGCCCCATTGAAGAATGAGGATCCTGATGGGGCTCCTGGGGAGGCGAAGAGCCTGCCGGATCCGGGAGCTCCTGAGGAGGCTCCACAAATTCCAAGGGGGGCACTGGCAACAATACCTCCGGTGACGCCGGGCGTGAGGGCGGCGCCGAACTCTCTCCAGAGGCCTCTAGAGAAGAGTCCACAACCCGGCGTCGACACGGCGCCAAAACGACGTGTGCCGGCGCCGATCGTGCCCCGTCAGGCGCCGACTCGGCTGCATCCGGCGTCGTGTCGGCGCCATCCGGCGCCGAAACTATGACAAGCTCCCCTTCCAAAGAAGGAGAAGGCGCCAGAGCCGGGGAGGCAAGCCTTCGGCGCCGACTCTGCCTCATCCATGACAGGCTCCGACTCCGGAGAAAGAAGCGGAGCCGGGGAGGCGAGCCTACGGCGCCGGAACGGCGCCGACCCCGGCTCCGGACAGGCGGCCGCCTGCCCGGAGGCCCGGGGTGTGCTCAAAGAAGGGCTATGAGCACCGGCAACCACCTGCGACACCACAGGGAGCCCAGCGGGGCTATGCGGCGCGGCAGAGGCGCCGTGGGTCGTAGAGGGGGACCCAGCTGGGCCGCGCCCTAACGACACCACATCTCCGGCGTTCCCGGGGGGCAAAGGCTCAATTGGCGCCGGGGGCGAGCTCGCGGGCGAGTCAGTCGGAGACCCCACAAGAAGCTGAGGCCCCGAGGATGCCCCAGGAACGGGAGAGGACCCAAGGGAGGCCTGCAAAGCCGCGGCATATGCCTCCATTTGGGCCCGAGTCGCCCCCACACCCGGAAAGGGCGGGTAGAGGGGGGGCGACTGTCGGGAGCGCACGTCCGGAAAGTTCCGGGAACCAGTGCCCCTGACAACAGGAGAAAGGAAGGTCGAAGACCTCGGCGACAAGCGCCTCGACTTACCGAGTGGCGAACGACGGCCCCAGAGGGCGATCGACGGCGGAACCGGACAGTAGAGGGACCAGCCGGCGATGAAGAGGTCGGGGGACGAGACGACTCCGACCAGGACAGCCGTGCCAAGAGAAGCTTCATACGGCGCTCCCGCCGAGACTTCGGCTTCAGGTGTTGTCAGGCGTCGCTGTCCGTGGAGTCATGGTGCTCGCCCAGACACCACATACAAATAAGATGCGGGTCCGTCGCGGACATCTGCCGCGAACAGGAATTACAAGTTTTAAAGCCCGAAGGCATCGACACACTGTTCCGGACGCGAAGCGTCGAAAAGGAGGCCTGAGAACAGGCCAGAGAAACCGCTCACTCCGGATCCGCGTTGCACGCGGAAAAGAAGGAAACTGACGTCAGCGCGCCGGGAGGGACTTATGTGACCTCGCTGACGTCACGAACGTGGACGTCAGGGCGAGGTCGTGTGGCGCCGTCCCCCGGCGCGCAGGGGTGCTGCTGCAAAAAAATTCCGGATCCAGTCTGACGCCTGGGGATATTCTAAGTTAAGGAATCTGCGGCTAGATGTCTCTATCAGATGAATACTTATAACATAGAGGCACTTACTGTGTCTCCCACTTAAGTAGCCTTTTAAAATGTGTCTCAGACCTGCCAGAGCAGTCTGTGAACACTTTTCAACTACAAATTTGACTTGACAAAATAAACATTTTGCTTTGAAGGAAATCCCTTTAATAACTGCAACAGCACTGATCTTTGTTGCCCACTGAACAACCTGGTCCAATGGCATTCCAATGAAGTCCCTGGAAAACACTTTCTGTAGAATGAAACAATTCAACACTTTGAGGGAAATTATTTTTAATGAACATCTGAATCAATCAGGGCAACACAATGCAGAGGAAGAGAAATATGAAACTGTTCACTATTGCATTTTACCACACTGCATCTTTCCAGATAAGCCGTATGAGACTTTTTTGACCCGCTGCACTGATTCAAGTAATAGTGCATTCAGTTCCATTGAGAACCTAGTTTTAATATGGTTCTCAATCCTGACAAAGCTTTATTGATATTTTGAAGTTATGTTATTAATTGTTATTTTAAACATATGCACATCCAAGCCTATTGATAAAATTGTTTTAGTACACACTGAGCCAGTTAGAGGCACTCTTTCAAACAGACATACAATCACTATTGTATTAGTTTTGTTTTTCTTTTAATGAGTATGTATGTAAATTATCAACAATAAACATGCATATTTAACAAAAAGTCAAAATACTAAAATGGAAGTGGGTTTCTCTCAAGTAGCACTTTTAAACTACAAGAATAAAGATTATGTTACTTACCCCTGTAAGCATCTGTTCTTGGCATGTAGTACTGTAGATTCACATGCTTTGCATGAGTCCACCATCTAGTGTTGGTTACAAGATGTTTTTGTTCCAAGAAGTTTTCTTCGAGTCACAAGGCTGTGTGACTCCTCCTCTTGGTGATACTGCGCATGGTCATCGACTCCATTTCCAGATTGTTTTGACGTAGATAGGCAAGAATGGAGTAGTAATATGCATCAGTAATGTAATGTCGTTGGGTTTGCGGCGCAGAATGTGTGTTGAGCATGGTTCCTAGATATTGTTGTGTGGTAGCTGGTTGTAGATGTGATTTTTGTAGGTTGATTGTGAACCCTAATTGATGTAGTAAGTTTAGTGTTTGTTGAGTATTTTGTTTGCAAAGAGTGAGGCTGTTTGCTTTTATTAACCAGTCTAAATATAGAAAGACATGGATGTTTTGTCTGCAGAGATCTCCTGCTACTGCTAGACATTTTGTGAACACCTCAGATATTTTCTGTGTGTGGGATGGATAGGTATATGGAAGTAGGCATCTTTAAGTCTAAGGCAGCCATGAAATCTCCTTTCTGTAGTAAAGCAATGATTTCTTGAAGAGTGACCATATGGAAGTGTTCCGATAGGATGTAATGATTCAGTGGTCTGAGGTCGAGAATCTGTCGTAGAGTTGTTCCTTTTTGTAATAGAGCTGCTATTTCCTGTTGTAGGATATTCTGATATTGTATTGATAGTTTGTGTTTGCAAGGTGGAATATTTGGAGGAGTTGTAATGAGCTCCAGACAGGAACCATGTTAGATAATATCCAACACCCAAAGTCCTCCTCTATTGTGTCTTTATGTAAAGGTACTTGATGGAAAGCTGCTGCCCTTGCTATTAAATCCTGATACACAGAGGCATCATCAGGTGGTGATGGTCGGGTGGGATAGAGATAAGGGTCTATGTCCCCTTGTGGTTCAATATCATAGTCATTCCAATCATCCCCAGGATGTATGTTCTGTGGTATATCATTATCATCCTCTACTATAGGTGAGTGAGGAGATATGTCAGCTGCCTCAGATAATTGTGGTGAGTGAGGTGGTTGAGTGGAAGGTGGGGGTGGTGTTTGTGGGTTAGGTGAAGTTGGAATATGGATGTGCAAACTGTCAGGTATCATGCGTTGCGGCGCCTACCGAGCATGTGAAAGGACTACTGGGACCAACGAACTACAACTCCCATGATTCCGTGGGAGGATGGGTATTTAGGCGAGCACGTCTCGCAGGACGCTGCGCGTAATACTGCTTTGTGTTGGAGTGATCTCTTTCGGCCGAGAGAGATCGGAGGAAGGAAGCGTCAACGAGGGTTCCTGCTTCAGAGTTTCCCTTGTGCTGAGATTCCGCTGCTCGGATGGTCAGCGTCAGTCAAGTGAGTACTCAGTAAGGAATACGGAGGAAGCTTGGAGTTCGGCTTCCTGCCTTGATTATAGTCTTGTGTGCTGAGACAGTGATTCCTGTAGCGGAATACAGCGGTGAGTTAACCGCGTATTGCCGTCTCTGGGTAAATCGGGATTCAGGCTTCAGTGAATGTTCACCCAGCGGAATACAGCGGTGTAATTACCGCGTATTGCCGTTGGGCTTGGAAATAGTTCTTATTTCAGCCCTAAGAGAACAGCGGAATACAGCGGAGTTAACCGCGTATTGCCGTTTGTATTCTTTTTGTTTCCATTATTATTTGGGAAGTGACAAGACTTGGTTTGTGATTCGTACTCTGAAGGAAGGCATCTCTAATCGGTGACGATTAACCATAGGGTTACCGCTACTCCCTGAGAAGGGGGGCTTTGCATACTTCTCCAGTCTGGCTTTGCAGTTATATTGCCTACACTAAGGGGAAGGTGTAATTATTCTACGGAATTCAAGGGGTCTCTTTTATCCAGTGTGCAAAACAACCTGTGGGTATGTATTAGGTCAAGAGTGGGTTCATTCTAATTGTGAGTAGTGCAAATCTGCAGGCATTAATGAGTGTGAGTGTTTATCGTTTCAGGTCCAGGATTGGTTTGTGCACGATTTTGAGATTGCCCAAGGACTGTATCTACTTGTGTTTATAGTCAGGTACAAATGTGTTATCCTTTAGCGAGATATATATGAGAGTAGATATCATACCTTTGTTTATGTCTCTATGTTTGTTGTTTCAGGTTCTATTCCACTGCTGTCCCTTCCCTCTCCTTTCCCTCGCCTGATCACTCGAATACCTTGTACATATTGCTTTCAGGGTGTTGGTGCTATCAGGAGGTGGACCTTTGTTTGCTTCGACTGGATCCTGCGGAGCTGGGCCTGACACAAAGGGCTAGTGGCAGCATCATTATTTTTCTTCTTTGGAGGTTGTAGAGGAACATACAAAGCCTCTTGGAAAGTTAACTGTTTCTTAGAAGAGTGAGGTTTTGCTGGTTGAAGAACTATTTTCTTTGTTCCGGACTGAATTTGGAGCGTTTTCTGCCTCAGATCGAGCCGTTCCTGCATTACATCGAGGATCGGCTCCTGTGGAGATTTTAGCCCGAAAGTGAAACACTTCAGTGACGGATGTTTCGATTTAAGTGCAGCTGTGGTAGGATCCGAAATAGTATGGGTTTTTTTCAGTGCCGAAACTGATGATCGAGGCGTTGCAGACCCAGAGGTCGAGGAGGTGGAGGCTTCTGCTGTAGGCCGAAATTTCAGAGCTGAGCCCGAGGCTTCCGCATCAGTTTTTTGGTGCATGCTATGACTTTTTTGCAGTGGTGGACCATAAGCAGTCTTTTCGGACGGAACCTATGCTTTGGTTCAGAGGTAAAAGGACTCACTGTCCGACGCTTCTGTGCTGGCTGGAGGGTGGCTGAGTCTTGCTTGGAATCAGACTGGGAATCATGTACTGATAATGATTCCTCTTGTGCTGCCGATGCTGCCTCGTCTTCCTCCAGCAGTGGACCAAAAATGTCCAGTCCATTGTCCGTTTGTTTACGCTGCATCTCTTGGTGTCGAGCATGTTGATCTCGAAAAGTCTTTTTTGACTGAAATGACTAGCAGGCTTCACAGCTTTCCTCTCAATGATGTGGCGAGAGGCATAGGTTGCAAACTGAGTGCTGGTCAGCATGGGGGTATTTAGAGCGACACTTCGGACAGAACCGGAACGGAGTTCGTTCCATTAGCAGGTCATTCTCCGAAGGACCAGGGAAGTGAAGAAAAGGCCCAGCCGGGCATGGCCTGTGGGCCGAGGAAGCGAGTCGAAGACCTGCTAGGCAGAAGTGTGATCACTCGGAAAGCAATAAAACTACGCGATCGAGACAATACCGTTGAGTGGAGATCTACGAAGGAACCAAAGGCAGCCCGAAAGTCTCGAATCGGACCACGAGAGATTACATCCGAACCCGTCAGAGGAAAAAAAACTATCTGGAAATGGACTCGACCATGCGCAGTATCACCAAGAGGAGGAGTCACACTGCCTTGTGACTAGAAGAAAACTTCTTGGAACAAAAACAACTTGTAATCATCGAACAAGTTACTTACCTTCGGTAACGATATATCTGTAAGAAACATTAGTTAGTTATAGATTCCTTACCTTAGAATTACCCCCAGGCGTCAGACTGGATCCGGAAAGTTTTTTTGACAGCAGTACCGCTGCGCGTCGGAAGGTGGCGTCGGTCGGCTCTGCGTCCGTCCTCGGCGTTGTGGCCGTCGCCGGGATGACGTCGCGGCAGCTACTCAGATGTCGCCCTCGCGCGCGGACGTCAGTTCTGTACACGACTTTCCGCACCAGGAATGCAGAGCCATGCAAGACACTGAGCATTGGTGCACAAAATTAGGGCCCTGAAAGGATGTCCTTAACCCTAGAAATCAGTTTGCAGAACGGGGAGGATGGGTGGGGCGGTAAGGAATCTATAACTAATGTTTCTTACAGATATATCGTTGCCGAAGGTAAGTAACTCGTTCATCTGAAAGAAACACGTTAGTTATAGATTCCTTACCTTAGAATAGATACCCCAGCAATACCAACCCCGGTGGTGGGTCTGCAAACCAAGTTCACACCAGAAAGTCCTGGAGAACAGAACGGCCAAAGAAGCCGTCTCTCCGGACTTGGCTGTCCAGACAGTAGTGTTTCGTAAACGTGTGCAGTGATGCCTACGTAGCTGCCTGACAGATGTCATTCAGAGGAACTCCTCTTCCCAAGGCAGTAGTGGCTGCCGTCGCCCTGGTGAAGTGAGCGTGTAGCCCTACTGGAGGCTCTTTTTTAGCCAGAGAGTAACAAGCCTTAATACACAACATGACCCATCGAGAAATGGTGCGTTTGTGTACAGCCCGACCCTTCTTTGCGCCCACGTAGCCAACAAAAAGTTGATCATCCACCCGGCACTGTTTCGTGCGATCCAGATAGGAGAGCGCACGTTTTGGGTCCAGACGGTGGAGCCTCTCTTCCTCCTTCGAAGGATGCAGAGACGGAAAGAAGGTGGGCAAGGTAATGGTCTGCCCAATGTGGAAGGCAGTGACCACCTTAGGAAGGAAGGATGGACGGGTTCGGAGGACCACCTTATCCGGATGAACAGACAGGAAAGGAGGTTTTGAAGAAAGGGTCTGGAGCTCACTCACCCTTCTAGCAGAAGTGATGGCTACCAGGAAAGCAGTCTTAAGAGTCAAGAGCCGTAAGGGACAGCTATGAAGCGGCTCAAAGGGAGCGCACATTAAATAAGTTAGTACAAGATTCAAGTCCCACTGAGACATAACGAAGGGGATTGGAGGAAAAAGATGTGTTAAGCCTTTTAAGAAACGGTTAAGTACCGGGGACTTGAAAAGAGAAGGCTGATCTGGCAGCCGAAGGAAAGCAAACATGGGTGACAGATAGCCCTTGAAAGTGCCAAGAGCAGAGCCCTGCTAGGCTAAAGAGAAAAGGAACAAGAGTACTTCAGAAAGAGGGGCAGAAAGGGGATCCACAGCCTTTGCTGTGCACCATGCCACAAATTTGTTCCTCCAGCAGGCGTATACTGTCTTAGTGGAGGGACGCCTGGTTGCCAAGGTTACATCACAGACTTCGGGAGGCAGGTCGCAAGACATCAACTGTCGCCGCTCAATCTCCACGCAAGGAGGTGGAGACTGGACAGCTTCGGGTGGAGGACCATTCCCTGCTGCTGCGACAGAAGATCCTCCCGAAGAGGCAGTCTGATCGGAGGATCGATGGCTATGTTGAGCAGCTCGGGATACCAGACTCTTCGTGCCCAACCTGGAGCCACAAGAATGACTTGGGACCGGTCGCGCTTGATCTTCTTCAGCACTCTGGGCAGAAGCAGTATAGGCGGAAAGGCACCTAGAGAGTGCCGCCTTGGAAATTCCAATGCGCAGAATTGCTGACATTGCGTGTTCTTTTCGGTGGCGAATAGATCTAACCAAGGCTCTCCCCATTGTTGAAAGAGACCTTGCACCACCTCCGAGTGGAGACGCCATTCGTGATGAATCATGCACATGCGGCTGAGTTAGTCTGCCCTGGCGTTCAGTGAACCTGCCAGATGTTGAACCACCAGGGATATGCCCTGATGTTCCAGCTATGTCCAGAGGCGGAGGGCCTCTTGAAAGAGGGTCCACGACCCCACCCACCCTGTTTGTTGCAGTACCGCATGGCGGTGGTGTTGTCCGTGAACACCTGCACTACTCTTCCCCGGACAGAGGGAAGGAATGACTTGAGTGCAAGACGAATCGCCCAGAGCTCCAGAAAGTTGATGTGGAGCGTGGACTCCGCCGGAGACCAGAGGCCTCTGATCTCCGCCTCTCCCATGTGGCCGCCCCATCCCAGAAGGGACGCGTCCGTCACCACAGTGTGGTCTGGTTGGGGAAGGGAGAGGGATCTGCCATCGACCCAATCCTGGTTCGTGAGCCACCACTGCAATTGACGTGCAGTGCCCTCCGAGATCTGGACGCAATCGGACAGATTCCCCTGATGCTGCGCCCACTGGAACTTCAGGTCCCACTGCAGAGCCGGCATACGCCACCTGGCATGATCGACCAGCAGGATGCAGGAGGCCATGAGGCCCAGCAGCCTCAGTCACTCTGACCGAAACCCGGGATAGAGGCTGAAAGATCGGAATCATAGCCTGAATATCCCGGACTAGCTGCTCGGGAGGATAGACCCGAAACCGCGTCGTGTCCAGAACCGCTCCGATGAAGAGGAGCTTCTGAGAGGGAATCAAGTGTGCCTTCGGCACATTGATGGAAAACCCCAGCGAATGCAGGAGGTCGGCCGTAGTCTGGAGGTGGGAGACGACTGCTTGGGGCGAGTCCGCCTTCAACAGCCAGTCGTCGAGATAGGGGAAGACTGAAACCCCTGATCTGCGCAGATGAGCTGCGACCACCGCCATCACTTTGGTGAACACCCGAGGGGCGCTGGTAAGGCCAAAGGGGAGCACAGTAAACTGAAAATGCTCGTGGCCTACCGTGAACCGTAGGTATAGCCGGTGTGCCGGCAGGACGGGGATGTGAAAATAAGCGTCCTGCAAGTCCAACGCTACCATCCAGGCTTGTGGGTCGAGGGCAGACAAGACCTGAGCAAGCGTCAACATCTTGAACTTCTCCTTCCGGAGGAAGCGGTTGACTTCCCTGAGATCCAAGATAGGACGCAGGCCCTTGTCCTTCTTGGGGACCAGAAAGTAGTGGGAGTAACAACCACGACCTACTTCTGGGACAGGAACGCGCTCGATGGCTCCCTTGGCCAAGAGAGCCCTAACTTCCTGCTGGAGAAGGGCCAGATGATCCTCCGACATGCAGTGGTATCTTGGTGGCATGGCTGGAGGAGTAGTCTCGAAGGGGAGGAAGTAGCCCCTTCGGACTATCTGCAAAACCCACCTGTCCGACGTGATGGTGCGCCAGCGGGGGAGTTGATGGCGAATCCTGCCGCCCACTGGAGTTTGATGGGCCTGAAAGGTCGGACTAGAAGGGTTTGGAGGCTGCTGCGGAGGGGGGGTTGGTGGACTGGCCCGCCCGCTGGCCCCCAGAACCACGACGGTTGTTCCCTGGTCGCGCGAAGGTTGGGTAACTTGCTGCGGCCTGTGGCTCTGGGCGGGACGTAGAGGCCCAAGGACTTGGCCGTAGCCCGTGAGTCCTTGAAATGCTCTAGAGCGTTGTCTGCTTTGTCGCCAAAAAGGCGACAGCCATCAAAGGGCATGTCCATCAAGGTGTTCTGGACATCCCCTAAAAAGCCAGTTGACCTCATCCAGGCGTAGCGACAAAGCGCTACCGACGTTGAAATGGTCCTGCCCAGAGAGTCGGCGGAGTCCAGCCCACAACGTATGGCAAACTTAGCTGCATCGCTCCCGGCGGCCACAGCCTGGAAGAGCACTGCCCAGGCCTCCTCCGGACACTGAGGCAGCACCTGCGCCACCGTATCCCACACGGAGCGGGAATAACGGCCCAAGAGACATGCGGTGTTTACCGACCGCAGTCCTAAGCTGGCGGAAGAGAAAATCTTCTTCCCAAGGTGGTCCAGCTTCTTGGATTCCCTTTCCGGGGGAGCGGTAGGGAATGCGCTTTTGGAAGTGGAGGCTTGGACTACCAAGCTCTCCGGGGTGGGGTGTTGGGAGAGGAAAGTGGGGTCGCCCGGAGCCGGGCGGTGGCGTCGGGCAATCATCCTATCCACGGGAGACCCCGTGTTAGGCCTGGACCAGGTGTCCAAAAGGACGTCGGTGAGGGCCTCATTGAACGGCAGCAAGGGCTCCGAAAATCTCGCAGCCGGTTGAAGCACCTCTGTCAGGAGGTTAGTCCTGACCGCCACCGTAGGAAGCTAGAGGTTGAGAGCCTCGGCAGCCCTACGCAACACCACTGCGTACGACGCTCCCTCCTCCGTAGCCACGGTAGGAGGAGACAACATGCCAAGGTCAGGGGAGGTGTCAAGACCACTGGCATCCCCCAGTTCCTCTCTCCAGTCCTGTTCACTATCCAACTGGTCAGTCAGAGAGTCACCTGACCCCTCCCAGTCGTCGTCCTCATCCTCTGGTTGCCACTCTGGTTTAAAAGGGGCCCCAGGAGTGAACAGGGGCACAAAAACCCCTCTCGGCGCCGGATCCGGCATCGGTCCGGCTCCGTGTCCACGTCGGGATGGAGGGTGGGGTCGAAGCCCGCCGGGAGGGGGCGACCGGCGTCGGACGCAGTAGTGGTGCCGTCGGAAGCGGCGCCAGTGGAGGCGTAACGAGGTCAACCGGCGCCGATCCGGATCCAGGCCTGGATCCAAGCGGGGCCTGCGGCGCCGGAGCCGCTGGCAGAGAAGGCCTAGACCCCCCAATCGAGTCCGCGGGGCCCGAAGGCGCGCCAGCGGGGTCAGTCCGCCCAAAGATGGCATGCATCGCCTCATAGAACGTACAAAGCTGGGCCAGAGTCGCTCCGGTCCCGGAAAGGGAGGGAAACGCGGAGTCGACTCTTCAGGCTCAGCGCTCGGAGCCACGGGATGGGCACCACCCGCGTGCCTCGTCGGATCGGCCAGCCGACCGACGAGAAGTCGAAGAGCGACGATGCTTCTTCGACTTCTTCTTTTGCTTAGACTTACCCGACCCGGAGTGCGAAGACTTCGAAGATTTCGAACCAGAATGGTGATGGCTCCGCGACCGGTCCCTCGACCTCCCTCTCGACCAGGACCTCGAACGGCGCGGAGCAGACTGCCGGTGCTCAAGCAGCTTTCGGGATCGCTCCCGCAAAGCCTTCGGCACCATCAACCGGCAGTCAGAGCACGACTTGGGGTCGTGGTCGCGCTCCAGGTAAAAAAGACACATGCGGTGCAGATCCGTCTCCGACATCATGCGATGACAGGAGCAGCATGTCTTGAAACCGGGCATCCCTCGTGCACCTTCGGAGTCGGAGACTCGAAAAATAAGTCAACAAAAGTCGAGAAAAAGTTAGTCAAAAATTGACTGAGGTACCGCTCTTCCCGGATCTGCGCTGGCTGGCACGGAAAACGAAAGAACTGACGTCATCCCGGCGACCACGACGCAGACGACGGAGCTGACCGATGCCACCTTCCGACGCGCAGAGGTACTGCTGACGAAAAAACTTTCTGGATCCAGTCTGACGCCTGGGGGTAATTCTAAGGTAAGCCATCTATAACTAACGTGTTTCTTTCAGATAGAGCCCAACACTGACAGACTTATACATAGCATGTGTATCTACAGCACACATGACTCTAACATGATGAATTTCATCTGGCATTTATAATCAAAGGGATCAAGGATCATCTAAAGATAATGTTTTGCACATCAGGGCAAAGTTTTAAGACAGAGGAAGAAAATTAGAGCTAACCAACCCTACAAATACATTTGGCTACAAGTGTTATAAAATATAATTGTGAGTATACTATACAAGACCTTTCTTCTTTCTTCAGCAACTACAATCTGCGATAATACATAAATCATGTAGACATGGAAGTTTTTTCGATACTGTTTCAGTGGTAGGCAGATGTTATGGTGTAAAAAAAAAAAAAAAAAGTGCCAAAACTCTGACGTATGATTTATTTGCAGTAATCACACCCAAAACTGTGACTTGGTGTTTTTGTAAACACAATTAGAGAGGAGGAATCATTTTGGTTAACTGGAACAGGCTAATATGTGGTTGAAATATCGTAAACCTGATGTATTAAATAATGATACTACCGTAAACAGGCATCAAGAAACACTTAAATGGGCAATTCATTTTAATTGAGCATCGATTCAAGCATTATGCTTTATAATGCATTTCCAAACTGTGGGGCGAAGTAAGTGGGGAAGGGATGGAGATAAAGGAGAGTGGTATGAAATAAGAGAGAGGAGAATGGAAGACAGAAATGACTGGTGGGGGGGATGTGTGGCTAAACTGCAGACTCTTCAGCAACCAATAACTAGGGGCCAGATGTAACAAAATCGTAGTGGCAAAAAGTGATTGGAAATTGCACACATGCTTTTGAGACCAGTAAATTCTTTTGTGAATCATTCTATATACCACTTCGCAAAAGGAGGAATCATAGCAGGTTGCAGACTGAACTGACAAATGAATATAAATTAGGCAGGTCACAATTTGAGACCTACCACGATTTGGATCTATTATTTATATCAGATTTTAGACACTGACAGCATCGATTTTCAACAGAAGGTAAACACTGGGTGTTAAGAATAGAGAAAGGAATTAAATTGCAACTAAATACTTACCTCTATAGTTATCACGTATCGCTCTGCGAGCAGTAGTAGCCTCTCAATTATAACCAGTTTGGTTGACCTACAAGCAAAACCAATCATAAAAAAAAGTTACATTTGTTCCAGTTTTCATTCTGTTTGTATGCAAGAGGTTGAAAGAAAGCATTCACAATAAACACAAAAACCAAGCTCTGCCCTGACTACCCAACTCTATGCCAGATCCCTTGTTTCTGAGCGTGAGTTCACTAGGAGGAGATAAACTGCAGCAGCAGACTAGCTCTCGACCACCATGATTTCCATACTCCATTCTTAACTATGCAAACCCAGTTCGAAGACTGTTAGCTGTCCCTGTTGCCAGCACGTATTTAATCATTGAAACTTAAAGGTAGAGTAGGCATATTTTTTACGGTAGTTCCACAAAGGCATGTTTTTCAGCACACATGGCCTGTGCAATTAGTACATTTCACTCTAAAATAATGATTCCAACAACTACTGGGCTCTTTTTAAGAGGTTAGCACATGTACAACTTTACCAATAGAAAAAAGTTGAACACTGCTTTTTGCCAGCATGAAATGTTGACTGCAAGACAAAAAGGGTTTTAGTGCACTAGTTACCTTTAACAACTACAATGAAGTTTAGTATCTGCTCTAAATTTACGTTTTGAATCATCCTGCCACCTAGACTTAGGTCCCGAATTTATAAGTTGTTTATCTCAAATGTTTTACAATATAGGTGTGGCCATGATCCTGCCTTTAGAAATACTATCCTGTGACATACGAGGAAACCCACAATTCCACACTTTTGAAGGGCATCTTCAGGTAAGTAAACTGTGTTTTGTGTGTTTTTCTACAGTTTGAAACTTCTTTTCCTTTCATCTACCGCTCACTTGTCTTTTGTCATTGAGTTTGGCTTCATGGTGTGTTTTTCTGCTTCACTCTTAGGCGAGTAGCTAACTTTTAATATTTTTGTAATGAGGCTTCCAAAGACATAGTAAGCCAAGTTAGCTTCTATTGTTAATTAAATCAGATTTTAATGGTTTAATTTTGATTGGACCGTAATTAATCTTTCATTTGAAATAAAATGTCATATTGGAAAAGCAGGTGTGCATGAATAATCTGCTTGGAAAAACAGCATTCAAGTGGGAAATGTTTGTTCTGAAGGTCAGTTTTCCTTCCTTTATCTCTTACTGTAAAGGAATAACACAGGATAGCATACCATAGGACAGCAAGGGTAAATTAACTTGGGAGAGGTGCTCTTGAATATCAGCTAAGAATCAGAGGTGCACAAAATATGATAGATTAGCAAATGTTTAGAGAGGCACTGTGTATATAAACTTTCAAATATTACTGAATATTTGCTGAAGCTTTACTTGATGGGAATCACGATACGGGGGTTTTAAATATTTTACGAGTTGCTATCTTTTAACTAATTGTGATATTGATTTTATGTGTGATTTTAGGCGCATCATCTACTAGGCTGCTACTTTGTTTTAACCTTGCTTAATCTTCCGCAACTCTCTTAAATAGCAAATGTGTAAAGTTAGATTTGATTCTAAAACTTTAATAAGCATGGTGCAATTCTTGGTTACTCACGGGAGAGAGGAGACGGCCAGTTCCGGCTGGTCCCTCGATACGCTCCGGGTGGTGACGCAGAGAGCGACGTCACTTCCGTTTTGACGCACTCTGGGGAGGTGGCTGAATGCATTTAAACTGGGGTGCTGTGCGGGCGCGCCAAAGGCAAGCCCATCTGCTCCCGTCCGCGCCCGAACGGGCCCAGGACCCCTGGTCCAAATGTGATTTACTCAATGGAAGAATTGCGCAAATTAAAAGATACAGGCCACATGCCAACCCTCCCTGCAGCATTGGTCAATAAGCTTCGCCGCGACAAGCTGTTGGTGGATAACGGTAGGCAGGAGTTGATCAGCACTCAGACTCGGAGCATTACAGTAGGGGGGGGCTGTGGCCCCTTCTAGCTTAAGGGCCACCTTATTAAATACACGGTCCCTGCAGAAGCATAATCTGGAAATCTTTGGCCTGCTCCAGGAGAGCGAACTAGATATCCTTGCTCTAACGGAAACATGGCTAGACAATGCCTCAGGGCCCGACATAGTGGCCTCCCTCCCCCCAGACTATGATGTTTTGACATTCAATCACCAGGGGAACAAAAGAGGGGGGGGGGAGGGGGAAGTAGCGATATTTTGTCGTAAGATGCTGACTACTGAGAAAATAGTAGAAGAGTGCCTGGACGGGGCAGAGGTCCTGGGGATTAAGATTGGACTAAAAACATCCTGCCTAATGGTGGTAGTAGTATATCGTCCAACCCGGCCACCCCCCCTCATTTAATGATCAGTTTACTGAGGTAATCAGTGATCTATGTTCCAAATACTAACAGATCATAGTGATGGGGGATTTTAACTATCACTGGGATCTGACTCCAAGAGATCAGGTAACCAGCAGGTTGGCAGAGGCTATGACCACGATGGGGCTGAAACAAATTGTGGAGAACCCCACTCACGAGAAGGGCCATACTTTGGACCTTATTTGGACTACATCTCCCGGTGCGCTACTTGCAGATTGTAGACCATGTAGCTGGTCAGACCATTATCTGATCAGCTTTGAGATCCTTGTGCCTAGTCGCCCTAATCCCCTACCAACAGTATGGAGAACGGTACGGAACTGGCACAAGATAGAAGATGCTAGTTTGAGGGACGCACTACACGAGACAGTGCCCCCAGGGAAACAATCTGGGGACCCGGACGTGGAATATGCGAAACTCGCGTGCCGGCTGAAGACAGCCATGGACATAGTGGCACCGGCTCGGAGGGAAAAGATAATGAACAGAGCGAAGGGCGCCCGTGGTACTCAGCGGAATTAAGAGGGGAAAAACAGGCCCTCCGCCAGTACTAAAGGCACTGGCGGAAATCATACGAACCGAAAGCCAGGGAGGAATATAAAGGAAAATTAGCTCTCTATAAAAGATCTATTATCGCAATGAAATCTGCATACTATGAACTAAAGATCAGGGAAGCCACGGATATTCAGAAAGAGACCTTCAATGTGCTTAAAGAGCTGAGCCAGAAAAAAGAACAGAGGATGGTGGCCAACCTAGATGATTGGCTAAAAAAAAAGTCCTGCATTTTATTGCAAAGTCAAAGATATCCTCATTGAGATTGGCAACACTAGTATAACCCCGTGCCCCCTCTCAGTGACAGATCAACCAGAATACCAGGATGGAACGCTCGCAGGATTTCCTGCCCTGGACTCAGAGGGCCTAGCACACATCATGGCCAAAGTGAAATCAGGCTCACCAAAAGACCCCTGCCCGCCGAGGGTGCTCAAAAGGGTCCTCCCTATGATAGAACCAGATACACTCTCCCTGTTAAACCTCTCTTTGACATCGGGGAAGGTTCCTCTCAAATTTAAGGAAGCTACTGTGACCCCGCTGTTGAAGAAGGCTGGGGCGGACACTAATAACCTGAAGAATTTGACCAATATCTAGGCTCCCATTCCTGGCCAAAATACTTGAGCAGCATGTGCTCAGAGCACTGTCCTCCTTTTTGGAGACACATCAGCTGTTACATGTCCGACAAGCAGGCTTTAGGGCCCACAACAGCACAGAGCTGGTAATGCTCTCAGTGCTGGATGAGCTGAGGCTTGCGGCTGATAAGGAATCATCAGCTTTGAGCCTTCTGGATCTCTCTGCCGCATTCGACACGGTGAACCATACTCCGCTTTAGGCCCATGTTCGGCGGTTGGGAATCACTGGCAGAGTACTCCAATGGATCGCTTCTTTCCTGAAGGATCGGTCACAGAGTACAACTGGGGGAATGCCTATCCAGGAAGGGCGCCCTGCTATGTGGGGTCCCGCAGGGCTCTGCGCTATCTCCTCTGCTTTTCAACATTTACCTCCAGCCGCTGGTTGAAGCTCTGGCAAAATTGGACTGTCAGGTGTTTAATTACGCCGATGACACTCAGTTAATCATGAGGATTGACAGCTCTTCACTGACACAGGCCAACGTGCAAAAGATTCTACGGTTAACCATGAATTGGATGATTAACAATTCATTGAAAGTAAACCCTGATAAGACGGAGGTACTTGCCATCACGACAGGGGTTAATCCCTGGTCTGATGCCTTCTGGCCGCAGGAGCTAGGCACAACTCCAACACCAGTGCCAGTGGTAAAGAGCCTGGGTATTAGATTGGACTCCAAGTTAACACTGAATAATCAGGTGACCTCCGTAGTGGGAAGCTGCGTGAGTCTTATGAGGCAGCTTCGGAGACTGGTACCCCTGTTGTCTTTATCTACCTTGCGTACTGTGGTGTCGGCCTTAATTGTGTCGCGCCTGGATTACGGTAACGCAGTATATTTAGGGCTACCTGATAAGCTTCTGGGGAGACTTCAGCAGGTAATGAATGATGCAGCACGACTGATTTTTAAGCTCCCCGGAAGAGCACATGCCACACCCTTGTTACAACAACTGCACTGGCTCCCAATAAGGCAGAGGGTCAAGTTCAAGGGGCTGTGCATTGCACACAAGGCCCTCCATGGAGGGGCACCCAGTTACATCAAAGATCTTCTGAAGAAATATGTGCCAGGACGGTGCCTCCGATCGGTTGAGGCAAGCCTGCTGGCATGCCCACGCTTTGATAAAAATACTCTGGGGGGGGCGTGCCTTTTCGGTTGTGATTCCTCAGCTTTGGAATAAGCTCCCGGATAGCCTGCGTAGGGAAACTTCCTTACTCCCGTTTAGGAAGGGTCTTAAGACCTTCCTTTTTACTCAGGCGCTCGGATAGGCTTATCCGGTGATGTGAAGCTTGGGAAGTATGTTAAGTTCCTGGTTTAGGGTTTGTTTTGCGCTTAGAGACCTGTTAGTGATTTGGCGCTATATAAATATAAATTAACAATAACAATAACAACTGTTTGGCAAAAAAACACTCAGGTACTTAGGTGCTACAGATCCCCTGTATTGGGACTCTTCTCAGAAAAGTTCTCTTAGTTTCTCTTTTCCCTTTGCAGAGAGAGGTATATAGGTGCCTGTGAATTTGCCAGGCCAGGGTGCATCCCAATGCCATTCCATAAATCAACATGAGTTAGTCTATTTGTCTCTGCCAGTGTTTGGAACACCCCCACAGGTGATGAACAGTACCGATGTACATCCTAAAAGATCATTCATGTTCATGTAGAGGCTCTAAGCTTTTCTGTGTTAAGTCTCTGCTTTACTTTCAGTGAATGCAGAGAAAACTATTCCGAGAGATGAATAACCTTAAAGAAAGAAAAAAGTTTTTACAGAATACATCCTTATACTCAGAGAATACTTCAATTTACCACCTCAGCCAATATCTTCTGAGTGTCAAGGTTATTGCTGTCTTAATTTACTGATAATAAAACTAAAAAGGAGGTCTAATCAAACAATGATTCAGAGGCATAAAAGAAGTTCTGAGATTTAGGACCTTCAACATGTAAAATGTAAATTAGCCACATAATTGTCTTCATTCCACCCACGACTGTCCAGTATATCATCTCCTTGTGTCTGGTGATCACCCACAAAGGTATTTCGGACATTCAGAGAATGGTCATGTCCCTGCGACAGGATTCTTCCACACACAGGTGCGAAACCGCAGCCTGTACATGCCAGTTTCCTGAGAGAATGACTGGTGCCATTCAAGGCCAGGTATGGCTCAGCTGCAGAGCTCTGAAGTTCAAGTTTATTTTCACTCAATTTGGAGCCACTTGAATTACAGCTGGCTTGATCATCCTTAGTCTCCTGAGGACAGCTTTTATGAGAGACATTGGGTGAAGGGCATACACCAGAGTTAGCTTAGGTCAGTATATCTCACACACTTACTTCTCATTTTTGGCGTTTGTCTTCAATGAATAGATTTTTCTCAAATGGACTTTTTTTTTTTTTCGTCGTGGTCCGATGAGAGGCACCAGTTGCACACGGCGAGAGATCGGCCCAGGGATACTTACAGTACAATGGAAGCCTCTCTGAAAGGGTGTCGATTCCATTACTTCAAGAGAGTCCTTATTCTCCGAAGAGAGTCAGATGCACGTGCTGAGGGCTGACAGCCCCGAATGCTTCTCGTCGATAGGACTGAAGAATGGAACCGGCAGCACAAGTGGAAAATAAGTGTTGAAGAGTCTTCTTGCGGTGTGTGAAAGTCAGCAGACTCAAGGCCACGACGAGAACCGACAAACTCATTGAGACCGGAAGCACACTGGATCATGTCTGAACCCAATGGCAGAAAAAACAATCCAATAATCGGGTCGATCATGCACATCTACATTCAGAGGAGGAGGCACTGAGACATTGTGACTCGAAAGACTTCAAAGAAAAACAACTTGCAACGTCCGAGCACAACACTGGATGACAGGGATATGAGCATTTGTGTGAAGGAAATGAGGTGCATTATATGGTGTGGATGTGTGACCTCACCGTGTAATATGCTTACCAACCCCTTTAGGACCAGTAGGTTTCATCTGTCAAACCTTCAGCTCGATCCTGGGTAGCTGCGGCTCTGAGCAAGGCTTACACAAAGAAAAATGTGTAAAGCCTGTAAACAGCACTGAAGACACTGACAAGAGACCAAGGAAGTCAGACACCGATTTACAAAAAATAGACTGTATTTAAGTATTTTGAGACACCACAAAGAAAAAGATCAACCAGAGATTTCCAGAATTTACAAGTTATAGTAAATGAAAGCATTTCATTCAACTGCGAACAAGCACTGGCAAATTCAGCGAATCTGACACTTAGAAACGTTTTCACTAAAAAAGTTGGGTTAGTTGTAATGCGGTCACAGAGTCAATTTACGTGACCAACTCCAGTAAGGAGCTAGTCAGGGGGACCAGCAAGGTCCTCAGAAACACTTACCTCAAGGGTAGAAGCAATCCTCAGTCAGGCAATTTTATCCGCTGCACTGATTTCCTATGGAAGTGGTCCTGATGCAAGTGATGAAGGATGCAGAAGATGCACAAAGGATGCTGTGGCTGCGATGTGGTAAACAGGGTCTTCCTATGTCTACTCCTAGGTCCACGTCTACGTTCCTCGAAGTCCACCTGGTCCTGGCAGAAGTCCAGTTTACACCTGGCTACCTGTCACACGGTATCATGGTCACAGCCATATCCTTCCCTGGGCAATAACTCTGCTTCTGGGCAACCAATCAACACTCCGACGACTCTCCCAGGCTCATTGAACTCAGGTGCAACTTTGGGCATCGGGTCCTGGTCTCTGGTGCTGCGCGGCGGACGTTGGCGGCAGCTTGAAGATTCTGGGATACCAACACTCCACAGCAGGCTTCTCAGCTGTTGTGGCCCTGGGCTGAGAAGAGCAGGTCAGCAAACTGGCTGTTAGTCTCTTGACTTTAACTGGGCTCTGGAGACTACCTTTCTATGAGCAGGACACAGTAGGCACAGTCCCTCTCCTTTGCTAGCCACCAGGTTCAGCAGGTGCAGTCCACGCCGGTGCAGCCTCTTTGCTGGTTCCACGGTGCAGCAGGGCAGTCCTTCAAGTTCAGACAAGATCTGAGTTCTGGGTGTCGGGGTACCCAATATATGCTCAGGAAATGCCCTCAGGGTAGGATGCAGTGGACAGCCAATGAGCTATCAAGTTCCCTTCCTCCTGATAACCACTTCCTGGGAAATGTGGCACCTGCTATCCCAAGATGCACTAGTCTGCCCACTCCCAAGATGGCAGAACCCCTCTCTTGACATCCAGAGCTCCCTATCCCAACCCAGAGGTGTGGCTACCAAAGAGGCCATACAACCCTGAATAACCTATTTGAAACAGGGTTCCCCTATCCTTCCAGGGTACCAGATAGTCTAAACAATGGGGCTGCCCCTCTCACACGTGTTGCCCATTTGCTTCTGCTTTGAAGCTCGCCTTTTGGGCTAACACCTGTGTGATGTCCTGCAGGAGGGAGGTAACACCTCTCTCCAGGGAAGGCCCCTATTGTCTCCTTTCCAGTGAATCCTTAGCACTCTCGCCGGGAGGGCAGAGAGCTGTCTTGGAGTCAAGCTCCATGTATAACTGTTAAGGGCACAGGAGACTGAAGACCACAAAGTGGCAACTTTATAAAAGTTGCACAATGTAACTTGTTAAATTAATTTCGACTTGAAAATCAAGTCGGTTTTAAGGTAACAAGATGTTTGATACCTTGGAGTATCAACTTTGGTCGCACCGTTCGCGAGTTAACACAGATGAGGGGTCAGCGTGTAACCTTCACTCGCTAATAGGGCAACAAAGTCTTTCCACAGTAAGAACAAAGGTTTCACATTTTTACTACCAGAACACCAAAAATACATTAGGGCTTGGTAGGCCTGCCAAACGGGTGACGTACATGTTTGAGGGTGACATTTGAAGTTGCCATAGCTTTAAATGGAAAAGTCAGGCTAGCAGTTCGAAACTGCTCTTCCCGTCTGCAGTACTGGACCGGGAGACTCGTTTTACCTTTGTCACACCCAGGGTGGCACAATCAGTGCTGCAATCCCTGGGGGTAATGCTAATGTACAGGCCCTGGGTATCAAATAGTAGGGACTTACAGGTAAGTTAGCCTATGCCAAATGGGTATAGCCAATGTAACATACACGTTTTGGGGTCAGGGCACTAGGGTCTGATTAGCAGGCCTCTGTGCACTCGGAGTCGAAAAACCAGCAGCATCAGTCAATAAATCTAGGGGTGACCATACTAAACGAGGCATTTCCATACAATGTGAATCTACAGATACACATACTACAAACATAGTTCCAGTGTCTCTGACATTAACTTTACCGCCATCAAAAATGAGGCACGTTTGTCTGATGGAGGTCAGACTGGAACAGAAGTACTCTTCTGAGGATGCTTCTGTGCTGCTACTTTTTCATATTTTCAGAAACCGGTCCATGTTTAAACATTTTGCTGCAAGGAGACTGTCTGTTATCATCAACGTTGCTTCTAGAGTATTGATTAAGCGACCTCCAATGCCTTCAGGTCTCATTTAAATAAAGCAGATAAACGAGCCAGATTTTTAATCTGGTGGTTTTTATTTTTTTAATTTCCTTCTCCAACAGTGACTTTCATTTTGTTGCTGCTTGAAGAATTAAATTTATCATATGTGTAGGGATGACTTCTGGTGCTGCTAATCTTGGAGCCAAGCCAGACCTTGTGAGTGAGGGGTCTGAAACCGCAGGAATCAAATCCAGTGCAAACATCTCGGTTGTGGGTTTCAGTGATGAGGAGTCTGGATAGCTGATGCATAAGGTTACCAAGGTAGAAAGAAATGATAAGACTGGCCTGTGGCCAAAGCAGTTGGAATCACCACAGAGGCAGGCATCGAAGGAACAGTGGGGGCTCTGGAGGGCACACCAGAGGATCTGACTTATTGAATATTAAAACTATTCAATCACTGTTCTCATTGTAGCTGGTACTTACCTTTTATGGGACAGAAGGCGGAAAAATGTCCTGTGATGGGATTCTGTCCAGAGGATTATGTATATGCCTATTCCTCCTTGGACCACTTCTTGTGGCACTATTGGACTAGTATGAATGGGAGGAAATGGAAAACTGCTTGTGTGATGTTAGTTCTATGGACATTTCTCCCCAAGGAGACACTGGCTCTGCAATGAAAATAAATCTGCCCCCGGAAGTGGAACGGAACTGAAAATATGAATTCTCCTTGAGTGAGGAAATACAATGCTTGGCTTCCTCTCCCTTTTAAAACACATCAAGACACAAAGACCACATATTGGTATCATGTTTGGAAGATACGTACAACAAGTAACATGAATGTGGGCCAATCAAAGGAATCTCTCAGACAATTTCAAAGGGATTTAAACCTTGAGGACTTTGGTGAGACATGGCAGTGAAAACACCATCGATTCTCTGTTTTAATGGGCGAAAAAAACTTGATTAGGCTCTGTGAAACAGGCTACAAGAAAATGACACCAGATGCCCCTTTTGTTACCAGCTTAATAATTTTGGAGCATGTTCTGCATTTTAATCTCTACAGCTCGACAGTACTTGCAGACTAGCATGGGGACACTTCAAATTCAGAAGTGACTGTTTACAGACTCAATTTAAAAAGTATGTTCCGAAGATTCTCACACAATTCAAATCACACCTTCAGATTACTCTTCAAGAGAATGAGTTCATTATTACCCTGATTGGAAAAGGGCTGGGATATGGAAACCTTTCCTTTGACCGTGCTTATGACCAAAGCCATAGAATGAACTAGGCTTGGAATCCACATGAACCACCTCATCTAGGGACTCAAACATTCTGCATAACTTTTTAGGGACTACATTGGAGAAAATAGTGAAGTGTCTCCTGAGCCTGCCTTACCAGAATACAAATGTTTGACAACAGTGAAAGAGAATTGTGGCTAGGACTTGTTGGAGGGAAATGGGTGCAACCACTCCTTGCATTCTAGCATTCTTTAAACTAAGATACACCAAAGAGCTCTGCACCAGTGAATATCTCACCATGGAGGGATAGGCAGAAGGATTCACAAGAGATAGAAACATGTACACCTGAGTATTTTACAGCCCTCGTTCTTCAGAAGGCTACAGATATTGGACAATCATCTTGATAGTACAGCTGGGGGAAGCGCAAAAAGATTGACAACACAGGCTTAACAGGGCAATGGTATCCTCTTAGTGCATTCTTTGGACATTTCACTCAAATATGACATTCCACCGAGACCATTTGTATATGCAGACCAAGGGTTAACATGATCAACGGATTAGGCAAAGTGTCAATGATTGATGAAACTGTGGTATCTGTTACAGCACTGGAATCTGCATCCTGAGGGCTCATGAGGTTTCTTTATACCACTTTACATAAGGGAAGGTTCCTGTGCACTCATCTTGTAAGGCAATAATGTAAAAAATGGGACCATAGAACGCCTAGTGTTCAATTGGTCCTGGAGAGTTTTAAATCTTGTTATAGATCTCTACTAAAAATTAAAGCTAGATCGTGTGGATATCTGCGTACAGTTTAATTCATTTTTGCACCTCCCACAATCATCACTTGACCCCACTATCAATCGTCACGGGCAGTGTTAAGATATCCACTAAAAAAGATCCCTTTTGTTGAGTCCGCTAAGCATTGCACCACCCATCTAGCATGGAAAAGAACCCTATGATGAAGAATGCCACAAAAGGGGTGAGTGCTCTGGTCTTCTGAATAAGGTACTCTAAGTGGGTCCTGTAGAATCACCATAGCAATAGTTACAGCATACAAATCTCCAGTACTTTACCAGGGTAGACATCACCTCTGGATTGTTACATTTTTGATGTATTGAATAATATAAGTTGACCTTCAACTCCAAATGGAAAAGATTATCTTCCTATCCAGGTCTGAGGAAGCCAATGCCTTTAGCTTCAGGAAACAGTTTTTGTATTTTTGTACTTATCGAGCTGATGTCCACAAAAATTCCTTACCTTTTGTGGCTCACTTGCTTGGGGCACTTTCTGGTATACAATGCTCTTAATGGAGAAGTACACTTCAAGAGACAGAAGCCAGGGCTACCCCCCACACCACGAGAAGCCTTTGCAACATTTTAATTTCTCAACACTGTCAGTGCAAACTGAGCTTTGCACACAAACAGGCTAGCAAGTGTGGTCTTCTTCTGGCCCTTCGAACCCTGGGTTGTGTCTGGCATGGATAAAATTTGGGAAAGCACATACAGTTAAGATCAGGTGAGTCTGATAAATAGATGAGCAGCAGATGGGTAAAGCAGCACGATTAGGAATTTTTCAGCATGTAAAGGTGGATCACAGTGTTAGGCCTGGAACTTTAGAAGTGAGCCCAGGTTTTGGATTCCAAAGCACGACACCTCCAAGCAAGCCTGCAGTTACGGTTAGGTACCGAGGTTTGAGGGTTCTTCTGGGAGACCATGACATAGCAACACCCAGAAGTCATGAACAGCAATGGAATGCCTGACTGAAAACACAAAACCACTGGGCCTGTAAACAATTATTACTTCCACACAGCTTTCTCCCTTCACTCCAGTGAGGGCACTGCACAAAGTTGTATAAGAAAAGAAAAACATGCATACACGTATTTCCAATTTCACTTACCACAACCCATTTAAATAACTTTGCATTGCCATTGTTTTTGGGCCCGTTGTAATCACCTGTTTTACATACTCAGTATTCAATTACTATCACATTCAGGGGTCATATTATTCTTTAATCAGTTGCACTCGTTATGCAAACTGATATGATTATCTCTTAACTTAAATTTCTATAAACACTTTTTGTTATCAAAGCTATGAAGTAATGTTATGTTATTTAAGTCTTGATATAGAGCACAACTCATCCCCGAGGGGACATCTCAGCGCATAATCGGCAGGTAGGTGTGATAGATACAGCATTAAAACAACCAGGTTTTAAGGTGTTTTTTTTAATTCAGCTAGACTTGAGCACATGCGCATTTTCATGAATTTCCGGAGCCAACATCAATTGTTCTCTCAGTAAACATACTTTCAACTTGAGAATACTCTACCTGTATGGAGACTGTACAGATGTTGCTACAGAAGGCATGGCAGTTGCTGTAAGCATTTTTGTTGCTCTTGTTACAGCATGTGTCAGGGTTGGACCACCAAGCGCTGAACTGGCTGCCTAAATAAAAATTAAATAAAAATGAAGATTATTAAAGTATGTTACATTAATTTACAGAAATTGTGAGTATTATAACTCAAGATGCAGAATCTAAGAAAATGTATGAGAATATGGCAATACGGTAGGTGACTGATTGAAGAGCCACTTAATTGCAGGCATCGGCCGTTTTAGCAGACGCCCTCACTCCCTCCTCAATGCTTCTGTCAGATATTGGCCAACACTGGGAAGGGGTATAAAGGCCCTTCTGGTGCCTTTGCACCAGAGGATTTCCTTTTTTTTTTTTTTTTATTATAGCTAGGTACGTTTTTTTTTGTCTTTGTAGTGACGATCAGAGCGCGCTGACATCATTACATGTAAAGTAAAAGTAAAACAAGGCGATAAGCTCAGTTTACTTTCACTCCATCAGTGCTCGGGGTGCATATCTCAGTGCCCCGAGCACTGATTGAGGTGGGAGAGGTATAATTGAAAAGGGGAGGGGGCCAATTGGAGGCAAACTCCCTCTCTGAACTCCAGGGAGAACAAATTACTTGGTTGTCCCTTTTGGGGTGGGAGTATAGCCAATGTGATGCCGGCACCCCTTTTTTTACCCCAAATTAAAAATTCCTGGCATCTAGTGGGCTTTCTACTACCCCCCCTGCAGAGGGGCAGATTTGGGGCAACATTCCCGATTAAGCCAAGCCTCCCATCTGCCGCCAGGACATCAGAAAGACACTATTGCTCCTACTGGGGCTGGGGTGTAGCTTGATGCCGGAGTAACCCCCCCCCCCCCATCCTTTCCTTTGGCACCATTTTAAAATCTCTGGTGTCTAGTGGACTTTCAGCTCCTGTCGGGGGGGGGGGGGGGGAGGGGGTCCGGACTGGTTTGTACCTTTTGGGGTAGGGGTATGGCCAATGCCAAAGACCAACGCTCGCACCCCTAAGGCCTGACCAGTCTTTCTGCTCCCCTGCGGACTAAAACGTCCCATCCCAATGGCAAGCGAGACGACATTTGATTATTTAGGGTGTTTCGTCCTTTTGGCCATGGGGAAGGCTGCACTTTTTGGGCTTGGGTAGCCGCTACCTGGGGAAACTACCAGACCCAGACATTTCTGAAAACTAGACATCGAAGGAAGTCCAGGGTGGCATGCCTTGCGTGGACCCCATGACATTTTCTTACCCACAATGCTCTGCATACCTCAAAGTCTGACTAAAGTCACACATTTTCCTTGCATTTCTGAGATAAAAATTCATAGGGATTCACAAAACTCCTACTGCTCAGCATTTTCCCACTTGTTTAGATAAAAACACTATCCTTGATCTAGCCCCTTGCTTTTTGTGTTTACATACTTTCTGACTTTTGTCTCTTTCTTTCTTTTGTTGTATGTTCCCTTATATATTATGAATGGTAAAGATTATTAGTATTGTCGCAGTGCGAGGTATCTCCCTCCCGCAAAGTGAGGGTCTCATACTTGTTGGGGCCAAGCTTGCTTAGTCCCTATTGATTTCCCAGCTGCGGTGCTATGGCACTCTTTTATTGGAAGATTGAACTCTGGTCTGGCTGTTGCACTCTTGCTTCTCCCATGGACCCTCTCTTGGCCCAGGACCTTCGGCTCCGCCGTTTGTGATCTGGGAGGGCCCCAAGCTTTAAAATGCATCTGTTAACCAGGGTTTGCGGGGAAGGGGCTGTCCTGATGGGTCGAACTTGAGCTGATATCTTAATGTATAGCCTAGCCTATGATGCCTTCCCACCACTGCTTACACTGCGACATGTATCTTCTATTTGCTTGTATTCAATAAACAGATATTAAACAAAAAACACTATCCTTCTTGTACGGTTGGGCTTAGCCTCCACAACAGGAAAAGTTCCAAAAATGAATGTGGAGATATCAACATTTCCTGTAAAAAAAAACTAGCCTGATTTGGCGGGGGTAGGTGCGTTAACTGGGCATGCCACCTACGTAAACCTACACATTTCTGAAAACTAGACACCCAGGGGAGTCCAGTGTGGTGTTGTGTGGATCCCATGACGTTTTCTTACTCACAATGCCCTGCGAAACCTCAAACTTTGCCGATAAGCACACATTTTCGTTGCATTTATCTTTTTTATTTTTTATTTATTATTTTTATATACTGTATACAATCACAAATACTTCTGCAGGGTTAGCCACAACTGGCTTAGAACATTAGTACAGTGCTGTTTATGCGGTTACCCTCTTACTGGTTAGATTCTGATAGAGAAGTATATGTCAGGAGGAAAGGACAGAAAAGTTAGAAATGAGAGAGAGCAAGAGGATAGGACAGGCAAGTAGAGGGGTATACATTCTTGGCTTAACATTAGCGCCGGTTATATCAACTGCATTTCGTATATCATAACTCGAGGTTATTGAGCTCGTCTTCGAGTTCACCCGGTTCATACTTGTGCTGTGTCTTGGGCCGTGGGTCGTTACAGTAGGGGTTGGGGTCGGTTGTCTATGGAGGCTCGTAGGGGTATAGGGACCTGTCCAGAGCATCCCACAGCCCCCTTGATGACGCTTTCCAGGGGGAGTGCTGCAGAGCCATGCGGTCCGCTCCTCTGAGGTGAGTGACCCAGTTGATCCAACCTTTGTAGCTAGTTTTGCTAGTGTCTTTCCAGTTGGTTAGTACAAGTTTAACTGCAGCTGTCAGTAGTAGGTCCATTAGTTCCTTCTCTCTCTCTCAGAGGAGAGATCAGTTCGCATAAACGCCGTGGTGAGGGAGGCAAAATCCCTCGTTAGTTTGCATTTAAACACATTGTCTATGAAATCAAATACCCTTCCCCAGAACACCTTGAGTGCTGGGCAGTGGAAGATAAGGTGCGCTAGGTCTCCCTTCTCTTTGTTGCAGTTCCAGCAGAGGAAGTCTTCCCTGAGGCCTAGTGTGTGTAGACGGTCTGGGGTCCAGAAAGTTTTGTGGAGTAGCCAGAATTTTGTTTGTGCTAAGACTGGGGTGATCTTATTTCGTGTGGCCGAGGCCCACAGAGTTTTCCACTCATGGTCGTTTAGCGGGGGATGGATCTGTTTATCCCAGTATTCAGTTGTTTTGGCATTAAGTTTGGTGGTTTTCGGGCGTAGTAGCTTGTATATTTGCGAGACTTGATGACCTAGTTTGTTGATGTTTGCTACATAGCGGAAGATCGAGGGTTGGGTGCTGGCTAGGCTTGTCTTTGTCAAGGCTGCTTTTATCTTTAGGAATCTGTATAGGTCTATGTCTTCCAATTGGTGGATTGCTTTCAGCTCGGAGAATGTAATGGGGGATACCCCCTTCTCAAGTTGGTGTGGGTAGCATATACCGTTTTCTATCCATGTCTCATAGTTAAGACTTTTCCCTTTATATTTGATCCTGCTATTTGCCCACAGCGATTCGGACTTGGACCCTTTGATGCTAACCTCCATTTTCTTGTCGACTTTTAGGAGCGCTATTTTAGTGTTTTTAAAGATCGGTTTAGATGTGTATGAGTATGTGTTTGCCGTTAGTAGGGCTAGTGGGCTCAGGTTGTTCAGAATGGCTCTTTCTACCTGTAACCATACCGGTGTGTAGTCGGGTGTCGGGGCCAGCCATTGCGCTCCCTGTTTAGCTAGGAAGGCTAGTTGGAAAACCTTGAAGTCTGCTAGGTTCACCCCTTCCGGGGATTTCGTTAGTCTCAGTTTCTTAATACTAATCCTTGCCTTCTTGCCGCGCCAGAGGAATTTGGTGAGCATGCTATCGATTTTCCGGTGGAAATCGTCTGTGAGAAGGAGCGAGAGCATGTTTATCAGGTAGTTTATCAGTGGTGTGATCATCATTTTTAACGTTTCAATTCGTCCCCATCATGTTATGAATTTCGGGGACCAGGTCTTTAATAGGTTCTTAACTTTTCCTAGTAGGGATTTTTCGTTGTGACGTAGTGTGTTTATCAGGTCGGTACCAAAGTATATTCCTAAGTATTTGATGTATCCTGTCTGCCAGGTTAACCCCGAGTCCCCTAGAGTGTCTCTCGCTCAGTAGATGTTTAATGGTTTACATTCTGATTTTTCGTTATTTAGTTTATACCCTGATAGTTTGGAGTATTCTGCTATTGTGGTCATCAGAGCCTTTATCGAGGGCTTTGGTTGCTCTGTTATTATCAGAATATCCTCCGCGTAGGCGGCAAGTTTTACTACGGTACCCTTGATGTCAACCCCTTTTATGGTGTCATTTAGTTTTATGTCTTGGATGAGGGGTTTGAGGGCCAGAAGAAAGAGTGCCGGCGAGAGTGGGCATCCTTGTCTGGTTCCTTGTTGCAGTTTGAAGGGGTTCGAGAGTGAGCCGTTAACTGCAATGCGGGCTGAAGGGGTCTGGTACAGGGCCATGATCATCTGGATGTAAGCCTCCCCTAGGTTGAAGGCCTGCATGCATTGCTCTAGGAAAGCCCAGGAGACCTTATCGAAGGCCTTCTCTGCGTCTAATGCAATAGCTACTGCCGGCTCTGGTTTCGTGGAGATTTGTTCTAGTATATGGCAGAAGAGCTGTGTATTGTCGCTAGACATACGGTTCCGCATGAACCCGACTTGGGCGTTACTTATTAATTTGGGTAGGACCGTGTTTAGTCTGACCGCCAGGATTTTGGCGTAGATTTTACAGTCCACATTGATGAGGGATATGGGTCTATAGTTTTTTGGCAATTGGTGGTCTTTGCCCTCCTTTGGGATGACTATTATGGTCGCTTCTGTCATGGATTGTGGTACTACCCCTGTAGTTGCAGCCTGGTTAAAGACCCTTTTCATGGTTGGGATTAATTGGGTTAGGAAGGTCTTATAGAAATCCGCAGTGTATCCGTCTGGCCAGGGGGCCTTATTTTTTTTTAGTGACGACTGCCATTTCGATTTCCGTGCAGTTGATTTCCTGACCTAGCCTTGCTGTGTCTGCGGAGTCTAACTTTGGAAGCCCTAATCTGTCTAGGTATCTTGTGCATTCTTCTTGGTTAAGTGCCTGCTCTGTCCTGTATAGTTCTGAGTAGAACTCCTGGAATGTATTGAGGATTTCCTTGTGTCTTGTGTGCGTTTTATTGTTTGAGTCTGTGATTGATGAGATCGCCACTTGGTTGCGTTTGTGTTTCAAGTATGATGCCAGTAGTTTCCCCGCTCTGTTGGCTTCGCAGAGGTTAAGTGCTTTGCACTTGTTGAACCACAGCCCTGCCCTTTCGCTCAAGATTTTATTGTACTCATACTTGTGCTGTGTTAGTGTAGTTAGGAGTGCGTTGTCATTTGTGGCTTTTACGTGGTCAAGTTCTAACTTTATCTCTTCCTCGAGTTGGTTTATTCTCAGGTTTGTCTTTATGTTTATTCTTGCCTTAACTCCAATTAATTTACCCCTGATCGTTGCTTTTAAGGCCTCCCACAGTGTGCCGACGCTAGTCTCTGGGGAATCATTGTGGGTTAGGTAGTCCGTTATGGCTTCCTCGATTTCTTTTTTGTTTCCTGGGTCTGAACTAATTTCGCTGTTAAAGCGCCATCTTCTTGGGATCGCTTCGTTGTGGCAGCCGCTTAGTTTTAGACTAATGGCTGAGTGGTCTGAGACTAGTCTTGGTGCAATCTCGGAATGTTCTATCAAGTGTGTGTGTCCCCCCCGATATTAAAATGTAGTCTGTCCTGGTGTACGAGTTATGTGGGTTGGAGTAAAAGGTGTAGTCTCTAGTATCAGGATGTTGTAGTCTCCATGCATCTTTGAGGTTGAATTTGGTACAGATGTTTTGAAGTGCGGCGTGAGAGTTGGTGGGATGGTATTGGCAAGAGGACTGTCTATTACGTGATCTAGTGGGATGTTGAAATCCCCTGCTACAATCGTGAGTTCGTCCTGAGGGAGTTTGTCTAGTGTGTCTGACACTCCAGCCCAGAATGTAGGGTCGTCTGTGTTAGGGCCATATATGTTCGCAACGTGAAACCGCTCCTCCCCTCTTGTCAGGTTTGATATTAGGAGTCTGCCCTCCTTGTCGTGGGCATGGGAGTCTATCGAGATCTTCAATCTCTTGGATACTAGGGTCAGGACCTCCCGCTTCTTTTTGTCTGCTGACCTCCCGCTTCTTTTTGTCTGCTGGTGAGCACGCAAGCTGCGCTATCCAGTTGGCTCTGAATAGTTTGGCATCTTCCTCGGCTAATTTGGTTTCCTGTAGTAGTATTATATCGCCTTTGGTCTTTGCTAGGTAGTCCACTATCTTCCTGTGTTTAATGGGGTGGTTTAAGCCCTTGACATTGAGGGATATTATATTGAGGTCTGCGGTCAGGGTGAGTGTTTTGTTAATAGCCATCTGGTGTAGTGTGGTGCGGTGGTTCTGTGTGCCCAACACTCAAGGTTCTCCGGTGTCGCCTGTATTTTGGTAACGCTATGTTGGCCCCTACCATTATGTATTGATTTGCATGTTTTGACAACCGACGTGTGCAGTGGCATATAAGGTGTGAAAAGAAGAAAAGACTGGAAAATAAAGAGGACAGACATCTGAGAGATACTAGTGCGGCTCCCCCCCGCCCTTCTCCCCCCCCCCCAATTCACTCGTATGTAGGAGGTGCGATGGCAGGATCGCCATTCCGCCTCCCGGAAAATTGTTGTCGGGTAAGTCAACTTGCAAACTCCATTGTAGCCTTGTACAGTAGCACTGACAATTGTATACTCGGTGTTATGTTTGAGGAAACCAAAGTAAAAGGATACGCTGACTTCCCTGAGTCTTCCTTTTATCTGCTGTGATCTTCCGCTCAGTTTTGTTGTTTAGGCGAGTTAGGCGTTAGGAGTTGGTTAGTATCGCCCGCAGGTGTGAGGTAGTTGTTATGTCTTTACGAGGTAAGCCTTGTTTTGAGGTAGTTCCTGGCATCTGTGAGGTAGATATGTTGTGGTGGCATTGACGCCTCTTTATCCAGGCCGTACATTTCAGGAGCCTGCCCCCCCGGTGTTCGGTTCCGGCGAGGGTCCTCTCTTCGCTGAGCCGTGCTGTGAGGTGTCCATGGTCTGAGCTGCTGGGCCGTCTAGGTAGTGGATCAGGTCTTTTGGGTCGGTGAAAAGGTGATTTTTTCCCTTGTCTATTATCTTGAACTTTGCGGGAGCTACAAACAAGAATTGAATGTTTTTACTCCTAAGTCTTTGGCGTAGGGCTAGGAAGCCTTTCCTGGTGTCGACCGTGGGTTTAGAATAGTCCTGCGTGAGGATGATCTTGTGGCCCTTCCAGTTGATCTGGTGGTTTTTGCGTACATAGTTAAAAATGTCCTCGGTGTGTTATCTCATGGGGTTTGCATATGATAGGCCGAGCGGTTTGGGACGCTGAGGATTTGAAAGCGGGAATTCTATAGGCTTTGTCTAGCTCGAATTGGCGGGTGAACTTTAGATTGGTGAGTTTGGGGATCAGGTCTTCAAGGAATGTTGAGCAGGACCCCGCCGCGTCCTCCGCCCCTTCTGGGATAGCGAGTATGCGTATGTTCCCTCTGCGGTTCCTGTCCTCCATCTCCGCTGTCTGCTTTTGGAGAGCCCCTGTTACCTCCGATATTGCCTTCACCTCTTTGCTCACGTTGTGGGTAGAGTCTTCCACGTCGCTGATCCTTTATTCCGCCACTGCTAGTCTAATGTTCACTGAGTTTAGGTCGGCTCTGACTGCCGCAATCTCTAGTTGGATTGTGTCTGTGGTGAGTTTTGTGGTTTTCGCCAAGTCATGCACCTCCACTAGTTTCTTTAGTATCATTTCTAGGGTGCTGTTTATGTCCGGTTTTTGTTTGATCTGTGAATCCGATGTCGCTGGTTCACTTTTGCTCTTCTTCAGTTGTTGTTGCTGTAGTCTCATTTCTCTGTCTGCCATGTTGCTTGTCCTGCTATGCTTGTCTACTTTATCTACCTTGTTCTTTTGGTGTCTCTCTCCGTGTGCCTTTTTATATGGATCTCTTCTGTCCTTGCTCCTCTCCCTGTATCTTCCGTTCTGTATGTGAGATTCGTTGCTCACTCTTGTTGTTCGTTTGTTTTGGGTCCGGCTATTTTGCCTGGACCGCCTCTCTGGGAGGGTGCCTGGACGATATGATCCGATAGGGTGTCTCCCACCTACCTTGTGACTTTTGCTTCCGTGGTAGCCTTTTGTCCTCGATCAGTGTGTTGTGGTCATTAGTTACCCTGGCGTTGTGTCACAGTCACTATTATGACCATACACTCGCTCCCTGGTGAGCACCCGTTGCTGTTACCCACTCGCTTTTATTCTGTTGGCTTTTGGTCTCGTTTCATTCTTGGGTGGTTTTCTTTACTTCCGGTGAAGCAACCATTGCCCTGTCTGTGCGCACTCTCGCCTCCGGTGTTGTGGCGTTGGGGAGATTGCGCTATAGTGGTCCTTTCCCTCCTTAGCTCTACTTCTTCTGGGCTTGGCTCGGTTCCATTTATGGTGGCGTCATCTTGCCTTCACTTCCCCCCTCACTCCGCTTCGCGCCTCGGCGTGGTTTTTGCCCTTTTGCGGCGTCTAGCTCCTCGGAGGTGTGTTGGAACCCAGGGCGCTACGTCTCCGGTGCTAGGAGGGCCCACTGCTGTTGTGACCCGAGTCGCCCTTAGCTAGTTAGCGACGGTTGCTTTGTGCGCGCTATGGTGAGTGGGTGGGGCGACCGCTCCCTTTTCGGTTTCGCCTTCCCACCGTTAGCGCAAGGTAGCGCGAGGTGAGCCCGCTTTTCAGAGCTGGGGGCCTCTTCTATTTTTGGACTTTTACTCGGCAGTCCGCTCTCTCCCCCCGCTCCCAGTCGGCAGCCTTTCAGCGCTGGGCGCGCGCTGTGATGCGGTTCGCAGGCTCGCGCTCACCTCATGCGCTTTCAGTTTCCCCACCTCCTGACCGGGTGTCGGGTGCTGTAGGGCTTGTGAGCTTCTGTTGTCCGTGTGGGCAGCGCGACTTCGTAGTGGAGCCCTTTTCCGTCTAACGCGACTTTCCTGTGGTTCTGATCAGTTTTGCTTTCACGGTCGCCATCTGGTTTACTCTCGCTCTCGGGTTGCTGCGCTCCTTAAAGTACTTTTTCCCCCTTTCTGAACTCGTCTAGCATCTTGGGGATGGCAGCATCGCAAGGCGCTGGTGTTCCGATATTCGGATCTTCCTTCCGTCAGGTTGTGTCCTCGGTCTTTAACGGAGCATTTGGCTTTGTTATCTCCGTTACAGCGCAGCGGCAGGATCAGGCAGCCATTAGCTCTGCCGTCCAAGCAACGCCCCCTTCCTTGCATTTCTCTGACAATCTTCTGGAATCCACAGGGATCCAGACATTTCCTACCACCTAGCGTTCCCCCACTTGTGCTGATAAAAACGCTACCCTATTTGTGTGGTTGGGCCTAGTGACAGCGACAGGGAACGGATCAAATCAATGTCAACGGGAGTCCCACAGTGGAATTTTGCAGATTCCTCCTTATTCCGGAAGTTTCCATCACAGAAATGTAAGGGAAATGCGTGATTTTAGCTAAAGCTTTGATGTTTGCATGGCTTTGTGGGTAATAAAACCTTGTGGGATTCAAGCAAGGCACACCACAGTGAAATCCCCTGCGTCTTTAGTTTTCATAAGTGTCTATGGTTGGTAGGTTTCCATGGGTGGCGGTCGAGCAAGGCCCCAAATACCACCCCTATCTCCGATCAACCACGTAGCACTTTTGGGCCTTTTGTGTGGCAGTCTCTTCGCCCACTCACACAAGTGGGTTGATGTTGTCATGGGGAGACGTGTTGGAACTCTGATAAGAAATTTGTGGATTGCCACAGATTCCAGAACTTTCCTGCATAGATATACGAGTAGAATCTGTGCTTTTAGCGAATGTTTGAGTATTGCAAGGGCTTCTGGGTAAGAAAACCTGAGAGCCATGCAAATCACGCCACTCTGGATTCCCTTATGTGTTTAGTTTTTAAAACATTTACAGGTTTGATAGGTTTCCATAGGTGCTGGCTGAGCTAGGGCCCAATATTCACAGCTACCCACACTGCAAAAAAGGGTGAGGTTTTCAGTGGAAAAATGTGACGTGTTTGTGTTGCCTGTTGGGCCTTTACCTTTCACGGGCACTAGGCCTCCCCACATAAGTGAATTACCATTTTTATCAGTAGATTCGGGGCAATGCTTGGTGGTAACAATGTATGGCTCTCCACAGATGCCGGAAATTTTCCTCACAGAAATGTGAGGATAATGTATGTTTTTAGACAAAGTCTGAGGTTTTCAACAGCTTTTGGGTAAGAAAACTTCGGGAGTGCCACGCAAGTCACCCTATCCTGTATTCCGCTAGGTGTCGATTTTTCAAAAACATGTAGGTTTGCTAGGTTTCCCTATGTGCCAGCTGAGCTACGGCCCAAAATCCATAGCGAAGCACATTACAAAAAAAAGGTCAGTTTTCAGTAGAAAAATGTAATGTGACCAGATTGCGTTTTGGACCCTTTCCTGTTGGGGGCATTAGGCCTACCCACACAAGTGAGGTACCATTATATAGGGAGACATGTGGGAGCACAGATTAGTGGAACATTTGTTATTACCAATTGGATTTTGCTGCATTTGTGCCTTCCAAATGTAAGCCAGCGTGTAAGAAAGAAGACCTTTTGAAAAATGCCCTCTGAATCAATCACATGCTATTATGGGTGCACAAAAATTCAGAGATGCACAAATAACTGCTCATGAACTCTGTATCTGGTGTACATTTCAGAAATACAGAGGTTTCCTTCATACCCATTTTTCACTCTTTATATTTTACCATATAAATTGTTCTAGACACAATCAAAAAACATTGTAAGGTACAGCTCAGTTGCGGGTTTTGAGTACCTCAGGTTCTTGGACAACCTACAAACCCTATATATCCCTGCAACTAGAAGCATCTAGCGGACTTAACTATGTAAAACTTTTGGAAATCTGGTATGGTTACAAGCAGTTACAGATGAAATTGTTGCCAGAAATGGCAGTTTTTTGCTATTCATTTTCAATATTCTTTTAATTTCAACAGTTAGTTTCTTTGGGAAAACCGTGATGGACCCACAGAAATTACCCCTTGCTGAATTCAGAATTATATCTACTTTTCAGAAATATATAGCTTTCAGGGATCACCCATGGGTTTCACACCGGTTTCCACCACAAACTGGAAATAGGTTGAAAGCACAAGAATTTGGTTAAAATGGTCTACCTCTTTGAAAAATGCAATAACTGTAGTAAAAAAAAAAAAAAAAAAGTTCTTTTGATTCAGCTCTGCAGGTTCCTGAAAGCTGAAAAGATGACTTTAGTACAGAAAGCCTTTCATTGATGCATTTTAGGGGAAAAAAGCCTACACTTTTCCCCCAAAACGCTTGAAATGTAGCTATATTTTGGCTAGTTTCTCGCACCTCCTTCACACTTGAAACCAGTGTTCCAACTGATTGGAATAACTTATTGTCCTTTGTTTCATCATAGTGCAAGCTCTAGGGAAAATCTTACTGTAAGGCAGTTTTTAGGTCTCACAAGCACACAGCTTTTAGCTGTATGTTGTCGAAATACCTTGTGTGGACCATACAGAAATGGCGGGCTTTGTGCCAGCACATTGCTTACCATGGATATGCTTTCTTGCTTTAATTTGCTTGCTTCCAATTCAATGCTTCTTTATCATTCTCTTAATTGGATGATTTGTATTGTTCCACTGCTCACATTAAGCAAAGTACATTATCCCATTCCTTTCAACTAGCCTCTGAGCTCACTCGTGTTGCTCCCGCCTCCCCAGCACATCCATAGTTTCCCCCTTGCCATATTATTTAGCTTATGGTTATTTCCGAAATCCCTGCCAAAAGCTCTGCCCACACCCCCACATTCACTTTCCCACCCACTCTTCGGTTGGCGCCCACCCACCTAGTCGCTCAAATAGGTTGGGGGGTGGTTTCAAATTATTGGTGGGACGGTCATCTGTCATTTGCTGCCAGGCTACACCATTTTCAAAAAACGCTTTTGCGCTCCTAAAAGGAAAATGTCACTGTATGCAACGTAGCGTGTAGTGGATAAGATTCACATGCTCAGCAAATATAATTTTACTACCTAGTGCTGTGCTCAGAAATTAAAACTTGTTTTAAGACATTTTGCCTCACAAGATGTGCTCAAACTCATCCCTTCGTCTACGATGCTCATGGGCAGCAACTCAACACTAGACTGTTTTTTACACCATTGGGTTTCGAAGAACAAGTTACTTACCTTCGGTAACGATATATCTGTAAGAGACATATATTAGTTATGGATTCCTTACCTTAGAATTACCCCCAGGTGTCAGACTGGATCCGGAGAATTTTTCTTCAGCAGTACCCCTGCACGCCGGTAGGTGGCGTCGGTCGACTCTACGTTCGTCGTTGGCGCCGTGATCGCCAGAATGACGTCGCGGTATCTACTTAGATGCCGCCCCTGCGCGCTGACGTCAGTTCTTTACACAACATTCCACGCCAGAAGGGCAGAGCCATGCAAGACACTGACCACTGGTGTATAAAACTAGGGCCCTGAAAGGGAGTCCCTTACCCTAGAAGTCAGTTCGCAGAACGGGGAGTATGGGTGGGGCGGTAAGGAAACCATAGCTAATATATGTCTCTTGCATATATATCGTTACCGAAGCTAAGTAACTTGTTCATCTGTAAGAGACTATTAGTTATGAATTACTTACCTTAGAATAGATAGCCCAGCAATACCAACCCCGGAGGTGGGTCTGCGAACTAAGTTCACACCAGGAAGTCCTGGAGAACAGAATGGCCGAAAAAGCCGTCTCTCCGGACTTGGCTGTCCAGGCAGTAATGCTTAGTGAACATGTGCAAGGAAGCTCACGTGGCTGCCTGGCAGATGTCATTTAGGGGGACTACACGTCCCAAAGCAGTTGTGGCTGCCGTCGCGCTGGTGGAATGGGCGTGTAACCCCACTGGAGGTTCCTTTTTGGCCACAAATTTTAATGCAAAGAACGACCCATAGAGACATGGTTCGTTTTTGCACAGCCCGACCTTTCTTGGAGCCCACATAGCCAACAAAGAGATGATCACCCACCCGGAATTGTTTGTGCGATCCAGGTCAAATGAGAGGGCATGTTTTGGATCCAGACGGTGGAGCCTCTCCTCCTCTTTAGAAGGATGCGGGGGCGGGAAGAAGGTGGGCAAAGTGATAGTCTGTCCTATGTGGAAAGAAGCAACCACTTTGGGGAAGAAAAGCGGGTCAATTTCGGTGGACAACCTTGTCCGGATGAACAGCAAGGAAAGGAGGCTTAGAAGAAAGAGCCTGAAGCTCACTCACCCTGCGAGCAGAGGTGATCGCAACCAGAAAAGCAGTCTTTAAGGTCAAGAGTCTGAGAGGACAATTCTGTAGCGGCTCGAATGGAGCGCACATAAGTTAAGTCAGAACAAGGTTCAAGTCCCACTGGGGCATTACGAAAGGAATAGGAGGAAACAAATGAGTAATGCCCTTAAGGAAACGATTTACAATAGGGGACTTGAAAAGAGAAGGCTGATCAGGAAGCCGAAGAAAGGCCGAAATGGCCGAAAGATAGCCTTTAAGAGTGCCCAGAGCAAAGCCCTGCTGGGCCAAAGAATGAATGAAGAGAAGAACCTCTGAAAGGGGGGCAGAAAGGGGATCCATAGCCTTTGCTGTGCACCATGCCACTAATTTGTTCCATCTACAGGTGTATACCGTTTTAGTGGAGGGACGCCTGGCTGCCAAGATTACATTACAGACTTCGAGAGGAAGGTCGAAAGATGTCAACTGTCGCATCTCAATCTCCACGCAAGGAGGTGGAGGCTTGACAGGTTCAGGTGGAGGACCGTCCTCTGCTGCTGCGACAGAAGATCCTCCCGAAGAGGCAGTCTGATCAGAGGATCGATGGCCATGTCCAAGAGCTCAGGATACCAGACTCCTCATGCCCAGTCCGTAGCCACAAGAATGAATTGGGCCAAGTCGCGCCTGATCCTCTTCAGCTCTCTGGGCAGAAATGGTATAGGCGGAAAGGCGTATAGAAGACCGCAACTCCACTCGCGACGAAAAGCGCCGCCTAGCGAGTGCCGCCTTGGAAATTGCAACGCGCAGAACTGCTGACATTGCGCGTTCTCTTTGGTGGCGAATAGATCTAACCAAGGCTCTCCCCACTGCCGAAAGAGACCTTGCACCACCTCCGAGTGAAGACGCTATTCGTGATCCATCAAGCACCTGCGGCGGAGCTCGTCCGCCCTGGCGTTCAGTGAACCTGCCAGGTGTTGAACCACCAGAGATATGCCCTGATGTTCCAGACATTCCAAAGGCGGAGAGCCTCGTGGCAAAGGGTCCACGACCCCACCCCGCCCTGTTTGTTGCAGTACCACATGGCGGTGGTGTTGTACGTGAACACCTGCACTACTCTTCCTTTGACAGAAGGAAGGAATGCTTTCAGTGCAAGACGGATCGCCCGGAGCTCCAGAAGGTTGATGTGGAGCCCGGACTCGGCCGGAGACCAGAGGCATCTGATCTCCGCCTCCCGCATGTGGCCGCCCCACCCCAGAAGTGATGCATCAGTCAGCACTGTGAACTCTGGTTGGGGAAGGGAGAGGGATCAGCTGTTGACCCAATCCTGGTTCGTTAGCCACCACTGCAATTGGCGTGCAGTGCCCTCCGAGATCTGGACACAATCGGAAAGATTCCCCTGATGCTGTGCCCACTGTAACTCCAGGTCCCACTGAAGAGCCCGCATATGCCACCTGGCATAGTCCACCAGCAGGATGCAGGAGGCAATGAGGCCCAGCAGCCACAGGGTCATTCTGACTCAAACCCTGAAAAGAGGCTGAAAGATCGGAATCATAGCCCGAATATCCTGGACTCGCTGTTCGGGAGGATAAGCCCAAAACTGTGCTGTGTCCAGAACCTCACCGATGAAAAGGAGCTTCTGAGAGGGAATTAGGTGTGACTTCGGCACGTTGATAGTGAACCCCGGAGAATACAGGAGGTCCGCCGTAGTCTGGAGGTGGGAGACGACAGCTTGTGGCGAGCTCGCCTTCAACAGCCAGTCGTCGAGATAGGGGAAGACTGGAACCCATGATTTGCGCAGGTGAGCTGCGACCACCGCAAACACTTTTGTGAACACGCGAGGGGCGCTGGTAAGGCCAAAGGGGAGCACGGTGAACTGAAAATGCTCGTGACCTACCATGAACCATAGATAACGCCGGTGGGTAGGCAGGACGGGAATGTGAAAATAGGCATCCTGCAAGTCCAACACTACCATCCAGTCTCCCAGGTCGAGGGCAGACATGACCTGAGCCAGTGTCAACATTTTGAACTTCTTCTTCCGGAGGAAGCAGTTGAGGTCCCTGAGATCCAAGATAGGACGCAGGCCTTTGTCCTTCTTGGGTTCCAGAAAGTAGTGGGAGTAACAACCTCGACCTACTTCTGGCACAGGGACTCGCTCGATGGCTCCCTTGGCCAAGAGAGCCGCAACTTCCTGACGGAGAAGGGCCAAGTGATCCTCCGACATGTGATGGAAAGCAGGTGGCATGGAGGGAGGGGCAGTCTTGAAGGGGAGGGAGTGGCCCCTTCAGACTATCTACAAAACCTAACTGTCCAACGTGATATTTTGCCAGTGGGGGAAGTGATGGCGGATCCTGCCTCCCACTGGCAACTGGTGGCCCTGAAAAGTCGGACTAGGAGGGTTTAGAGGCTGCTGCAGAGGGGGCGCTGGTGGACTGGCCCGCCCACTGGCCCCCAGACCCACGACGCTGGGTCCCACGTCCCCAGCCGCACAGAGGCTGGGTAGCGTGCGGAGGCCTATGGCCCTGGGCGGAACGTGGTGGGGCACCCCTTCCGTAGCCACGAAAAGGGCAAAAAGCAGACTGCGCGGGGTGAGAAGTGGTAGCGAGGCCCAAGGATCTGTGTAACCCTGGAATCCTTAAATCGCTCAAGCACGTTGTCCGCTTTGTCGCCAAACAAGCGACGGCCATCAAAGGGCATGTCCAAAAGAGTAGATTGGACATCACCCGAAAAGCCAGTGGACCTCAGCCAGGCATAGCGTCTCAGGGCTACCGACGTTGAAATCGTCCTGCCTAGCGAGTCGGCGGTGTCCAGCCCACACCGTATGGCGAACTTCGCTGCATCTCTTCCCTCAGCAACTGCACGGGAGAGCACTGCCCAGGCCTCCTCCGGGCACTGTGGCAGCACCTGCGTCACTGTTGTCCTCACAGAGTGGGTGTAACTGCCCAAGAGACATGCGGTGTTCACCGACTGCAGTACTAAGCTGGCGGAAGAAAACAACTTCTTCCCAAGGTGATCCAGCTTCTTGGATTCCCTATCAGGTGGAGCGGAGGGAATGCGCTCTTGGAAGTAGAGGTTTGGACCACCAAGCACTCGGGGTAGGGTGTTGGGAGAGGAAAATGGGGTCACCCGGGGCTGGGCTGTGGCGTCGGGCAATCATCCTATCCACAGGGGCCCCTGTGCTGGGCTTGGACCAAGTGCCCAGAAGGATGTCCGTGAGTGCCACATTGAACGGCAGCAGGGGCTCCGAAGTGGCCGCTGTAGGTTGAAGCACCTCGGTCAGGAGGTTAGTCCTGACCGCCACCGTAGGAAGCTCAAGGTTCAACGCCTCAGCCGCCCTACGCAACACCACAGCGTAAGAGGCTCCCTCCTCCGTAGCCACGGTAGGAAGAGAAAGCATGCCAAGGTCTGGAGAAGTGTCCAGACCACTGGCCTCACCCAACTCCTCTCTCCAGTCCGGTTCTTCCAACTGGTCTGCCAGAGGGCCCACAGACCCCTCCCAGTCCTCAACCTCCTCTGGTTGCCAGTCAGGGTAATAGGGAACACCAGGGTAGAACAAGGATACAAAAGTACCGGTCGGCGCCGGTACCGGCGTCGGTCCGGCTCCGTGTCAATGTCGAGGGGGAGGCCGGGTTGATGTCGGTTGGGGACACAACCAGCGTCGGAAGAGGCGGAGTTGTTGCCAAGGGATTCAACGCCAAAGGAGTGTAAGAAACTGGCTCTATATATACTGCACCAAAGTGAGGTACAGTGTGTATAGAGTCCAAGGGTCTCCAGAGGTTTGGCAGAGGTTAAAGTTAGATAGAACCTTACTCTCTAAAGTGGTAGCTTGGTCGAGCAGTAAGGCAGTATCAGAGGACAGTGTAAAGCATTTGATGTACACACTCAGTCAGCAAATGAATCCACACACTCAAGAACTGAACTCTAGGCCAATTGTTTTGTATAACAAATATACTGTTGTTTTATTTCTAGAACCAAGCAAGCCTGGCACAGGTAAGCATAAAAATACTTTTCAGTAGTAAATTACTTGTATGAACAGTTCAAAATTGCAGTGTAACTTGTACTGGTTTTGGTTACAGTTTTAAGTAAGCAGTTTGCAACACATTGCAGGTATAGTACATTCAATTGAATGGGCTTTTTAAGTAAAATGCAGTTAATTACTTTTCAGATTACTTTTGCTAACAGGACTGGATCCTAGATTCAGCCCTGGGACATTTCCTGAAAACAGGTGAGTAAATGCGTTTTGGTTAAAGGTACGATTTTTAAAGAATATTATTGCATTTCAAAAGTTGGCACTTCGAAACTTTTTCACATAGAATCACTAATGTTATCCTATGGGAGGAAATTCACTTAGCAGGTAAGTTAGGTTATCGATACTTTTTCTTACTCAGTGCTGGATCCTAGATTCAGCACTGGGACATTTCCTGAAAACAGTTGAGAAAATGCGTTTGTTATTCTGCTGATTTTTAAGGAATATTTGTAGTTTTCAAAAGTCGACACTTGGAAACCTTTTGGGAGAAAAAGTGTCCATGTTATCCTATGAGGAAAAATGAGTTATCGGTTTCAAGGTAAGTAATCGGTCTTTTGAATTAGGGTTCTGGGGTTAGACTCAGGGGTCTCCCAGGGTCAGTGATGCACTGTTGTTGCACCCTCAGCAGCACTAGGGCGGCCGGGTGCAGAGTGTTGAGGCCCAATGTTATCCTACGGAGGATAGGGGGACTCCGGTTGGTGGCTGCTGGCAAGCAGGCCACGGGGTTGTGGGAGCAAAGCTAGCTCAGGGCACGTTGGGGACCAAGTTGGCACCAAAGGGGCACCCTCAGCGGCACTAGGGCGGCCGGGTGCAGGGTGCTGTTTTGAGGTCGGGTGCACTGTTGATTTCAATGGAGATTCTCCGGGACAAAGAGACACTGCAGGCTCGGGGACGAGGATCTTCCAGGAGCTACCACCACTTCGAGGGGTAAGTTGGGATGTAGAGGGTTGGTTAGGCACCGTTGGTTTGGGCACACAAGGCCGTGGGGCGTCGGGTGCAGGGGTGCCTTGGGACGTCAGATTATCTTACCCGCTCTGGTCGCGGTAGGGGGGGTCCTCTGGATTGAGGCTGCAGGCGTCGTCAGGAGGCTTGAGGCAGGTCAGGGGTCACCGGATCTCGGGTCAGGATCGCCGGGGGGACCTCCTCTGGGTGTTTGCCCACTCGAGCTGGGGCCGGATTCGGCGGGTGCAGAGTGTGCGGGATTCGCGGATCCTGGCTGGCACCAGAAGCTGCAGTTCAAACACGTCCGGTGTTCACGGGAGAAACAGCTTGAAAAGTGAAGGCAGGCAGGTCCTCCGGGGTTTTTGAGGTTGCTGGCCGCTGGACACGCCGGGGTTTTGCAGGAGCAGGTTCGAGGGGAGACAGGCCTGTAGGGCTGGGGCCAAGTCAGTGGGTGTCGTCCTCTTGTTAGCTCTGCACGGCTTCTCGTCCTTCTTCCTTTTCTTGTTGCTGGATCTGAGGAAGGAAGGTTCAGGGTGCCCCTAAATACTGAATTTAGGGGCGTTACAGGTAGGTAAAGGGCAGGGACCAATGGGTCCCTTCCCTGGGGTGGGTACACCCCTATTCTGCCACTCTCCAGTGGGAGGGGGCAGGAGCCGGTCCCTGGTTGGCTGGGTCCCCCCATCCTCAAGATGGCGGGGACTCGAGGTTGTGCTTCACCTCGCCTCCCCCACCTTAGGGGTGGAGTTGGCAGAGGTGGGCACACCTCTCTTCCTCACTGGTTTTTCTCGCCGGTTCTCCTGCCCAAAGTGGGGGGGTAGAACCAGTGGGGACCAGTTGCTGAAAGCAGCAAATGGTCTGGTGAGGCTCACAAAGGCGGCATGCCTTTGAAGCCTCTCCTTCGAGAACCCTGCCCATCCTGGGGGAGGAGGCTTGGCACCTCGTCCCAGGATGTGCATTGTTTCAGGCCCCCGAGAGCAGCAAGCTCTCGACCCAGGGGTCCAGAAACATGTCTGGTGGTGGCAGCCTAAGCAGCCACTCAGTCAGGTCACTAGGAGTTGGTCGAGTTTCAGGGGGTATCTCTAAGATGCCCTCTGTTGTGCATTTTGCATTAAATCCCACACTGGCATCAGTGTGGGTTTAATGTGCTGAGAAGTTTGATACCAAACTTCCCAGTCTTCAGTGTAGCCATTATAGTGCTGTGGAGTTCGTAATGACAAACTCCCAGCACCATATACTCTTAATGGCAGCACTACACTTACAGTGCCCAGGAATGGACCTGGGCACTGTAGGGGTACAGGGCTCATGCACCTGTACCCTCACCACTGGCATAGGGCACCCAGCTAGAGGGGTGTCTGATGTATGCCAGGGCAGTGGTTTGTGGGCATGGCACACAGGGATGTGTGCCATGTCGACTCTTCACTTTGATCTGCACCAAGACACGCAGCCTGCAAAGGCAGTGTGTGAGTGTCAGGTACAGGGCCTCTAAGGGTGGCACAATAAGTGCTGCAGCCCTTAGAGGCCTTCTCTGGTCACAGTGCCCTGGGTACCTGTGGTACCATTTACCAGGGGCTGACATGTGGCCAGAGATGCCAATTGGGTTAGTTTTGGGGAAAGAACACAGGCCCTGGGAACCTGATTGGCAGGGACCCAGGGCACACCAGGAAAAAGTGCATCAGTAGTCTGGCAAAAAGTGGGGGGGTTACTGCAACAGAAATCCACTTTCCTACAAGGAGGTGTCGTAAGGTCGACCGGCGCCGATCCAGATCCGTCATCGAAGGCCTAGAACCCCCAGCCGAGTCCGCGGGGCCCAAAGGTGCGCCGGTGGAGTCGGGCTGCCCAAAGATGGAGTGGAGGGCTTCGTAAAAGCTACGAAGTTGGGCAGGGGTCGCTCCGGCTCCCGGGAAGGGAGGAAGGCTCGGAGTTGACCCAACAGGCTCCCCAGGCGGAGCCGGACTACCTTCCGCATTCCGCGTCGGCCGACGGACGGGGAGAACACGAAGAGCGACGGTGCTTCTTCGCCTTCTTTTTGTGTATCAACTTACCCGAAGACGAGGAGTGGTGGTGATGGCTCCGCGACCTGTCCCGCGACATTCCTCTCGCCTGGGACCTCGAGCGGAGTCGACTGCCGGGCCTCCAGAAGCTTTCGGGACCGCTCCCGCAAAGACTTCGGGTTCATGGCCCGACAGTCAGAGCACGACTTTGGGTCGTGGTCGCGCTCCAGGCAGTAGAGGCACACTAGATGTGGGTCAGTCACCGACATCAGCTTGTGGCAGGAGCCACAAGGCTTGAAGCCGTTCCGCCGATGTGACATCCCTGTGCACCAGGAGTCGAATGACTCAAAAAAGATGGACAAAAGTTGAAAAAAAGACAGTAAAAAAATGACTAGAGGTACCGCTCTCTTCGGATCTGAGCAGGCTGGCGCGGAAAAAGAAAGAACTGGCGTCAGCGCGCAGGGGCGACGTCTAAGTAGATACTGCGACGTCAACGACGAACGCGGAGTCGACCAACGCCACCTACCGACGCGCAGGGGTACTGCTGAAGAAAAATTCTCCGGATCCAGTCGGACGCCTGGGGGTAATTCTAAGGTAAGGAATCCCTTACTAATAGTCTCTTTCAGATATGTCCAGCAATAGCTCCGAGACCAATGCGATCCTTAAAGCTTTTTCAGGCCTAGTTGATCAACTCTTTAAGACAGACTAATTATTTCTTTTTTTTTTTACTAACTGCTCCAAATGGCATCCATCATCTTGCAACAGTAACTTAAAAAATAAATGTCTGATTCGTAATGTTGTGCACACACACACACACACACACACACACACACACCGCCACCCCCACCCCCACACACACACACCCCCACACACACACACACACACCGCCACCCCCACCCCCACCCCACAGAAGTGAAGCATGGGCATATACAGGTCATTGCTCCTCTTTTCATTTTTTGTTTCCCTCCGTGTTTAATACTGCTGAACAGAATTAAGATGGCACTGCTAAACATCCCAATTAGGAGTACACATAAGAGCGGCCTGCAAGGCTTTGTGAGGTACCTTTTCCTTTAGCCCTTTTTTTGAATTCCTTAATAGATGGATCTGCAAGTAATGGCAATTAAGTTTTGAGTGGAGAAATATTTAGATTTCCCTTTTGGTTAAGGACACAAATTTGACTTTTGATCTTTAAGCTAAGAGGTGCCATATGATATGAAGGTCTCAGAAATATGTTTGTGTTATTTTTGTTTTATAGCATGGACCTACCACATTGGCATCAAACCACTTAACAAATTCAACTAATATTTTTATTTAGCACATGACATGAAACCTGTTCAAACAAAACCTTGGCTTAGTATAAACAAGTAAAGAGTTACTGTTAGAGAGGTTGGTTATTAGCCCTTTTTAACTGAAATATATTTTGTTAATAAGCGAGTTTTCAGTTCTTTCCGAATTGTAAGTAGCTCTAGGTTAAGATTGATGTGGTTAGGAATGGAGTCCTAAACTCTTGCGGCAGGATGGAACATTGGGCGAGGCAGCTTGATTTCAAGTATTACTTTTCATGGTTTAGATATTTCAAGGATCAGTCTGGAATGGGAAACAGCCATTAAAACGCGGCTGTTAACACGCATAATCGTTACAACGCAGCCGTTACAACGCATAACCTTTACCACGCATTTTTTTACAACTCCTATACCTTAACCACATTTTGTTGTAAAGGCATGAATGGTAAAGGCATTTGCATTTTAAATGTAAGTATTAAGCAGATGGATATAACCTACTGACGGTCGCCAGCAGGTAGCTATAGTTAGGACCTAGTTTCCATAGGAAGAGGGTTTTTTGTTTTGCCACTGACTTTAGAGCCGTTTGATGAATCTCACGAAAACTAATTTGACGCTCACTTCAGCCGAGTAAAAGGGGGGGGGGGGCCTAAACACGTTTTCCCCATGTTAATTCCTATAGGGACTTTAGACACGACTACAGCCCGAACCGCTAAACAGAATTACACCAAATTTGGCAGAAAGGTAGATTTTGGTCAGGGGTAGTGCCTTTTGGTAGTTTGGTGTAAATCTGTTCCGTAGTTTTAGTGATATTAACCAAAATCCAAATTTGTATATCTGGGGACGCGGATCCTCCGTGGATCGGACAGTCCCCGTGCTGTAATCTGATTGGCTGCCATCACTTCAAATAGTAAGTATTGGCAGCCATCTTGGAACTAAGCTTCAGCCGAGTCCCACAAAAAACATCAAAAATATAGAAAAGGGGGTAGAGTAGGAATATTGTGACCCACTAGATGTGGCTGGGGTTTTAAATCATTTTTGTTTATCAATTTTGCTATGATATCGCGGGTTATGGCAGGCGGATCAGCGGATTTGCAGCGAAATTGGAAAGAAAAAAAAAACTAGTGCGGTCTTCCGCACTTGTTTTGAAATGAGCCCCCGGGTTGGGCCAGGTCCTAGGGGAATTTTTAAAGAATGGACGGGGGCACACGAGGTCACCCTCCTAAGGCCCTTAGAGCCTCGGGAACCACCACCTCCCCGCAGCTTTATTTACATAAATGAGGGGGCAACGCGGCCCCCCCCATCCTGGGATTATTACAAGCCCCAGGGACTACTACCCCCGGGGGCTAAATATAAAAGGAATGTGTAAGGCATTGACTGACTCCCCCTCACCTCCCGGGCCTTGGGGACCACTACCTCCCCAGGGCCAAATCACTTAAACTGGTAGGGGCCCACGCCCACCCCCTTCGCCCAGGCCATATACAGCCCCGGGTACCAACACCTCCCCAGAGCCGGCCTGTGCAGATCAAAGGAGGAGGGCCGCGCTGCCCCCCTCCTGGAGCCAATAATGGCTGTGGGAATCGCCACCCCCCAGGGCCGGCTCCTGCTATGTCCGGGGTGCCCACCCCCGGGACATAGCTGTTTGCTCTGACTTGGCGGGAGCTTTGACAGCTTCCGCCAAGTCAGAGCAAACACAAACTCCGCTCTCAGCAAGCGAGAGTGGTGAAACTGCTCCAGCTTGCTGAGAGCAGAGTTTTATTAACAGGCAGGGAAACAGACAAAAATATTGCTCTCACAGACAGGGAGCTGATTGTGAGAGCAATTCTGGCTCCCGCAAGAGGTGGGGAGCTGGCTGGGACCGTGGGGGCCTTGAGGCTTCCCCTGCGTCCCGGGGGAAAAGAGGATAAAGAGGCAGAACTAAGGTCAGAAACTAGCAGAAAGATGTAGAATAAAGGTCAGAAACAAGCAGAAAGATGCAAAATAAATGTCAGAAATGAGCAGAAAGAGGCAAAATACAGGTCAGAAATTAGCAGAAAGAGGCAAAATACAGGACAGAAACAAGCAGAAAGAGGAAAAATAAAGGTCAGGAGTGAACAGAAAAAAGGCAGAAAAGGAGTGGAACCCACTCAAAAAACAACTTCGACACTCAGCCACTCACAGACGCATTCGCTCATGCACCTACTGCACCTACTCACAGGCGAACTCAGACACGTACACCCACTCACAGACACTCATATACCCACTTACAGCCCCACTCTCTCGCAGCCACTTACAAACCTACTCAGACACTCCTACGCCCACTGAGACACTCATGCATGCACTCACACAGTGTCCACGGTTAGTGGTTTTAGTTTGGAAATAAAATTGACTGAAAAAACCAAAGGCTACAGGAACGTTATAGTTAGGAAATAGAATTGAAAAAACATACGAAATTCACAGAAAAAACAAAGGTTACAGGGACGTTATGGTTAGGCTCAGATTTCACTTGTGCAAAACAGGTGAAATTCAGCAGTTATAGTTAGCTGAGCTAACCATAACTTAAGCACCCGCAATGTACTGCTTATGACCTCACATATTACATCACTGATGACATTTTAATTAAAGCAACTCCAAGATTGATGGTGCAGGAGCTAGGGGCACAATTTCCATTTTTCTTGTAATTTTGGAAATGCCCCAAGAAAAGTAGATATAAAATGCTAAAAGCTATAATTGTGTATAAATGAATTAAGGTAAAAATATAAGATTATTGAATGGCACCTCTTTTTTTCTCTACACAATTGTGGTAGCCTGGGATTGCAGATTCCTCAATCCACAACAGCCCTTTGGTACAGGCTGGGGTTTGCTACTCTAGCTGATTTCAGTATCAATGGCAGATGGAAGACTTGGCAGCAATTTGGTCAGCTATTGTATGAAAATACATCCCTATGGTTCAGTTATGCTCAAATTTCCAGCTGTCTGCGGAATGTTAATCCTGACTTTGATCCACCCACTAGGATTTTTTTTGTAAATTATTTTATAAGCATAAGATGATTGGAGCTGGTATTTGGTTCAAGGTGTTGCGTCTGCAACTTCAGCAGTCGTATATCCCAAAGCTTCTCAAAGTTGCATCAGTCACTGGATGTGTTATTTTTCAAAATCAGTGGGCGGACATTTCAATCTTGGGCATAAATTGTTTAGGGCAGAGAATTTTAAAAGTATTAATTTTTTTGCTAAATGGGCTCTTTATTATACCCCCAATTTTGAAATAAATGCTTTGCGAATGTCTCCAATAACTGCTTTAGATGTACCATAATGGTGCAGGGAGATTGGTCACATTTTATTTTACTTGTCCCACCCTGTATTTGTTTTGGCACCAGATATATTCACTTTTCTATCTCAAAGACCATCTAAAAGAGTGGAGCCTGGTTTATTAGTAGCACTATTTGGGGAATTGATGGAAAAAGAAGCTTTTACACAATCTGAACCAAAGTTTATTTCTATGGGAGCCTCGATTGCTAGATCACGTATTTTACAGTGTTGGAAATCCTCTAGATGTCCATCAAATGGCAAACCAAAATGAGTAGGATACGACACCTAGAATATATGTATGCCAAAAGGGATAACCAAACTGATAAATTTGAGCAGTTATGGTGGTATTTCTTGCTACGTACAGCAGGGGATAGTAATATATAAAACCATTAGGGAATATTTATTTATGTGTATGGTGAGATTCTCTTCTGCAGTTGCCTCGAGATGTCACACTTTAAAGTCATTTTTGCACATTCTGTATTGCACTATGTCTGATTGTTGTATGCACTTTAGCGTCTATATTCTGATTATGTGGCAAAAACTTTTCCTGCTTATTCCAGTAGGCTGGAATCGTGCTTCTAAACAGATTTGTGCTTTTATTGTTCTTGTTGACTTTGCACTTTAAACCATTCTAATGCCAGTTTTTTTTTGCTATGTCTTTTGAAAATTATACCTAGATAACCTGCTATATTGTGAAAAGACAATCCTCGTTTTGTACCACCCCTGGTGACTAATCTGTTAGTATACTTTAAGTCAACCACCTGGCTAGATCTCGCTGCCCATGTCCAAGGGAGCATACATGTACCTACCCAGTAAACAAACTGCATTTAACTGAACTAAGACAGGCTTGCAGATGTAAAGATTCTCTTGCCAAAGCGTCAATCCTTTTGAATTCCCCATCAGCAGGATTTGTTGGGAAGGAATTAAGATAGACCTTTTTAGTAAAGGCCTGCACAAAGATGCTTTCCACTGAAGGGTGAGTAGTTAGGAAGTCTGGATCGGACAGGCAGGCAGGTAAGAGCAAGGCTGGGACCATGTAGCTATCAGGGCATCAGTGAGGGCATTATTAAATGGCAGCAAGGGCTCTGTCAACATGGGCTCTCGCTGAAGAATTTGTTAGAACATTTGGGGTTTGTCTCAATTGGGGGCAACTGCAGATCTAGCACTTTGGTTGCGCTCTAGACCACGGCTACAATCAAAGCTCTTTCTTCTGCTGGTGGCCCACGTGGACAGAAAAGCTCTGTCTCAGTGGGATGTGTCCAACCCACTGACATTTTGTAAATGCAGTGCATCATCAACATAGTGAGGAGGAGTAAACTATCACTCCCTCCTCCTCATCCACAAATCCTGGGGGGGGCATATGTGTTTCTTGAATAGGGTCAGCCAATGCAAAAAAGAGTTGATTGTCTGCTGATAGCTGTGTTAAGCTGAAGTATACAAAAAAAGTGATGGATGGAATGACTGATATAATCTCAGCCACTGGTAACTGCTCGGTGTTGCATCCCAGTTCATCATTATTTTGCATACCTTGCCACCTCAGTTTGGACATATGCAAATCAGTCTGAACCCAGCTACAATAGGAGCAGTCCAGCCTGAACTGCAAGTCAGGTCCTCCATGAGCTGAAACAGAAGCGACCCAAGACTGGTTTAACCTTTATTAGGGCTTATCATCGGGTATAGATTGGTTCCTCTGGCACAGTGTGCATGTGACCCACATCTGGGCATACCCAGGCTACACGATTATGATCTTGTAGCGCATCAACGGTCAAGCTTAGGCCAATGTCAGTTCAGAGTCCGACAGGAGTGTGGGCACCGGGTCTTTCACTGGTGTAAATGGAGTGGGCATCAGAGCGTCAGGATCCGGCATGGATCTTGGGGCTGGTTTGAAAGTCTTTACCAGAGTTTATTCGGGCCCGATAAAGGGTTTGAAGGTGACAGATGGGGGAGGCTACTACGGCTTTGTGGGGCCAAAAGGCACTAAATTGCACTAAATATATGCAGAATGGCCTCCTAGAAAGCCGCTATCGGCTGCAGAGTTGGTGACAGCTTGAGGGGAACTCTGGGCGTGTCAGGACCAGCTAGCCAATCAGTCCAGAAACCAGAAACTCTGAAATAGTGCAATATTTATTTTGATGTACTTGCACATTCTCTTTGAAGCTAGAGTGGCTGGATGGGCTAGAGCCCCACATCATCTTTTATGTTTGTGCTTGGACTTTGATGAAGACCCCACCTTGAGGAGGAGTGAGACCTTTACTTAGACTGTGACCTCCTCTTCTTAGGTTCACCGATGTAGAGAGAGCTTCACCTAATGGTCCTGCCTCGCCTTTGGGTGCGTGAGGGAACACATGCCATACGACTTATGAGTCGTGACCACAGCCCAGGCGCCAAAGACACAACTCGTGCAGTCCATGACAGGCATCTGCTTTCTGGAGTCTCTGCACGACTGGACGTCTGTAGTTTTTAGAAGGGACAATTCCTGACCATACAGTTTGAAAGATTTGGGAATTTTCCAGGCAACAACAAAGTAGGGACTGTAGACTGATCTGCAATGAAAGGCACAGAAAGGGACTAACGTGCCTCTGCTCGTCACTTCTGGGGCGGTACTAAGACACCACAGAGCTGCCCAATGCCACCTGTCGGCACACAGGAGCAGTGTTGCTAAAGTTCTCCAGATCCAGTCTGGCAGTTAGAAGTATCCATGATAAACCAGGACTGTGACGCTGACAATAACATCAGCACATGAACTATGATAAGCAAGCACGGGGGAGAAATGTGCCCTACATAAAAGATTAAAGTACCTATGGATCATCTACTGAGGGACCTCAGACTTCTTCACAAAATACTTAGGTCAGTATTCACCAATGTATGGTAGCCTGCACAATAATTGCCCAAATATCCAAACCTAATACTCAGACCCAGGTGAGGATCTTCCTGCACTCCTCCCCATGCTTAAAATGTCAATGCACCTTTGACCTTAAGTGTCAGTAACCACCATACCCATAAATAATACACCTAAAATATCCATTAACCACCCTAACCTGAGCCTTAACTCAAGCTACCTGGGTATGATGCACAGCTGATAAAGGACAATTTTACAAGATTTGCTGGCCTACACTTCTGGTTCATGGAAAGGCATATGGCTTCAGAGTTGAAACCAGTAGACAATCTAGAACTGATAAGCAAGCCATAGTGATTCAGCCCAGCTGACACTGGAGAATGCCAAGTCTAAGGCGAAATATATACCACAAACAAAGGAACTATAGGTGTCACAGCAAGAGTGAATGTAACACCCTAAAAATGTGACTAAGAAACCAAATATCAATGTAAGAACTGAGATGCTAAATGCAAGTTCACAGTTTTCTGGTTTATAGAAAGTAAAATTTCAACTAATAAAACATCAAATAAGTGAAGAGGGGTTATTCATTCTGTTACATTTACTACGTCACCTAGAAAAAAAATCTATTTAGCAATCTTAAAGAAACATAACATACTAGTTATTTACGTTATGTTGTTTGTGACATTATCCATGTTGCCTCATATTTACCAAAGTACAAAAATGCACCAGTCTTCCAGGAAAACTTCCAGACCTACTTATTTGCAACCATCTGCTATATTTATATAAGACCAGAACCCACATAAATAGTTGGCTGATACAACACGGCCGACAGCATACCAAACATGTGCAATACAAAACCAAGCCACAAGATAAAAAAAATTATTTCAAAGTGCACTCACCTCAAGCCTTGTGTAGCAATCTGCGATAAACTTCTTGTGTAAAAAGACTGAATCCTAAAAAGTGATAATATCAAAATGTGGTGAGGCAGACAAACATAAAATCTCTGAAAAAGTGTGGTTTTAAAACTGTGAGCATACCAAGTCATAACTCTACCTTTTTAAGCCTTGGATTAAGGTTAATATAGCTATAGTTGATTATCAGTTGAATGGCTTCATTGGCTATCTCTTCATCGGGTGATTCAACTGCAATTTTCCAGATGAAATCCATACCCATTAAATCAACTTTTTCTACATGCTGTATTCAAGAGAATGAAGATAAAATATGTTAAATGTCACATCTTATCTTGTGTGCATGATGCTACATTCCACTTCATAGCACAGCACTTTCCTGGCGTTACACTTGCTTGGAATCATTGCTTGTACAAAATAAAGTAAACACTTATTTTCTACTATATGCAAAAGTCATTTGGAGCCAACAATTTACAAATAAAAACTAACAGAATAAGCATGAATTACATAGAAATCAAGCTCACTTTGGAAAAAGTGTGATTTGCCTTAACTGCTTTAACACAAAGAAAAAATAAATGTAGGACATCTGCAACACCTGAAGGCTTCCGGGAAGGAGGGTGGGCGCAGGTGAACCTACAGCACTACATGCCACAAACAGAAGCTTACAGGATAAAATGTTCAGTTTGTGGCATGTGTAGCTGTGGATACACATGCTCTGCATAGAATGTAAAGCTGTTCTCTCGTAAGCGGTGGCTAGCCAGAAGATGTTGCAGAACATTGGAAAAGTGTACACAGTAGAATCTGGCCCACTACAGCTAGTTGGTGTGCTAAGATATCAACACAGAAGTGTTTGGTAAACTTGTCTGGTGTGGACCAGGTAGCTGCCTTACAGATGTCAGCTATTGGAAGATTACCCAGAAAGGCCATCGTGGCTGCCTCCGTATGTGTAGAATGTGGCTGTGGCAGAGCAGGGGGCTGACTTTTGGCCTTGGCATAGCAAGTTTGAATGCACTTGACTAACCATTGAGCGATCCCTGCTTTGGAAATGGGAGTGCCTTTGCTTGGTTTAGTGCAGGTGAAAACATTCTTGAGTTTTACAAAATGCATTTGTCCCATCAATGTAGAACATGAGGACCCTTTCTACGCCTAGTATGCCTAGTGTGTGAATGGCTCTCTCTGCTAATCAATCTGGTTGTGAAAAGAACAGTGGGAGTTGGTCTGAAGTAGAAAGGAGAGACCACATTAGGCAGAAACCTTGAGTTAGTTCTAAGGACTACCCTGGCAGCGTAAACATTGAAAAAGCACGCTTCCATCGTAAGAGCATGAATCTCGCCCACACACCTGAGGTAAGTGATTGCAACAAAAAAGGGTACTTTCCAAAACAAAAAATAGAGAATGCAAGTAAGAAGGGACTCCCATGAGCCTAGTGAGCAGTACATTGAGGTTCCAGGACGGGGTTGGGGGTAACCTAGGGGGTATAACCCTTTTCAGTCCTTACATAAATGCTTTAATGACAGAGACCCTGAACAATTAAGAGTGTTCCCTATGCTGTAGATATGCTGCCACCGCAGCCAAATGTAAGCGAATGGAAGTGTAAGCCAGGACTGAGTGTTGCAAGTGAAACAGGTAGCAGATGACGTCTTGCACTGCTGGCTTGAGGGGATCGATGTGTTTGGGCATGCAGTAGTGGACAAACCTCTTCCACTTTGCTGCATAGCAGGCTTGAGTAGTGGGACGGCGAGCTTCTTTGAGGATGGAAATACATTCGGCTGGCAAATTGAGATACCCAAACTCTAGGACCTCAGAAGTGAGATCGCTAGGTTGAGCTGCCTCGGGTTGGGGTGCCTAACTGTGCACTGGTGTGGAGTAAGAAGATCTGGCAAGTTGGGGAGCTTGTCATGAGGGACCACAGACAACTCGAGAAGGGTTGTGAACCACGGTTACCTGACTTACGTAGGAGCGACGAGGGTGAGGAAGATCTGCCGTGGCCTCTGGACCACATATGGTAGCAGTGGGAGAGGCAGAAACGCGTAGGCAAATACCCCTGACCAGTTTATTCATAGTGCATTGCCCATGGACTGTGGGTGCGAACACCTGGAGGCGAAGCTTGGGCATTTGGGATTTAGGTCGTTTGCTAATAGATATACATCGGGAAACCCCAACGCTGGAAGTACAGGAGCAGGACTTGGGGGTGGAGTCCCCATTTGTGGACTTGATGCTGCAGCTTGCCGAGTAGGTCTGCAAAGTCCGCTCCCGGAAGGTACAACCGACAGCAGATGTACTCTATGGCGCTTGTGACCATTGTGCTGCCAGGCACTCTTGCAGCTGACATATGTAATTGAGTGCGGAGAACAATGTCGATGCAGAAGGCCATCATGATGAGCAGGTGCAATACTGTTCTGACTGTTAACTGGTGATGTGACAGAAAAGGAGGATGCAGGAGCTGGAAGGCTTGGACCCGTGCAGTGCTGGGATAAGCTTTCATGGTGACTGAGTTTAAAATTGCCCTTAGGAAGGGCAGTATCGGAAGGGTTCGAGGTGGGACTTTCCCACGTTGATGGCAAAACCAAGATAGTCAAGATCTAGGGTGTTCTGGGCTTGGGCCAAGCACTGCTGTCTGCTTGCACTTTTTATCAGTCAATCGACTAGGTATGGGAAGATGTGGGCGCACTCATCCGGAGATGACCAGCTACCACTGCAAGGCATTTCGTAAATACTCTGGGAGCCGTGGTTACCTTGAAAGGCAGATCTTTGAATTGAAAGTGCTGTCCACTTACCACGAACCTGAGGCAGAGGCGATGAAAAGGGTGAATCTGGATGTGGAAATAAGTACCCTTCAAGTTGAGGGCGGTCATGAAGTTGCCTTGCTGCAGCAGGGGTATGACGTCCTGGAGCGTGATCATGTGGAAATGATCCGAGAGGATGTACTTGATGAGACCCGAGGAAAAGTATGGGCCTGAGGACCCAGTCTTTTTTGGGGATGAGAAAGTACAGGGAGTACACTCCTTTGCCATGTTAATGTGGTGGCACAGGCTTGGTTGCACCCTTGAGTAAAAGTGTGTTGATGGCACAGGTGTTCTGTGGAGAGGGAGTTTTTGCTGGGGGAATGTTTGGTGGTGGAACAATGAGTTACAGGCAGTAAACCTGAACTACAATGGAAACATCTAACTGGTCTGAGGTGAAGTTTTGAGATTGTGTGAGGAGCCCCTGCAGGCATCCCCCGACAGGTGTTGTGTAGTCAGGAGGGAAGGGAGAGGGAGTCACTGCTTGGCTGGGATAGCTCCTATTGCTGCATTGTCTCTGCCCCGGTCCTTGGAATTATTCCACCTACAGGCGCCCCTGGAATAACCTCGGCAGGCTTGCTGCTGCTGCCTATGGTAGGAAGTAAAAGCCTCTGGGGAGGTGGCTTACGTGCCACCACACAATTGTGAGCGCAAGAAGGACCCACGGGGTGATGGAGAATTGAGAGCCCACATTGCCTTATCTGTATTCGTGTTCTTCTCTAGCATCTGATGAACTTGAGGCCCAAAGAGGTGTTCCCCATCAAAGGGCATGTTGATCACATACTGCTGGACTTCTGGCTTAAACCAGAGACACAGACCAAGGAGTGATGCCTGATCTGGATGCTGGAGTTAATACTCCTTGTGGCGGTGTCAGCCGCATCCAGAGCACACCTAATGGTTGTGTTGGAGATTATCTGCCACTCTGCTACAAGCTCCGGAACTCGTTGGATGTACTGATCAGGGAGGTGTTGGATTAGGTCTCCCATCTCATCGGGCTCGGTCATATTTAGAGTAACGGAGTTAGTGATGAGCCAATGGGTGGCAGATTGTGTGGCCACCCTTTTCGCCACATCAATCATTTTATTCTCTTAACCTGGTGGTGGGTATCTCCAGTACCCTCTGCATTTGTCCGTTTACAGACAGTATATGTACGACCAAGGAGTCAGGTGGGAGCTGACTTATGTAAGGTGGGTCCGAGGTGGAAGGTTAGTATTTTTTTAAATTTATTTAACCTTGGCATGACCACCCTGGCCTTAATTAGGTCCTTAAAGACATCCAGTGTGGACTTTAACATATCCTTATGCATGTGAAGGCATTGTGTAGAACGCTGGGAGTAGGAGAGCATTTCTATCAAGAAGTCCTACTCTGCAATTGTGTACAGGTCTATCTTGTGAAAGGTGGTCGCCCTCTGAATGACCTCATGATAAGAGGTGGTATCATTTGGAGGGGAAGGCTTGATAGGGTACAGGTCGGGCCATTGTCAACTGGGGAACAACCTCATAATCATCCCTGGGATCTTTCGAGTGCGTATGGTAATATGGGTCATCATAAGGGTCCAGAGGACTCCCCTCCCCTTCAAATGAGTGTGGTGAGCCCTTCGGGGAAGATGGTGGAGACCCATGTGGTCATGGAGGAGGAGAGGGAGGAGGAAGAGGCACAGAAGGTCGAGATGGAAGCGGACTGGTGCCTCTATCTTGAGGTTCCTCGAGCTTGGGAGGTGGAGGCGGCTTCAATGCAAGCTGCACCTCGAAGGTAAACTTTCTCTTGTGAGGAAGAGTCTCCTGCACCCTTGGTGGTGGTTTTGCTGTAATTTTCCCCATGTGTGGGAGAATAAACAGTCTCTTTTGCAGAGTGTCCAACTCCTCCTGGAGATGATTTAGAATTGGCAGTTCCTGATCATCAGAGTCTACCGTGGATTGATGACTGAATGCCGAAGGCTGTTTCGGCTTCAAGGACTGTTTAGGCACTGAAGAATCCATTGGTGCCTGCGCCGAGGATCTAGAGGGCATCAAGGGAGCTGTCAACGCATAGGAGGGCCAGCTCGAGTGGCTGGTTGAGCGCCAGGAATGGAGTTTGTGTTGGCTCGAAAGGCTTAGGGCAGAGCCCGCCATGGGCGAGCCAAAAGGCTGTGGCCCAGATTGTGGGCTCGACGTCCACCCCCTGGAGGGGTGGTAGGTGACGTAATGGTGGAAGCTGTGATGAGCTGTACTCACTGTCTTCGTTTTGTGACGCTGGCCCGGTGTGGCCTGCAGGTCTGCTGCCACCGAGTACGAAGGCGAATTTGGGCTGAAGGTGGCCGCTTGCTCGGCGACATTTGCCTCTCCTTCGATGTCCTCTCCAAAGATGTAGGGGATTTCCTCGGATCGCTGCTGTTCCATGACACATCAGGCAATCCAACAAACCTGACGGTTTCGGATGGTCTTTTTGGACTGGAAGGCAAGGCAGGCAGAGCAGGTGGTCTTGTCGTGCTCCAGCAATAAGCAGAGGTTGCAGACTGAGTGTTGATCTTTCTACGAGTAATTGGAGTGGCACTGTGGACAGTAACGAAAGGGTGTTTTTCCATCACGGTGTGCGCATTTTCAAGGCCAAAGCCCAATGGAACAGGCCCAAGATGGGCAAGGAGCAGGACGAGGTGTCGACGAAGACCGATATGCGTATCCGATGGAACCACCACAACGGAGACGATAGAAATCCCAATGCAAACGGACTATGTCTAGCTCACAGAAGCGGAAGACTCGAAAGCACCGATGACCAATGCCACCCGGTGTCGACTCAGAGCCCCAGCGATGCATGCCCGACCTCAACAGCAGAAGACAATCGAACAATGAAGCTAATGCACTTTAACAGTCATAGGAGTCACTATACCTCATGATTCGAAAGACTGCTTTGAAAAAAACCAAGTTGTACACATCCACACCCACCAATAAATGGCAGGAGAACGCAGGGCATGTGTATCTACAGCTACATATGCCATAAACGTAACTTGTTATTCTAGTCTAGCCACTTTCAGAAGCATTGCACCTGCTCAAACAGGATCCAGGACCATATTTTGCTCTGCTTGTTGAAGTATCACATGGTGGTTGTGATGCTCTTGAGGACATCCCTTTGATGGTGGCACAGGAAAGCCTTGAAGGCCATATATATCACTTGAAGTTCCAGAAGACTGGTTCCAGTTCCAGTGGAGGCCAGTGGCACCCGGTGAAGGCCCAGCTCCATATCTCCACCTATTCCAAATGGCACTCCAAACCCAGCAGTGATGCATCTGTCACCACTATGAACTCTTGGTGAGGGAGGGAATGTACCTGCAGCAGGTCAAGCTGGCATTTCTTTCCGCTTCAGAAGATCCTGAGCTGTCTTCTGCAAGATATGGATGGAGTTAGAGAGGCATCCTTGATGCTGAGCCCACTGAAATCCGAGGTTCCACTGCAGGGCTCACAGGTGCCACATGGCACTGGGGATGAACAAGAAGCTGCAGAGCTATCCTCACCAAGACATTGGACTTATCCTGAAATATAAGGACAAATCTTGATTGTCTCAGACTTTCTGTGACAGGGGAAAGGCCCTGAAAGCCGAAGGAATGGAAGTCTTTACCTGGAGCTCAGGTGGGACTTCGGCTTGTTGATGGTGAAACCCAACAATATTCGAAGTTTGGCTGTCGTCCAGAGTGGTCAACGACTGACTGGCAAGCCCACCTTTAGCAGCCAGTTGTTGAGGTACAGAAACTTATGTATTCAACTACAAAGATTGGCAGCAACCACCTCCATCATCATAGTTAAAATCCATGGGGCTGAAGTAAGGCTGGAGGGAGCACGGTGAATTGAAAAGATGCTTGGCTCACTTTGAACCACAGGTAATGCCTGAGAGATGGGAGGATGGGTATATGAGAGCACGAGTACTGTAAGTCCAAGGACGCAAAATCTAGTCTCTGTGGTCTAGAGTAGACAGGATCTGAGACAGGAAAGGTGATCAAAATTGGCAAGAAGCCTCCGTCCTACAGAACAAGGATTTAACAGGAGTACAATAATCACCCTCTCTCAAAAAAGTGCATCTGCTCGATAGTTCTTTTGGACAACAAAAGGTCGGTTTCCTGCATAAGAATTGCAAAGTGCTCCTCCTAAAGTCGCTCTGGTGTGAAAAGAAGAAGAGGTGGGGCAAGGCATACAATTTAGTCTATCCATCGGCTTGAATGATTTGAGAAGATTATAACATTTCTTAAGAAGGGCTACAGAAAGAGCACAAATGTGTATCAAAAGGGTGTAAAGCTGAATCACTTCTATGAAAACGCTTAGCTATAACTTTTCAATTCATCTGACAAACTTCAATTAATGGTTTTTCATGTTACTTTGTTAAAAATTATATGAAAAACAGAAAAGGGATCTACTTACCAACTGTGTTCCCTGCCGTTTTAACCGATGATCACAAAGATTAACATTCTCAAAAAATGTCTTAAACAAATTAAAACCTGCAATTAAAACATAATTAATTACATGTATACAAGATGGTCATATTATCAGTAAAATACCAAAGGGCTTTGAGCCCTGCACCAAGTTCTGTCACACTGCCATACTATCGGTAAACGACATTTATTTTTTATTTATTTTGGCTAGGCCAGACGTCTCTAATGAGTAGCTCGCGAGCTACTGGCAGCTCTCCAGTTATGTATGTGTAAGTAGCTCTCCTGTGTGTAGCCAAGCCTAACAGCTTTTGCTTAGTTGAATTAATATATGCATATCAACATTGAAAGGTTGTATTTGAGACGAAAATGTGTGTATTTTCAGAACTCATCTGCCAATGTTTGAAGAAAAATGGTTTAATTTCTAAAATATATTTAAAGGCGATATTAGAGTGATAAATCATGTGGGGTTGGGGAGACCTACCACTAATATCTTGGTGCCGGGGCATTACATACATGTTCTGTATTACACACGTTACGTATTACACATGTAGAGGCATTTGAAATTGACAAAGCAGTAGATTTACATGCTGTACATACTCCTGCCATCTAGTGTTGGGCCTGGATATGTTTTTCTTTCAAGAATTCTTGAGTTACGAGGTAGTGTGACTTCACCTCTTGCTGGTAATGTGCATGGTCATCAGCTTCATTGTTAAATTGTTTTCCGCACGGCGGGTGAGAATGGAGCTGGAGCAAAGTGACACAGGAGAGAGAAAAAAAAGATGACCATGCAAGAGAAGAAAGAAAACTGCAAAAGCCATAGGCCTCCGGGGAGGAGGGTGGGCGAATGAGAATCAACAGCACCACATGCCGCAAACAGAGGCTTTCAGGGTAAGTAACATTTTCGATTCCAGGCATGTGTGGCTGTAGATACACATGCTGTGCATAGACTGTAAAGCAGTCCTCCCATAAGCGGTGGCTAGCCTGTGGGTGCAGCTGAAGATTGAAAAAGGGTACAGAGTACAGGCTAAACCCTATCCCTATGAACCTGAAAGAAAGGTTCTTCCAATGCTAAAGCTTGGAGATCATTGACAGTGAGGTGATAGCCACAAGAAACGGCACCTTCCAAGAGAGGAAGTTTAGGAGGCATGAATGGAAGGGCTCAAATAGGGAACACATGAGTTTTGTACGGGCAATATTGAGATTTCATATCGGGCCGGGGTGGCCCGTGGAGGACTCTCTTGAGCATCTCCATAAAAGCTTTGATGACTGGAATCCTCAAGAGGAAAACACGCTACCTATTTTGTGGATAAGCAGCCATAGCAGCTAAGTGTAGGCGGATGGAGGTGAAGGCTAGACCACAGGTTTGTAGGTAGCAGACAATGTCCTGGATGGTAGCTGCTAAAAGGTCAATGTGTTTTGACAGGCGGTAACAGACGAACCTTTTCCATTTGGCAGCGTAACAGGCATGAGTTGGAGGCTTACGTGCCTCCTTGAGTATATCCATGCATGCAGCAGGTAGGCTAAAGTAACCAAATGTTAAGACCTCAGGAGCCAGATCGCAAGGTTCACACTGCTGGGGTCGAGGTCCTGATTTCTCCATGGTTCTGCATGAGATGGTCCGGCCTGTTGGGGAGTTTCTTGTGAGGAACCACCAAGAGCTCAAGGAGAGTGGTGAACCAGGGCGGTCTAGGATAATGATGAGAGAAGTTTGCCAAAGCCTCAGAACCACAAATGGTAGGAGGGGGAAGAGGCAGAAAAGCGTAGACAAATATCCCTGATCTGTTCATCCATAGTGCATTACACCCATGGATTCTGTGTGTGGAAACATGGAGGCGAAGTTTGAGCATTTTGTACTTTCTGCCGTGGCGAAGAGGCCCACATTGGGAAACCCCCACTGCCAGAAGTATGGGAGGACTCCTTGTGGGTGGAATTCCCTCTGAGAAATTGTTGCTGCATCCTGCTGAGCAGGTTGTCCACACCCGCTAGCTACTCCGCCAGTAGACGGATGCTGCTGTGGAGAGCCCACCTCCAGATGGTGTGGGCTAGCTGAGAAAGTAGGGGAGTGCAAGTGCCTCCTTGTTTCTGTAGGTAATACATGGCTGTCATGTCTGTCTAGATGAGGACTACCTTGCCCACGATGTGGGGGAAGGAAGGTCTTCAGCGCTAGATAAGCAACTAACAGCTTCGAAATGTTGACGTGGAGACCCCAGTGACTGGGGTTCCACTTGTCTTGAATAGTCAGGTTCTCTAGATGTGCACCCCACCCTGTGAGAGATGTGTCTGTTGTAATGGTAATCTGCAGAATTCGGTCGAGAAAAGGCCACCCTTGCAACAAATTATTGCTGTTCCACCACTGTAGAGAGCAATAGGTGCGGCAGTTCACCAACACTAGATTGTCCCAATGACCCTCCGCCTGAGACTATTGATGCATTAAGCATTCTTGCAGCGGGCACATGTTTAACCTGGCATGGGGAACTATAGCGTACAGGATCCCATCATGCCGAGGAGGAGCATGACCATCTGGACTGTGACCTGCTGAGTTGGTTGAAAAAGAGGGAGCAACACATGGAAGGACGTGACTCTTGTAGGGCTGGGATAGGCCTTGACTACTTCTGCATTGAGGATTGCCCCTAAAAAGGGTTGGATTTGAAGGTGTTGGAGACTTTACAGCAGGTTGGTAAATCCCAGATCGTGTAAGAGGTTTATGGTGACGTGTGTGCATGCACAACACTGCTGCTGCGTAGCACTCATCAGACTATCGTCCAGGTATGGAAATACATGGATGACCTGTCTTTGCAGGTGTGAGGCTACTACTGCAAGACATTTTGTCAACACTCTAGGTGCGGTAGTGACCCCGAATGGCAGCACCTTGAACTGATAGTATTTGTCACTTACCACAAACCGGAGGTAGCGCCGATACGCTGGATATATCAGGATGTGAAAATAGGCATCTTCAAGGTCGAATGCAGCCAAGTAGTCGCCCTGCTGTAGCAGTGGAATGACATCCCGAAGAGTGACCATGTGAAATGTTCTGACAGGATGTACTCATTGAGGAGCCCGAGGCCCAGAATAGGCCTGATGGGCCCGTCCTTCTTGGAAATGAGGAAGTAAAGGGAATACACACCTGGGCCCTGCAGGTGTTGTGGCACAGGCTCTATGGCCCCTTTGAGAAGGAATGGTCAAACCTCTTCCCGAAGCAAGTGTTGGTGTTCTGGGGACAAGACATGTCTGTGAGGTGGTATGTTGGGAGGTGTGGAAGTGAGTATGCCAAACCATAACCGTGTTGAATGATGTCTAATACCCACTTGTCTGAGGTGAAGGTTCGCAAGGTTGGGAGGAACTTCTGAAGTCGTCCCCCCGAAAGGTACTGATTGGTCAGGAGGAAGGTGGGGTAAGTCACTGCTTGGCAGGGGCGGTTCATTTGAGGGAGCTGCCTCTGTCTCTGCCTTTGAAGCTCTTACCGCAGTATGCCCCTCAGAAGTAGCCCCTTGTGGAGGGTTGCAGAGTCTGCTGACGTTGGAAGGAATTGGAGACGTCTGGGGAGGTGGTCTTAAAGCTACCTCGGTACACACTTACCTTCGAAAGGACCCAAGAGGGGTAGGTGTCTGGAAGGCACCAATAGCTTTCGCTGTCTCAGTGTCCTGTTTATCTTTTAGAGCATCTCATTAACCTGTGGTCCGAATAGATGCTACCCATAAAAGGGCAGGTTGAGGAGATAATGTTGGACATCCGGCTTGAAGAGCCAAGCGTGTTTGCATAGGAGCACGCTGGAATTGATGCTGCGGGCGGCGGTGTCAACGGCATCAAGGACACATCTGCTGATAGTGTTTGAAATAAGCTTGCCTTCGGAGACTAGCTCATGCCCTCTTTTGCGGTACTCCTCTGGGAGATGTTGTAGGAACTCCTCCATCTCATCCCAGTGGGCCTGGTAGTATCCAGAAAGGAGGCCGATGGAGTTGGCGATGTGCCAGTGGTTGGCTGAATATGCTGTGACGCGCTTACCAGCTACATCGATGTGTTTGCTTTCTTTGTCCGGTGGTGGTGCGTGACCATTACCCTCTGCATTGACTCATTTGCAAGCCGTATGAACCACTAACAAGTCAGGAGGAAGCGGACTCCAGATGTAGAGTGGGTCTAAAGGGGAGGCCTTGTATGTCTTTTCTACCCTAGGGGTGACTACCCGGGCTTTAACTGGCTCCTTAAAGATGTCCGTGGCCAGTTTGAACACGCCTTTCAGCATTTGGAGGTACTGCACGCAAGGCTGAGGGAAGGACAAAGTTTCCAGCAGAAAATCCTCTTCAATGCATTCCCTGGGTATTTCGACCTAATGGAATGAAACAGCCCTACTAAGGACCTCATGGTAGGAGGTATTGTCATCTCGTGGTGAGGGACGTGCAGGTTAAAGATCGGGGTCAGTGTCCCCTGGCAGGTCCACATCATAAAATCCTAAGTATCCTCTGTATGATGATCCCCAAAATCAGAGCATGGTGACCACTGTGATGTGTAAAGAAGTGGTATAGTGGGGAGACAAGGTGGGGAGGGGGGGGTTCTGAGGCAAGGGAGAAGACAAGGAGGGAACAAGTGGCTGAGGATGTGGAAGAGGGCAGGTAGACGTGCTCCTTCCTTTGCTTGGGTGGTGGTGAAGATTCTAGAGGCTCTTCGAAGCTGAGCTCTCTCTTGGATACCCACGTGGAGGGCAGCAGAAGCTGGGCGAGGATCCACCTCGTGTGCGGTGGATCATGAAGTGCCTCTGGCGGGTGACAAATTCGTACTGCAGCTTATGGAGGGCATGTTCCATGGAGCCTATGGAAGATGCCAGTCTCTATGCCGAGGGCTTCAGTGCTGGTGCATGGACCATCGGCTACAAGCAGACTTTGGACATGAGGGCAACTGCCTGATCCTGGCCCAAATCATTCACTTGTGACAACACTCACCTATCCCATATTCAGGCATCTGAATGGACAGTAAACTCTTTACTGAAGTCAGGGGCCTTCAAGACAGGTGCTGAGCACAGTGCTTCCTTGAGTGTGTTGAAAGCCTTTTGTCACCTCTCAGTCCAGATAACTTTTCTGGACTGGTTTTTGGAGGTCAAGTCAGTTAATGGCACCACTATAGTACCATAATTCACAAATCTCCTATAGAATTCAGTCAGTCCTAAGAAGGCTCTGACCTGGGTCTGGGACTTGGGCTAGAGAGGTTGTACAGGCCTCCACCAACTTTGTGGCCCAGGTACACAACAGAGCCCTGCCCTATCCGGCACTTACTTACCTTGATAGTCTGGCCTGACTGCTGCAAGGCCTAAAGCACTTCCTTGAGGTGGACCAGATGATCCTCCCAGGAGGAGCTAAATACAGCTATATCGTCAAGATAAGCTGCACTGAAACTCTTCTATCCTAACAGTACTCCAACAACCTCTAGAAGGTGGCAGGGGCATTCTACAACCCAAAGGACATCACTTTGAATTGAAAGCGACTTTCAGGTGTGGAGAAAGCAGATCTCTCAGTGGCTCCTGGAGTAAGGGCAATCTGCCAATACCCTGAGGTTGGGTCAAAGGTGCTCAGATACTTACCTGCCCCCAAGTTATCAATGAGCTCATCAACTCTTGGAATGGGGTGGGCATCCATCTTAGTGACTGCATTGAGGCCCCTGTAGTCCACACAGAACCTCATAGCCGGTTTCCTGACTTTGGGGTTGGGTTTGGGCACGAGTACCACTGGGCAAGCCCATGGACGACCGTAGGGCTTAATTACCCCCAGCTCCAGCATCTTGGCAACCTCAGCCTTGATGCTGGGCTTGACCTGATCAGACCACATATACATTTTACTCTTGACAGGCAAGCGGTCACCAGTGTCCACATCAGGAGTACGTAATGTTGTCAAAACTGGAGTCAGAGAAAACAATCCAACAAACTGCTTCGGGATGTGATAGCAGTCCATTTGTTGCTTGTCTGTCAGTGTGGGGAGAAAACTTCTCCCTCCACAGTTCCATCTTGGGCATTAGTAGATAGGAGTTCTGTGAGAGGGTCACTTTCTTCTTCCTCGCCTCCATCTGTTACCAACAACATGGTGATGTCTGCCCTGTCACTGTGTAGTTTGAGCCTATTCATATGGATCACCATGTGAGGGTTCCTGGGTGTTCCCAAGTCCACGAAGTAGGTGACTTCCCCCTTCTTCTCTAAGATGGGGTAGGGCCCAGTCCACTTGTTCGGTAAGGCCTTGGGTGCTACAGGCTCCAAGACCCACACCAAGTGTCCTTGTTGGTATTTCAACATGAAGGACTTTTGGTCACGCAAGTGCTTCACAAGCTCATGGCTGGCCACCAAATTTTTGTTTGCTTTTTCATGTACTCGGCCATTCTGGAGCAAAGGCCAAGCACATAGTCCACTATGTTCTGCTTAGGTTCTTTCAGGAGTCTCGCCCATCCTTCATTAAACAAACTGAGTGGAACTCTCACAGGGTGGCCAAAGAGCAGCTCAAAAGGACTGAAGCAAGGTGCCCTTTGAGGAACCTCCCTGTATGAAAACAATAGGCATGGGAGAAGAATGTCCCTTCTCCTCCAGAGTTTTTCAAGCAAACCCATGATCATGACTTTTATGGTTTTGTTGAATCTCTCCACTAAACCATTGCCTTGGCAATGATACGGGGTGTGCACTTGTAAGTCACTCCACATTGCCTTCAGATAAGCAGACATAAAATGTGTGCCCTTATTTGAAATTACCTTGTGAGAAGCTGGCCTGGTATATCATGTCCACTTATGTAAGTGGGCACCTTGCACCAGGCCAGACAACCCTTATGGTGATTTAAGTGGCCTTAGACAACCTTAGAAAGCTCTCTAAGTGGTAGCTGTGGAGAGCAGCCTTTAGGCTTAGTCCAGAAGGAGTGTAAACCAGCTTGTTTTACCAGAATGAAATCTTATAGTATAGATTAAGTGAAACGAACCACACCAAGTATTTATAAAAATATGTAGTAGTAGTAGTATAGTCTTTATTTCGATCACACAGATCATAAAAGACAATTACAATAATAGTTAAAAAAAACAATACAAAATGTTAAAAATATAATTTAGATCAATAATTAGCTCAACACATAGCTTAGCCATTTAAGGTGGAGTAAATATGATGACGTAATATTTGCTAAAAATGAAACACTAATATTATGACTTTTTTAAAACCCCCAAAAAGTATACAATATTGAGATGCTTATACTAAACGTTTAAAATATCAAAGTGCTAGTGCTATCCAATTTGTCAAGTTGTGCAACAATCAAACAGTCAACCAGTATCTTATCATTCTATACAGGGCTGTTTCGAAAAAACATTTTCATAGGGTGTTCCATCATAGCCAAGTAGTTCTTTGCTACCTATTTACAGTATCACCATCTTTTGCTATTGGCTACTACTTGTGCTTGCATCTAACTGTTTAAGCCTTTTATCACGTATCCTCCACATCCAGCCTAGGAACTTCGCTATTGCAATCACACATAGCTCATTGGTGTTTGACCTCATAATTCTAAGTGCAGTGTTATAAGACCTAGTGCCCAAGGAGATGCACAAAGGTCTTAACCATTTGTCCCGTGGGTCTTTATAGGCGGGACAAACAAAAAGAATGTGAGGGATAGATTCTTCCTGCTCGGTACACAGATGGCACCTACTATCATTGTCAATGTGCCATTTTTTTGTAAAAGATGTTATGGGAAGCGAGCCTACGCGAAATTGAAAATATAATCTCTTGTCAATGGGCTTGGTGATTATATCCCAGTAGGGCTCATATTTGGGACTGGGCTTATGCTCAAGTAAAGAGTTAGTCAGGGAGCTATGCTCATTTACATATGGGCTGCCTGAGTTGACTAAAGACCAGTATAGCTCCTTGAGTTCTTTTTAGTTGGGAATACCTGGTCTTCTGGGTTGTCCCACAGGTTTCTCAGGCCCAACTTCACTAGAGTGTTCTTCACCTTTTGTAACCAACAAATCTTGCCTGAAGTATCAGCCTGTCTAACATCCTTTAAGGCTTTTGCGTAATGAGAGAGTTCGGGTGTAGACCATATTCTACGCCAATAGGCTATCGGTCTAAACCTTGCTATCTCCACCAGGCGATTAAACCCAAGATCATAAAATAGGGGCTTCAGTGGCGTACTTTGTGGGAGACCTGTGAGTCCTCGCACAAGTTTATTTTGGGCAATTGTTATTGGCATTAAATTAGCAAAGCCCCAGAGTTCGGCCCCGTATAGAGTAGCAGCAACAACTTTGGTGTTATATATTTGCATAGCCGGGCCAATCGGCTTTGTTCGTGAGGACTTATGTATATAAAAATATGTATTTATTATGTAATACTCTAGTACGTTCAAATATCTCCTACACAGAGATAAACAAAATGCACGCAATACTTTAGCAAAGAAACACAGTAAATAGCACGTAATACACAGTGGACACAGGGGGGGGGGGGACCAAACCATATACTAAGAAAGTGGTATAAAAACCACGACTCGGATAAAGACTGGGTGGAGAGGACATAGAAGTGGTGGAGATCCAAGAAACCACCCAAGGTGAGTAGATAGGGACCCCACGGAGAGCGTGTGCAGTGTGTGAACAAGACCGCGTGCTCCGTACAACTCTACGTGTAATTCGCGGTTGGATTTTTAAAGATTAAGGACCTTTCCCAGTGGACCCTGAAGAAACCCTGTGGAAGACAGAAGGTTGGAGAGCCACCCCACCTGTGGATACCCTAGTACCCACGTTACCTACCCCAGGGAAGCCGGGTGCATACGTGTGAAGTGGTGTCGGAAACGGCCGTCGAACCCAATGAAGGACTTCAGGAAAGTGCCGCTGCTGAAGGAGAAAGTGTCGGGTGGAATCCGAAGTTGGATTCTAGATGAGATACCTGCAAGCAGAGGGGACAGAGTCTATGTCACTCAGGAGTGACCAGGAGACTTGGAAGATGAGTGCCTTCCGTTGTCGGGTGTTGCAGGATGGGTGACGATGACCTTGACTCTGCAGCTGTGAGGACCAGGTGACGCTGAGGAGGACCAGGAGCCATGCACGAGCTTTCCCACGAAGGATGTCGAGTGCTGAGGGGTTGGTGTCCGGCGGGAGCACCAACAAGCCTTGGCAAAGGCAACCAATGCAGAAAGTGAAGGAGCAACGTCGGGACCAGCAAGGTCCAGGGGACTCACCACAAGCAGGGTAGTCAGGGCAGGCCACGAGCAATCAGGGAGCCCAAATGAAACAAGTGTGACTGAAGTGGACCCACAGGCTGGAGGCACTGGAGTCGCGAGAGGACCTCAAGCAGCTCACCAAAAGATGCAGGCCACAATGCACACGATGCGGCTGAAGATTCTGGTCACTGGAGGTGCTCGAGGTTGGGGCTACTTGGAGCCCGAAGATCTTCTTGGAAGGAATCCAACAAGCCTTTGCAACTGCAAGTTGACGCGGTGCACAGGGGTTCGGTTATTGCAAACCCCACGAGGGATACTGGCCTCAAACTTGGTGAGAGGGCAGGCCTTGGGAGCTGTGGAAATCCATCACCTGTGTTGCAGAACCTTACGGAGTCCGGAGGAGCTCAGGATCAACAGACCGGTCGACTTAGTTGCGGTGCCTGCGAATGCAGGGGAGTGACTCCTTCACTACAAGGGAGATTCCTTCAAGTGTCTTTGATGCTTCACAGGCCTTGGAAGGTTCCTGTATGATGCACCGGCACAGATGATGCAGCAGACTGGAAGGGAGACTAAGTCAGGCCCAAACGAAGTCCAGCGAATTTCAGAGTGCCCAGACGGTAGAAGAAGTGGTGTCTGATCTGAATCTTATCTCACGACGAATCTAGGGACCTACACCCAGGTAAGCCCTTAAGTACCTTAGGGAAAGGGTTGGGGAGATTCAGGGGACCCTCCTTGGGGAGGGTCTGGACAGGGGGGAGGTTACTCCCATGTCCTTTTTCCAGTTTTACGCCAGAGCGGGAGTCAACGGCTCCCAGGACTGGTTTGAACTGAACTATGCACAGGGTCACCAAATGTGCCCCTCATAGCAGACTGAGTGGCGCTGGCAAGCGCACCCACCCCACCCCAATACACTAAATCCTGTCTGGGAGGTGGTCACACCTCCCTGTGACAGGATGCCTATTGTTCTGCCTTCCCCTGCTCGAGCTTGGCTCAGCAGAAGGAGGGCACAATCGTGTCTCTGGTTGGCAGCAACCATTTTGTGCTGTCTGGGTCAATAAGGCTGGTACCGGGAACACTGAGAGCCTAACGGAGGGCTCTTCCAGTGCTTAGAATCATACCTTCCACACCATTTACGTTGTGGGGTATGATTCCAACATGTTTGATACCAAACATAATAGGATTCGTTGCAGCCAGTTTCGAGATGGTCATCGCGTAATTACGCAGTGCCATTCTATATAGTATATGGCTGCTTCACTTACAACCCGGGAGAATGGACTCCGTAGGCTGCAGGGGTGTCCTGCTCATGCAGGCGCACCCTCTCACTTAGAACCAAGCACCCTGGCTTCAGGATTAAAAAGGCCTGCTATAGGGGTGACTTAAAGGGTTTAAGTGCAGTGACCCCAGATACAGGAAACCTATATCTGTAGTAAGTGGTGCAAGCACATACTTGCACAGGCTGCAATGGCAGGCCCATAGTTCCATGTTGAATGATCTCTCATGGGTGGCATAATACATGCTTCAGCCCATGGGAGACCTCTGGGGTACCTATGCCCTGGGTACCATATACTAGGGACTTCTAAGGGTACCCCAGTATCCAATCTGGGGTGTACCCAAGTACTGAACATAACAATTTACGGAGAACGCAGATAGACTGGGGTCCCGATTAGCAGGATCCCAGTCAGACTAGTCAAAAACCAGCATAGCACCCAGCAAAAAGTGGGGGTAACCATGCAGAAGGATCCTACCTTCCTACATACATCCACAGGGAACCCAACCCTGGTGAAGATTCCAAGGAAGGCTCTAGCCACTGCAGGGGCAGTGACTGCCCTAAGTGGAATATCCTTAGGATACTTAGTGGCATGGAACACTACCACTAGGGTGAACCTGTTCCCTAAAGCTGTGGGTGGGTCTACAGCACCAACAATATCTATCCCTACCCTCTCAACGTGTGTCCCCACCACTGGTAGTGGTATGAAGTGAGTCTTTGGCTTGCCTCCTGCCTTGCCACTGGCTTGGCAGCTCAAACAAGAGCAGCAGAACTCCTTGACCTTCTCAGACAACTGACGCAAGTAGAAGTAGTTGACCAGCCTTTCCCAGGTCTTGGGGTGCCCCAGGTTCCCAACCAAGTGAATATCATGGGCTTGGTTAAGGAGAAACTGCCTGTCCAGTTGGGTTACCACCATTCTCCTGGATGCCCCTGGTGTGGGCTCACTGTACAGAAGCCCCTCCTCCCTGTAAACCTTATGTGTACCAATTGTATTCCCTTGTGCCAGTTTAGCAGCTAACTGTAGCAGGTCTTCAAAAGTGGGACAAGTCATTTGTCCATTGCTCATGTCCTCCCTGGAAGGGCCTCCCTACTCCTTGGGGTTCTGCCAAATCTGACAAGTTTCCAGGAGTCCGTTCTTCTTCAGACACCAGGCCTTCCCCTGAGGGTTGGGATCCTTCTGGGCCTGTGGACCTTTGGAGCCTGGGCTGCCAGCCTTCCTGCACCTTCTCTTGGCTTTACGAACCTGGTCCATAATTTCAGGCTGCAGGATCCCTCGACACACTCTCAGGGCCTTCTTTCTCTGGTTGTGACCCACATCCATTCAGGTAGACCCAGCATGGCTGCATGGGTCCTCATCTCTACTTCTGCCCAAACAACAACTCTACTGGGAGAACAGGTGACAGCTACCTTCTCTGGGCCAGTAAGTCCTCCCCACTCAAAGTCAACCACAGCCATAGTGCAATTGTCAGCGTTGACAATCTTGTGTACCTCCTCAGGTACGATCTGGTGTGGGGAAACGAGTTTAGCCATCACTGTGGTTATACTGGCACTTGTTTCCCTCAGAGTCTTCACCTTCACCCTCTTGGTTTTTGGCAGTCCATGCTAGGCGGCCAGTGGGCCAAAGGCTCAATGTTCCTCCCACCGAGGGACAATAAGGTGGCCTCTGTGTATCCTTTGGGATATCTAGGGGCAACTTCCTATCCGATCCCCTACACTAGCCAACCCTTTGGACTGCTGACCATCGGGTGCCTTTTTGGTGCGCACTGCATACCCTTTTTTGGGCTTGGGCTGGCTACAGTTAAAGCACATCCCTGCCTTCAAGGGTACAAACTTCTTTCCCCGGGGATGTGGCTCAGACTCCCGCTCTTGGGCTACTTCTGGGGACTCTTTGAGGCTTTCTTTTTTAGGTTTCGCCTCCACAGCGCTTGAGCTGTGCTTGTGAAATCTATTGTATTTAATATATTTTAAATGGGTGCTCCTATCAGTTCCCGTGGACGAAGTACTGTGTTCATGCGCTTTCGTGTGGAACTTTATTTTATGCAAGCCTGCTTGGTGGCTGCATGTTTAGCCCTCTCCTTCACCCCCACCCTCCTCTTGCTATTTGTACGCCGGCTGAATGAAATCAAACAATAGGCAAGATCAGCATCAGCAATTGGTTGGTTCACTTGACAAAAGCAATTTGTGCTTTCGTGACTATAGTTTTGAAGGGTCCATAGCGTCTTTTATAAACATGTGCATCTTTGTATTTCCTTGCATTCTGCTGACATCTGCTGGACCTGCTGTTAACCTTTCAGGCACACAGACCCACTCCTATGCTTGTAGAACAATTGGACATCTGAGTGCAGCAAAGTACAAAAAAAAGGCATTTCCCAGCTTGGTAACTTCTCAGACTTCCAGAAGTTACACGTGTGTTCCTTATCAACCATTTACTTTGATTCTGTTTGCTTTACTCTCAAGGCAGCAAACATGTTTTTCAGTTCTCAAGTTTAGTGGTATGCGTAAATTTGCCACCACACTTGATATTTACACGTGTACTGCTCGGAGGAAAAACATAGTTAATGTCAAATACTTATGTGACGATTCACAGCTGCATTAATAAAGTCTTGTATTATTCAGTCATTCTTTTTCCCCTTTTTCCAATTAAACCTTGAGTTTATACAGTTTACATTTAACATATGTTGAAAACGAAATAAGTAAAATGAGAAATGTATTAAAGACTTACCATTTTTTTTTCTTTTTTGTTTATTGAGTTTTCAGCAAATTAACAACCAGATGGTTCATCATCATGTACATACATTTACAAAGCACAAATGACTTGATTGGTACTTTACATCAAAAAATGATCTTCCTATTTTGAACACAGGTAGCAGCTCATTAAGAGTAACATATCATTTACAATACATATTAAGCTTTTAGTCATCAAGCGTGGTCAGTAAATAGGAAGCTAATGGGCCCCATATGTCACGTGGTCGGGATGCACTTGGCAATTCCTCAGCATAGCAAGTAAGTTGGTCTCTACAATACACCATATCTCTCAACCAGCATTTTTGTGTTGGTGCAGGCCTCCCGCCCCAATGAATGGAGACTCTTCGTTTCGCCAAGAGTAGTGCTATAGCCACTAGTTTCCGATTAATAACTTGTATCTGTGTAACATTCCCCAATAAACACATTTGCACCGTGCATTCTATTGATTTCCCCACTATTTTTGTCACGGTGTGCGTGACTTGAACCCAGAACTCATTGACCTTTGGACAGGTCCACGCTAAGTGTTGGAAATCTGCGTTTGGAGCATTACATCGAACACAGCAGGCAGATTCACGCAACCCGTATTTGTGAAGCTGAGCAGGCGTGTAGTACATCTGATGTAGATATTTAAAGTGAATGATTCGAAGGTTCCCATTTGCAGTTAATTGCCCAGTCAGCCTGCAACACGACTTCGTCATCGATCGTTAATGGCTCTGTTAGAATAGCATTCCATTTTTCTAGTGGTCCTTCCACCCCAGTCACCTCTTCTATTTGTGAAACATGGTACAGACGTGCAACAAGTTTAGCTCTGGTTTGCGTCGTGTAAATTAATTGCAGGGCCCATAATGTTTGTGGCTCCGCCGGAAAACAAGAGTATAACGCTGCTCTCAATCTGGTATAGAGAAAGATAATCATCGCAGTGCCGTGTCCCTCCGCTATGATCGTCGAGATATCTATGAATTTCCCATCTGAAAATATATCTCCCATTGTGTGTATTTCCGCGTCATGTAGGATCTTGACTGAACCAGTCTCATTCGTCACTGATATTGCAGTATGGTGCAGAAGTGGCATAGCTGGAGCATATAACAGAGTTTCCGTGCTCGTTTTCCAAGCTCTTTCCACGCGCTAACTGTGCATTGTACCGAATCTATTTCCCCTTTATCAAATATTGTACTATTATTTACAATCATTGCCTTAAGTGGTATGGGGTGGACCGCACCCGCCTCCACAGCTACATGTGGGGTGAAATCGGGAGCTTGTTGCAAATAATAGGCATAATGCGCCTGAGCACAGAGATAGTATAGTCTGAGATCTGGAGCCGTGAATCCACCCATATCATATGGGAGTGTTAACTGTTCCCACTTCACTCTCGGCTTCTTCCCTCCCCATGTTAACGTGATGAGTAGTGTGCGAAGTGTGGTGAAGAAATGTTGTGTTAAGCGAATGGGGATATTCAAGAATAAATATAAAAATTTTGGCAGTACAATCATCTTGATCAGTGCAATCGACAATGGCAACTTTATCCACCCAGTTACTTGTTCCTCAAGCCGTGTGATTGCCCTCCCATAGTTGGTCTGTATAACCACCTGTGGATCTTTGTGGATCCATATGCGAAGATACTTTATTGGGTCTGTGCTCCATTCCAGTGGATACCCGAGCTCCATGCGCGGCGTACTGTCTGTGAGTGGGATAATGATCGATTTGTCCCAGTTAATACCAAGCCCCGAGTGCCATTCAAATCGAATATATTCTCGGATAAGTTGTTCGAGATATGTGTCTGGTTCACGAACGTATAAGACCATATTGTCCGCATACATTGATACTGCAAGGAGCCGATGCTAGAAGCGTAGTGCTGCCTGCGCATAACTTTGTCGCAAGATGCATGCCAATGGTTCCAGTACAACAGCGAACAGTAGTGGTGACAATGGGCATCCTTGCCTTGTGCCACGCTGTATCTGGAATGTATCAGATGTCTGTCCATTGATGCGCAATCGCGCCACTGGGTCCGTGTATAATAATTTGATCCAGTTCGTTTAAATGAAGGGCACCCCCATGCGATGTAGGACCGCAAACATATATTTCCACGCGATGGAATCGAACGCCTTAGCGGCGTCCAGTAGGACCGCTACCGCAGACAATGTAGGCTCTAGTATATGCAGTACTGTAAATAGCGTTAAAGACTTACCATTTAAAAATGCTGTGGTCTGATTATAAATCAGGGGTGTACAACATAGGGCAAGGCGGATAGGACGCTTGACAGATACTCAGGATCACACTAAATTGAGAAAATGGGTTTCATTTAGATTCCCGGTTTACACAGATAGTTTTATGAGATGGTGTGACTAAATACTCATGACTTACTACTAAATTTTACTGAATAAATTGCACATTGTCTTGAAAAAAGAGACTAAATACAGCTTGTTATATGTAAAAGAGTCCTATACGGACAATCTGGCATGAATCAGGACCTGCACTGGACACACTTGGTTTAAGGATGTTTGAAGGCTTTCCATTTGCACCTCTAAATTTAGCTCTCACGTTCCAAGTCACGTACATGATTATTTGATCTAGTGGGGGGCGTGGCCTGCAGCCGATGGGGACGGACGCGAGCTGAGGAGCTCCGACCGCCGCTTCCCCGTACACAATTATCCTGACCCCCAGACACAGCGGGGAGAGCCAGAATCCACATCGCGGGGCTCCGGAATGTGCCTGCATTTGGCGGCGGAGCCCTGAAACACCATAGACGCTGAATTTGGGAGCAAACTGGTGCGTTACTGGCCTGACGAGCTCGTGAGCAAGATGGAGGCCATGGTGTGACTGCCGCGGCTGCTTTGCAGGGTTAACAGGGTTAACAGTCGGGCAAGACCAGGCGGCGGTACCCGCGCTGATCGGCGGAGCCCTGCGGGACGCCACGGAGGTGGTGTGGGAGCGGAATACAATACGACCTACAGTGTGTGCCTGGCTGCGGTGACCTACTGCTGTGGTCACGGGAACGGCGACAAAATGGCGGCCATGCCGCGAGTGCCCTGAAGCGCCTATCGCGGTAGCCAGGAGTGCGGTTGCAGCGGTTACCAACTGACCCCCTTGGTGTTCCTGGAGTACTGGCGTAGCGCTGGGCTATGCTGTGGTGCTTTTGAGACATTTGCACTGCTGAAGCGTGGGTCCAGTGGGGTCGACTGCAAGATGGCGCCCGCCTGGTAAATGGCACAGCAGCTCCTATAGCGCCTGCCTGATAGACGCACAGCGACCTGCAGCGATCTTGACCTGTGCAGCGAGGAACTCTGTTGTGCCCCATCGGAGGAGAGAGCAGCAGGATTAAGCAGCGCCCACAAGCAGGCACTGCCTGTCCGGACTCCAGTGAGCTCACCCTCTACGGGCGCCAAGACCGTGAGAGCCCCGAAGTGACTACTGCTGCAAATTTCGGACTGCCGGCGACACCATTAACTGCAGCGAGACTGGAGCAGTGAGTCCACCTGCCGGGCCCTGGGGTGCGAAGCAGCGGCGGGGAGACCACTTATAGAGACACTTGGGCTGGCTGGGGAAGAGGGCGAGCTGGCGCCCGTGCCCTGGCTGTGTTAGCGGAGAAAAAGGAGGCACGTAAGAGCAGACCGAGCCAACCCCACTAGCAATTCCCAAAACAGACTGAGGGTCGGCTGCCCCTGCAATCGACGGATAGAGCAAACAGGCGAGTGTGGGCATATAGGCTAGTGGGGATAGAAGTAGGTTGCGACCCGCGCCCTGACTGCCTCCTGGCGAATGGAGAGGCCTGTAATAAGAGAGGAAAGCCTACCCTACGGACAGCGTCTAGCGAACCGGATCTAATGGTGGACCCCAACGTGCCGCTATGAACGCAGCATACCCAAGGTAAAGCAGTTCTTGTCTGGGCTTGAACGTAAGAGGCCCCTACTCTGCCGGTGCAACACACCAACACACTATTGTTCCCAAACGGTGACGGCTGCGTAGCTTACTGCAACTATCCAACTCTGCAATCCTGAGAAGGAGTCCCGTCAGCGGCGGACACCCTATGACCCTGTGAACGGCCCCGGCCGGGGCTTCGCACTGACAACCCGACAGGGCTCGCACGGTGGAGTGGCTACCACCGTGAGGCCTGGAACCTTCAAACTACAGGCGTGAAGTGGGGTGTGTCTAAGCAGTGACTGAGCAGTGTGCGACGGATTGCCTGTCCTTTACGTATGCCAACGAGAAGAGGCCGAAGAGAGTGACTGGGACGAGATGACGCGGACAAACGCCGGGGGACACTAGCAGGGCCCGCGGACCACTGGGCGGTGTTTACTTCGGTGAGACCACTCGACTCACAATGACTGCAGCGGAGGAGGCTGCCAGAGGCGAGTGCGGCGTATCGCATGCGAATTAGGGAAGTGCGAAGTGTCTGGGGAACCCGGCGGTACTAGTGACGCTCAGACGCACTAACCACAGCGAGCACTGAGCTCGGTCAGACGCCACACCAGCACGTAGCGTCATTGAGATGGGGAGAACGCAAAAGAAACGGGGGTTCAATGTCCTTAGTGTGGACGCCCCAGGGACCCACTCCGACGAGGACGAAGCGCCCGAGATAAGTGGAGACCTGACCTCCCAGAAACCTACATTATCTGCCATCATGCAGGCAATAACGGCCTCCAGAGAGGCGCTGGAAGGGAAAATAGATGCTATTGGCACAGACCTCAGCCTGCTAAAAGATGATCATCGCAAGCTCAAAGACAGTGTCCATCAATGAAAAGGAGATGAGCGGCCTGCCGGAATCTGTCCACGAGATGCGTCGATCCCTCGCTGTCCTGGAAACTAAGGTAAAAACCCTGGAAATGCGAGCTGAGGACAGTGAAGGGAGATCACGAAGGAACAACATTCGCGTCATCGGGATACCAGAAAAAACGGAAGGGACAAATATGGTCCGTTACTTGGAGGACTGGCTCCGCTCCGAAGTGGCTCCAACAGGTCTGTCCCCCTTCTACGCCCTGGAGCGTGCTCACAGAGTTCCAGCTAAACCACCAAAACCAGGGGCTCCTCCCCGACCCATTGTGGCTCGACTGTTACACTTTCGGGACAGAGACCACATTTTGCAAAGTGCCAGCCAAAAACAGGAACTGCGCATCGACAATAATGTCATAATTTTTCCAGATTTTACGAGGGAGGTACAACGAAGCAGAGCGTCCTTCACTGCTGTTAGGGCTAAACTACGCAAATTGCACCTGCCCTATGCAATGTTATTTCCAGCTCGACTTCGGGTGGCAGACCCGGCGGGGGCTCGTTTCTTCAATACGCCACAGGAAGCTTGGGACTGGCTCGAAGCTCACGGCTCGGTGGATCATCATGCTTCAGCTTCGGGGACCCCGCAGCAGAGCCCTCGCAGCCATAGGGTTGGATCCAAAGCCCCCTCGCCCAGGGAACTTAGCCTTGAGCGTCGCAAAGCGCTACAGGCAGTGGTATCACAAAGTCAAAAAAGTCCTGGTTCCTCTCCGAGCGGAAGCGGGCGCCGCACTGGCAGATCGGAGACCTCCCCGGACCGCAGCGACAACGACAGCCACGGACATGCCACAGGTTACGCCCCAAAGGGATGAAGATCTCATGTGAGTGCCATGTTGTGACATCAACCATGGAGATTTCCTGGGGCCTACCATCCCTATGCCACTGGTGCAGTCTCAGCGAACTTGTGGCTTCCCCACTTTGAATTCTGAGTAACATCCAGTTGAACTGGGGCTTGATGTCTAGATCAATTACGGGGGAGGAGGCGCTATGGGGAAATTAGCAAGGTTCTTGTCAGGTGACCACCCCTTCCACTGTCACTGGACGATGGTTTGTTCTAATACGGTTTGGACGGGGATTCTTTCTTGGATACCTGTCCTGGGGAGGGGGAGTTGGGGTCATCTCTATAGTTGGGTTTTTTTAAGGGGATCCAGGCGTGTCACGGGGGAAAAGTTTTTTTAAGGGTCACAAACATAGGCTACAACAATGGGACCCCCATTAGGCTTGACTTGTCTCTCGTGGAATGTGAGGGGGATGCACTCTATGATCAGGTGACATAAGATACACCCCTATTTGATTCGCAGAGGCATTCAGATCGCATTCCTCCAAGAAACCCATCTGCTGGCGAAGGAAGGGAAGGCGTTGCAACGCCGCTGGAGGGGTCAGGCTTATTATACTACATACTACGCTTTTGCGAGAGGAGTATTGATATGGATAAGGGCAGGTGTTCCATTCCAAGGCACAACACAATTGATTGACCCGGAGGGCAGATATGTGGCGGTGATGGGAGACTGGATGGTAGGGACCTCCCACTGGGTAGTATTTATGTGCCCAACTCAGACCAACCGGCCTTCTTCTCCCTTCTATCAGGAAAGTTGGCGACCGTCCTCACTGGGTCGATATTACTGGGGGGCGACCTCAATTGCACCTCTGACGTTACCCTTGACCGCTCTCACCCCCCACTCCTTAATGCACCTGCACACAAACTGGTAGAATCACGCTGTAATTGGCAACAGAAATGGGGCTTAATCGACACCTGGAGGGCGCAACACCCCATGACCCGAGATTACTCCTTCTCGGCCCTCCACGAATTACATGTTAGACTGGACGCCATTCTGTGTTCACCTGATGTCCATTAGGGGGTTGGTTGCAGCGAATACCTCACCAGGACACTCTCAGACCATAACCCTGTTCTGGTGCAGTTACAATGGTCACGCGCGCGCCCAAAAATCCCCACCTGGCGCTTGCGCACAGAGGCCTTAGAAGACCAAGCTTTCCGCACTGCTATAGGTTCAGCTATCACTAACTACTTCCAAGACAACGGGGGTACTGCCACATCCTCACTCATGGAGTGGGACGCCTGTAAAGCAGTCCTTAGGGGGAGGTGCATATCTGAGTTGGTTGGGGTTCGGAAGGTTATCCTCCAGGATATAAAGAGGGATGACGAGCGCCTGCGCACCCTGGAAAAAGACAGACCCAAAAACCCGGGCAAGCAACAGGAGTTAGAGGCTAGAGAGGCAGTAGCCACACAGGTAGAGCGCCTGCGATGCTTCGATTACAAAAACTACATAACTCGGGCACACTCGGAGAGAGATAAATCGGGGGCCCTTCTGGCTTGGTTGGCAAACCCGCCAGACGTGGGTCAGTCATACTAGAGATTAGAGACCAGAATTGGGTAGCTAGATATGACCAACAGGGGATCAGCGACCTATTTTTAGCATATTATACTGAGCTCTATCAGAGTCAGTTGTCCCCAACAGATGAGGAACTGCAGGAATTCATGCGGGGGTCGATCTACCTGCTCTAGATGAGGATACAGCAGTCTCGTTGGGGTGAGAGATCGAAATAAGGGAGGTACGTGGAGCTATCAAGAGTATGCCCCGCAATAAAACCCCAGGACCTGATGGTCTCCCGATAGAATAATACCTTGCATTTATCGTCCTACTGGCTCCTAAACTCGTGCAATTATATAATGACGCCAAGAGACTTGGCAAACTACCTGTCTCTACTAGAGAAGCGATCATCATTCCTTTGCTAAAGCCGGGCAAACAGGCATGGGATAAAACTGCGTATCGCCCCTTATCCATGCTCAATCTCGATTATAAAATACTAAGTAAAATTTTAGCCTCCCGATTACTCCCTCACATGACCACCCTGGTACACAACGACCAATCCGGGTTCATCCCCACTAGAAACACAGCGCTCAATATCCGGAGACTCATGCGAATCCTAGAAGCGGATACTCACCGCGTGGATGTCGCTACGATATTTGCAGTGGACATAGAAAAGCCTTTGACAGTCTGGAGTGGGCTTTCCTATTCTATGTGATGCGGAAAATGGGGCTCGGATCTGGCTTCGTGAGCTGGACGGCTCTCATATACGCCGACTCCACTGCCAGAATTAAAACTGGGGGGCTAATCTCAGACGCTTTCGGAGTGGGGCGGGGTACGCGGCAGGGGTGCCCCCTCTCCCCACTGTTTGCTCTGGCGATGGAGCCGTTAGCAGCACAGGCCAGATCGGGGCGGGCATACAGAGGGCTCGACGTAAATGGACAGGTCCATCATATTGCATTATATGCTGACGACCCTTTGCTTTTGCTTTTCCTCGCTGACTCGGGAGCGGAACTATTGGGGGCGAAAAACCTGCTCCACGCTCTCAGCAGAGTGACGGGATTAAAAGTGAACTGGTCGAAATCTTGCCTGTTTCCGGCACGTGGGGACAGAATAGGTCTGCAGTACACAGAGGAAGTGGCCTGGGAAGACAGATGCCTACCCGGGCACACATATCTACCACAAACAGGAGGACATTCTTGAGGGTAACATTGGAAAGGCCATCAGAGGGGCAAAAGCTAACTTCGAATTCTGGGGTTCCTTGCCGTTGTCAGTAGCGGGCAGTGTGGCCCTACTTAAAATGGTAACCCTCCCGAGGCTCTTATATTACTTTGGGACCTTACCGATTTGGATCCCGGCAAAGTACTTCAAGCAGCTCCGTTCAATGCTCACAGCCTTCCTATGGGGCACGGGCAGACGCCGGGTGGCGCTCAGTACACTCATGTGACCAAGAGCGGAGGGTGGCCTAGCGGTCCCAGACTATGAGACCTATTACTTGGCAGCACATTTTCAATGGCTCACACAATGGGTGGCGAGCGCCACTAGGGGGGAGGAAGAGCGCAGGGAGGACTTGGGGCCTCTATTGCTGTTGTCCCGCATTATTCTGCGACTCCCGGTCAACACCACAACCCTCACCCTGGAACTTAACATGGCACGAAAATGCTGGAACAGATATTTGCGGAGAGCCTCTATTAAGTGCCCCTACGCGCCGGAAATACCATTGATAATGTGCAGGGCCCTGCCACACGGTGGCAACTGGCAGCGATTGGAGACTTGGGCGGAACAAGGGCTGACTACCATGGGGGACCTCTATGAGGAGGGAGCCATTATCCCGTTTAATGATCTACAAACCCGCTTTGACTTACCCGGGGGTGATTTCCTGCAGTACACAGCCCTCACCGCAGCTATCAGGAAGCACTGGGGTGGGGGACTTACAGAACCACCAACTTCCCTGGGCTGCCAATACGTGGTGATGGCAGCCGGCACTTTTAAAGCAGTGACGTGCCTCTATAGACGCATGAGGCTAGAATCCCTAACTCCCCTTGTCTGCCCTGAAGCTCAAATGGGAAGCTGATATAGGGAGGCCATCCCGGATAAGGCGTGGGGAGAGCTAGTAGAGAGAGCCTGGAAGAGCACTAGGAATGCACGGTTTCAGTTGGTGCACTTCCATATTTTACATAGAGCATACCTTACCCCGGCAAAACTACACAAATATTTCCCGGCCCAATCAGCGGCCTGCCCGAGATGTAATGCAGAAAGCGCAGATTTTAAGCACATGTTATGGGAATGCCCGTTCCTCGACAGTTATTGGAAGGATTTAATGACAATATTGTCAGACCTCACTGACCGAGCTAGAACCAACCCTGGCTCACTGTATTTTACACTGGTTCCCCCACACGTCAAAGAACAAAATTACTAATACATTTTTAGATTTGGGTCTGCTCCTGGCCAAGAGAATCACCACAACACATTGGAAGGCGAAACAGGGCCCCAGCATAACAAAGTGGAAAGCAGAATTCCTAAAATGGGCTGAGTGTGAAGGAGTGATTAGGTTACAAATAGCGAAACGAACGGGGAGTGAAAAGGCCCTGGAAAGGGCGAGAGCTTGGGAAGCGCTCGTTGTAGCACTCAAATCCCCCACAGAGGATGCGGATGATGCATCTATAGGTGACCCTGTGGTGGCCATGGTCTAACACACAGGTAGCTCTAAGACCACCACGATCTGTAGCCTCACGTTCAGCGACAAGCAAGCCAGATAACACTCAGCTGCAGCTGCCTCCCATTCAAATACGTCGCCCCACTGGGATAACAGTTCTACTGACCTCTTGCAGCCCGCACCTAAGTGACACGCCTGGGGGGTGGTGAGGGAGGACGGGTGGGGGGGGGGGGATAGTTGGGGAAGGGAATTTACAATGGTTGAAAATACTTATTGTGATTATTGTAACATGTGCCAGAAAAGTTGGCATGGACATCCTATGGTGCCTCAACTGTGCCTCAAATAACCAGATTTAAACTGTGACTTTGCTAACTGTCTGGGGTATGTAACCGGACCCCCTTTTTGGATGTACAAAAAATCAATAAAAATTGGTTTTTTTAAAAATGAATATTTGATCTAGTCCAGTGTTTTTCCCTTAGTATTCTGGGTATTTTAGTTATGTTGCTAACATTACAAAATCAGGACTCAAGCCCCAGAATGCAAAGAAAAAACCTGGGCTGAGCGAGTTACTTACCCATGGACTTAGGAACTAGCAGACCTCAGTATTGTTACCTTTAAACCATATCACATATAGAAATAATGCTTCACAAACCTTTATTGGTAACTTCCCACGGACCTTCAAAGAGCACCAACTCTTCCACAGGGAGGTAGTCTTCCCATTGTGGAGGCCCATTCAGAGAGGTCACGGAGAGCTAGCGCACAAAAGACATTTTGCTTCACTTCCTAGCACCTGTGGACGAGACCGGGCAACGCTCTCGTCAGCCAGCTCTGCCATTGAGTTGAGTGCTTGCTCTTTCCCCCTCTCCCTCACACATTTGAAGAGCAGAGAGAAGAGAAATTTCTGTAGTAAAATGCAGACTTAACCATCCGATACCGATTGCTAAAGAGGCTTAACGAAATCCGAAGGAGCTTGCTAGGTAGAGAGACATGGAGCAGATCAGTTGTTCTGCTGACTTGACACCTGGTTTGGGTGTCTTTGCCAGTTGTGAGTTGCCCTCACATAGAGTTGGGTCTCCGCACTCTGAGCCAACAACCAGCAGGCCTTTGGGACCTTTAAACGTATCAGCTACAACATAGAAGAAAAATAAAGCTGGGGTTAAGTGAAAACAGCCTGCCAATTCCCGACCATTCATCTCAAATACTATATCCAATTCAGGGTTTATTAGTCGTACAAAAACAACGTACAATTCCCAGCCTAAAACTAGCATCGGCAAAGCCAATAGGTCTGGGCTGGTTATGTTTCGCCTGCACAGCGCTTGAGCTGTTCTTGCGATTTCTTTTGTTTTTAATACATCTTATCGGTATCCCGAGAGTCAAGTACTCATTCCAATCCGCTTCAGTGGGTGGAACTTTTTTTCTTACATTAAGGCTGCACAGCGCTTTACTGATACTTATCTTCCCGTGGCTGCACGCATTTACGATACTGATCTTCAACTAAAGCTGTTCACACTGTTTAAGCCCCATTCACTGTAGAGACGTCAAGGACTGCTAAACTATCAGATAAGGTCTCTTCCCACGGAAAAGGCAGACAGCATCTAATAGTATGCGGGAATGATTGCTTTTCATTACTTTGTTGTGAAAAGCAGATACTTTAGCCTTAGAACATTTGTGACATTTCCTATTCATGCCTCAGTACGTTTCTTTGCACTTTGTAGGCATTATCAGATCGATTTTGACAACTTAATCTATTTGGTCATTGTGATCAAATTCTAAATGTTGTAATAAACATTGCACGTTAAGAGTAAAGTTGATCTACATAAACACGAACAAAGTGATTGCAGTGCTTTACATGAGCATGCTCCATGGTGCTCTAAAGAGAAGTTTTGACCTCCTTTATCCATTGGGACAGTTTCTTAAAATATTACAGGGCCAGCCAACTGCCGCAGTCTTGGATTGTAAACACGGTCATGTGCCTGTTCTAAAAGTATTGCTTGAGTTTTTTTAATTGCAGCTGTTCCTTCACAAGGGCCATGATTTCAATAGTGCAGCAAGTCCAGAGGCACTGGGACCAAAAGCTCTAGAAAACTCACTAAACACAGATTATTGCTACATTTTATTACTAAACAGACAGTCACAAATGCAGTTATCTTGAGGGCATTAGGGTCATGATCTGAATGGTGCAGCGGCACCAGGCCCAAAAGTTGTCAGAACTCTTCTAAACACATAAGACTGCTATATTTGACTACTAAATAAGCAATCACAATTGCAGTTACCTTGCAGTTAAAAGGGACTTGATTTGAATGATACAGCAGGTGCAGTGGCACCGGGGACAAAAGCTCTAGGGAAATTAGCAAAACAACCTCTATTCATATGTTTTATTGACTATTCGTCAGCATTTGACAAAATTGATAGGAGCATACTCTGGCAGAAGCTAATGGAAAAAAAAATACCATCTGCTCTCCTAAACCAGCTAATACTCCTCCATACAAAAACATGGGTTCAAGTCAAACTAGGAGATGGCAGGTTCGTGTCCCGGAAAATTCCAACAACCATGGGTCTCAAACAGGGGTGCGTACTGGCGCCAACACTTTTCAACTTATACATGTCTGATTTGCCGTCGGAACTAGACACATGTAATTCGCATGCGCCAAATTTAGGAGGGCTGCCACTTTCCAATCTCCTGTACGCAGACGACCTAGTGCTGCTGAGTCGAACCCCCATTGGCCTTCAACATTTACTAGATACAACTAGCAGTTATTCAGCAAACAATGGTCTATCCATCAACTATGACAAAACAAAAGTAATGAGGATTCATCCAAGAAAGGATACCTCCAAGTTCCGCTGGCATCTGGCCAATTCGACAATCGCAGTGGTAGACCAATACAAATACTTAGGAGTGATTTTAGACAATAGAGGCACATTTAACGCACAAAAAGATGTCATCAAAAGAAGAGGCAACTCTATTGCCGCCGCAATAAAATCCATTAAGCACACAATTACCGGTCCAAATCTTATTCCGTTATTACAAGTCTGGCGAGCAAAGCTAATTCCGGCAATCACTTATGGGAGCGAGTGCATGAGGGGAAGAGATGCAGCCACATTAGACAGCACTGTCTCAAGAGCGGCTAGAATGATTTTCGGTCTACCGAAGTACGTTTCACCGGCACAAATAAGGCTGGAATTCGGCCTGCAAAGCCAGGAATTAGCTCGTAAAGGAGCCTACGCCAAGAGTTGGTATAGAATCAAAAGAGCCGAAGCAGGAACACTGAATTCTTACCTATGGACCGAAATACAACAAAAGAGGGACTGTTCAGCTATGAGCTATCTGACCGCATCAAAAGACCGCCTTGGACTGGAGGATCTTTGGGCAGCATCAGGGTCTTACCAGAGTTTTAAACAAATTGTAAATAAGACAGTGAAAAAACTATCACTACTAGAAGACAAGGCGGCCCTTACAGAAAGAACCCACGGATGGTTTGTCGTGCAAAGTTATGATAAGCCCTCCGCGCAATCTTACCTAGGCATAGGCTTCAACCGGAGGAAGAAAGAAAAATATCTCCATCTCCGAATGGGCATTTTACCATCAGTGCAGCACCTTCCCCCTTGGAAACGATCGCCGGGCCAGACAACATGCCGCTTATGCAAGGAAGCAAACAAAAGTATAATACACCTTTTGTGCATCTGCAGAGAATTACAAGCTGAGCGACGCCAATTACTGAAGCCACACTTTAAAACTGAGGGGATAAGAACATGTAGGCAAGCAGTAATGGTATGCCTCGGAGGAAGGAACATCCAGCTGGCGCGTCGCTTCGTACAATTTATGGAAGCGGCAGGGGCGAAACTCGGCCGATAAACCGTTAGTATCATTCATTATTGCATCGCTCTTTAGTTTTTGCCTTTACAGGAAATAAAGATTGCCTCTCTTATGGACAATAGTTGCTACAGTATGACTTTCAAATGCAATCTACTTCTACCGCAGTCAGAAAGCAACTGGTTTGTGTAATTACACCTCTAACCAAACTGAGCATGTGTTTTATCAAATTTTAATCTTTTAGAATCTTATATTCTTCTTAAATGTTCAGGATCCGAAAACGTGTCAAGATACAGAACGATCAAATCTTTTATCAATGCACTGTAATGGATACAACATGGATATTTGCACAAAGATGTAAACACAATGCACTGAAGTTTTATGAAATGATACTTTGAGAAGTTTTTAAATCATGAACTTTGTTATTGTAATTTTTGCCACTTTCTTTCAAAGAGAAATTGTAAAGGTTTTAATTGACCGGACAATAAACTATTACTTACTTACTATTATTACTATTACTAAACAAGACAGTCACAAGTGCAGTTATCTAGCAGCAGTGCTGTAGCTACCCTCGCCTTTCTCCAGAAAAAATTATCTATGCGCTTGTCCTAGTTTGCCATACGCCTCAATTGCAGTTACCTTGGGGGGCGTGGCTTGACGCAAGGCAAGATGGCCGCAATGTAACGCGGCTCTGCCGGCCACCGAAATTATACTTCAACAATCCTGCGTTCCCTTCATCATCAAGCTAACCAGAACTAACGCATCTGTTGCGCTGAAACTGCGCTACCTGCTGTGCGCACTAGTGGCTAAATTGCTGACCCAGAAGTCAAGAAACGAGCATAGCCCACTGACCTATGCAGGGGAAAAGATGGCGGCCTCCTAGTCCCCAACGAGGCAGCCCAGAGACGGGACCCGAGGTGAGGGCCGGGCCTTTTCCTGTCGCGGGCTGCGGTGGAGCTGACGCCGTGGAAGGAGGTGCTCCGTGTGTGCTGCCGCAGCGGGATCGCCCCCGTGAGACGCCCCGGGACCGCGAGGTGTGCAGATCGGCGATACGCCTTGCGGCGCGTGTCTGGGCCTGAGAACGCTGAGAGGACGCTGTGCGGGTGACCGGGGCGGCCCTGTGGCGGCCCGCTGGGCTGGTGCATGGAGTGGAGCACTTCTTGGACTGCGCTCGCTGACTGGAGATGAGGACGGGCCCCCGGCGGTGTGTCGAGCCTTGACGCGGTGAGTGGCACCAATTAACCGCGCACGCACTGGATCCGGCGCCTCCCGTGCTGAGGTGAACTCGAAGGGCTGTGGCCGCGTGGTGAGGGGCCTGGGAGAGCCGAGGATCACGGCTGTGCAGCGGGTTGCGCTGCGACGCACAGGGAAATACAATGCTGGTATACACCCGTCCTGGAAGTGGGGACCGCCATCAGTAAGTGGCGCAGGGATATATGGCGAATGCAAGGGAGTAACGGTCACATGTGGACAGCTTGCTGTACCAGGCTACACTGGGACTACCGTCACACTGCCGAGAGCCACAGAGAATAGCAAGCTTAATTGGTATTGTCGGTGGGGTAAACTAGAAAGCTTACTTGGGGACATTGAATGTAACCGTCTATCTCACTACGACTTGCTGAACAAGGCTGTGAAACACGTGGGCACGCTGCAGCAGCCCTTCCTGCCTGTCGGAGCGTTGTTGGCCTTCCCGGAGCTCTGCGCTGCCCATCCCCGCTGCTGACCTATTGTGGGTGCCTGTCCAGATCAAGGCGTCTCACTTATCCTGACGCAGCAGAAATCCGGTGCACTTTGTCGAACATACCTCCGCATCCTCCGGCCCAGGGGAGAGCCAACATATCGGGTCTAGCACAGAAACACAGACGAGCTGGGTTGTGAGTGCACACTACCGCCCTAGGTATACAGATTCCACCGTGTGCCTGGCGACACCGCAGACTGGTAGCAATGGGTAAGCCTGACAAGCACCAACCGCGCCTTAACTTTGAGCTACGTAAATCCGGCAAGTCACAGCAGACTGCGGCCTCCGATTCAGAGCTCGAAACGGCTGCTGCTGCCCCGACCCCTTTAGAGAAAACGCTTGCTGCCATCCAAAACAGCCTACAAGCCATTAATGACAACATGGAGGCCCTTAATGGCCGTATAGACAACATCTCCGCTAAAATAGACAGACAAGGAGTGTGCATTGGCGAAGCGGAACAGCGCATCTCGAACACGGAAGATGGTCTGCAGAAAGTGGAAACAAAAACGACTGACATGGAAAAACTCCTTGCGGTTATCCAGGCCAAGAATGAAGACCTCGAATCGCGCTCGAGGCGCAATAATATACGCATTCTTGGCCTTCCAGAGTCAACGAATGTGGGCCGCCTGGAGACCTATGTGGAAACGTTATTGCGTGACATGTGCGGAGACGACACTCTCTCTGGGGTATTTCTTGTCGAACGGGCACATCGCACATTGGCGGCGCGCCCCCCCGGGTGCTCCGCCTCGGCCGGTAATTGCCCGCCTACTCAATTACCGGGACAGAGATACTGTGCTCCGTATTTCTAGACAGAAGGGCAATGTCAACTATCAAGGGAATAATCTCTCCTTTTATCCGGATTTTACGGCGGCGGTGCAGGCAGCCAGAAAGGAGTTCCAACCTGCAAAAAAGATTTTAATGGCTGATAACATCCCATATGCCATGCTATACCCGGCGCGGCTCCGCATAGGTATGGACGACAAAGCCAAACTATGTGCTAATCCGAAACAGGCCTTGGAATTTGGTAAAGCGCTTCGGAAAAAGAGGAAGACATCTGATGCTGAGGAATGACAGAAGAGATCATAAACATTAAAGACATCACTCACTGATGGAACCATATCAGATGTGGATTTCTTTGTTGCATCGCCAGGCCCGGGGGTGTGCCCTAGTGCCAATGGACTGACCTATTGCACCACTACTCTGCGTAGTTCGACTATGACAAGCTGAGGCCTTTATATCCTTTGCTGGACACGATTGCTTAGTTATTAACAGATATTTTTTTTTTCTTTTCTTTTTTCTGATACAATATGCAGCAAACCATTGTGCCCTACGATTTTTCTTTTTTACAGCTGTTGTAAGGTTGCTTTAAGGAGCAAGTTCTAGCTATTGGTGGCCACCTCCCTGGTCCACCTGGGAGCTGGTTGTGTCGCGATGCCCCCCTGAACGGGTATACCCCACTTTACTATGCATTTGTTTTTGTATTTTTTATGGTGTTACTGGGTAATCTGGGATGGCTTTGGCAGATTGGGGTTGCTAAAGTGGGAGGGGGTGTGGGGATTCAGTAGTATCGTTTTGGGGATTGTTCAATGTGATTGTGTTGTTACACAACAGATGGTCATATCTCATACACAGATATACATCGGTCGTTTAGGGACCAATTCCATACTAGTAAACATACTAACAAACACTGGAGGGTGAGGGTTACAGATGTCTAACCTGGAATGTGCGCGGGCTAAAATCCCTAGAGAAAATTGGCCACGTTTTTGCCTACTTGGACCGACATTTGGGCTGGTGGACATCTGGAGGATACATAATGAGGCAGTAAGGGCAGGCACACATGCCACACCAGCGCACAATAGTTGGTCGAGGCTAGACTATTGGCTTGTCAGTAAGGGGATAGCGAACTGGGTTACCGAGGTGGTCACCCTTCCGCGCACTTTATCAGACCATATCACCCTGTACAAATGACTTTTCATATCCCGCTCATGACACGCCGCCCTTTCACATGCCGATTACGGTCGGAGGCCTTGCTCGACCCAATATATGCTGACACTATTCGAAAAGCCGTAATACAGTTCTTCGAAATAAACGCTGGCTCCGTTGATAGTGCCGCCACACTATGGGAGGCATTTAAGGTTACGATACGGGGGTTTGCATTGGCACCACTGCCGGCCTACCAAGAGATATCAGAGGACAACTAGCTAAAATGGAGACCTCGCTATCGGCTCTGGAAACTGACTACACAGTAAAACCTAGTCAGGAGACACTGTCTCGGATTCATGCGCACATCCTCGACTACGACACATTGGCAGAATCTGAGATTTGTTACCTTTCACGCCGGCATGTAGCCAGGGCTTATGGAGAAGGAGGCAGGCCTAGTCGGAATCTAGCTGCCAAACTCAAACATCATGCAGAACAACACTGTATAGACAAACTTACTGATCCCCAAGGGGTAGAACACTACTCGCCCATGGAACAGGTGGCTCAGTTCCGAGATTATTATGTGGCAATGTATGACTCACGGACAGTCGCGCCCGAGCTCGATGTAGTAGAATATTTGGCAGATATTGCCTGTGCATGGCTGGCAGACGGTCACCGTGACTACTTAGCTCAACCCATTGCGGACTCAGATATCAAAGCTGCTATACGTGACCTGCCTAACAAGAAGGCACCGGAGCCGGATGGCCTCACGGCCGAGTTCTATAAAGAATTCGCAGATGTCATCGCGCCTCACTTATTAGAAATGTACGCGGAGGCACACGAATCTGGTATCCTTCCACCGTCCCTCCGACAAGCACTAATCATTACTATTTTGAAAAAGGACAAACCACCCGATAAATGTGAGTCGTACAGGCCCTTGTCTTTAATAAACTTAGATGCCAAGATACTTGCGAAAATTCTGGCTACTAAACTCCAACCCTTGATGCCCCTTATTGGTTCTTCCAGACCAATCTGGTTTCATACCAGAAAGATCCACGTCCCACAATCTTCGAACCATCTTTGCGATGATGCACATACTTGACCCGAACTTACAAGCGGCTGCGGTAATGCTAGACGCGGCTTAGGCGTTCGATTCAATAGAATGGGGCTACATGTTTTATGTTGTCCAGAGGATGGGATTCCCACCGCTATTTCTGGGATGGATACGACTGCTCTACAATGACCCGTCTGCCCGAGTGGGAGGTTTGACATCCGAACCCTTCCAAATTAAACGTGGCACAAGACAGGGTTGCCCCCTATCGCCCCTGCTGTTCGCCCTGGCACTCGAGCCTCTGGCCTGTGTGATCCGTCAACGGCATAGGGAAACGGCACTTAATTTTGTACACCGCCCGGTGGGCATCTCGCTCTACGCGGACGACATGGTCTTGTTCGTTAGGGAGCCAGATCGCTACCTTACACGTGTACTGAGAGAATAGATCAGATTTGGACTCTTCTCAGGGCTTGCGATCAATTGGGATAAATCGGTGATCATACCCCTGACAACTAACACATCCCCACCGGCTATGGAATATCCTTTACTGTGGTCCTCGGATCCTATTAAATACCTGGGTGTGTGGATTCATCGGGATCCGGCAGTCGTCATCCAAGAAAACTATGGGCGTGCCTGCGCCAAACTTGATCAGCAGATTGAAAGATGGACCGCATTGCCGCTGTCCCTCGCTGATCGTATTGCGCTCATAAAAATGGTTATTCTACCGAGATTTCTCTACCTCTTCTCTAACATCCCAATAAAATTGACAACAATTTTTTTAAACTGTACGAACTGCTCTACACAAGCTAATATGGGGGGGCAAACGGGCACGCATCGGTTGGGCAACCCTAACGTTGGACTATGACAAGGGCGGGTTCAGCGCGCCAGATTTGTACACATACTATCTCAGTGCCCAAGCACAGTATGGGAATTATTGGTTTCACCCGCATGCATACACTCCACACGTTGCGGTAGAAGATGGCGATGCCTCTGTCAAGTATTATCACACATACTAGACGGAGTACCCCAAAAACGGAAATTAATACAATTGACGCCACTATTGCAGCATGGCACTCCATAGGCAGACTTGCTTCTAAACTCCCTATATATGCCCCCGCGTTGCCCGTTGCACACCATGCTGCCTTGTCGGTGACACAAGAAGACGGCCCTGTGAGATCATTAAAAGAGGCGGGATTAGTCACCATGCACGATCTATACCCAGATGGCAAATTTCTCACAACTGAAGATCTTCAATATATTACTAATCCCACACCGCTATTTCAATTCACTATTTACAGACTCCGTCATGCAGTTAAATCACATTATTCAATGTATCCGGAGGAGCCACCCGCCCTGCAATCGCTACAGTTAGTACTAACCACTCCCACGCGCAAGAAGCTAGTTACCAAATTGTACAAAGCGATAAGAGCTGAAACAGTCAGGGCCCCAGATAAAAGCCTTGCCCGTTGGAACAAGAAACTGCCTAACCCCCTAACGCCGTCAGAGTGGTAACATATTTGTAAGCTTACCAGCCAACTCACTCCCAATGGCAACTTACGAATCATACACTTTAAATTTATCCATCAGATCTATCACACGCCCCTCAAACTATTTAAATATGGTGTACGTGACTCTGATAGATGTAAACGTTGTAACCAAGATGCTGACTTCTGGAATTTAGCATGGGAATGTGGGCTGGTGGCTAGATTCTGGGAGAAAGTGGTACAACATAGATCTACGATGTCTGGGATTGAATTGCACTGCACGCCCTTGATATGTTTATTGTGCTATGTTCCGCATGCGAAAGGAACATTGGGTAGATTCATACGAATTGCACTATTAATGGCGAAACGGCGAGTGGCTGTGACCTGGGAGGGTGTACTGGCTCCGAGGGTTGAACATTGGCTCAAAGATCTGGTATACTGCAAAGAAAAATTGGAGCTGTATGCGGAAGAATTGCCAACATCCTCCAAACCCAAAGACATCTGGGAGCCACTACGTCAATTTTTGCAGCAACAGGCCTCGCACAACTCAACGGAAGCAGAAATTTGATGATATCTGTGAACTGGAAACCTCTTTGTGATGCCAACTGAGATCACTCAGTTACATGTAATTAATAAGGTTGTGTACTAAACAATCACACTTTGTTTTTGTTCGTTTCATTAATGTGCTGCCCTGCGTGGTAGCAGGGTGGATCATCTTTGCTCTGAAAATGCAATGAAAAGAGTTTAAAAAAAAAAATTGCAGTTACCTTACATAAAAGGGGCTTGATTTGAATGGTGAACCAGGTACAGTGGCACCCTGACCAAAAGCTCTAGGCACCCCACTAAAAATCTAATATTGCTATATTTGACTACTAACCGGCGGTCACAAGTGAGTTACCTTACACATTGCTATATTTGACTACTAAACTGGCAGTCATAAGTACAGTTAATTATCTAGCAAGTACTAGGGTCATGATTTCAGTAGTGCAGCAGGTGCAATGACACGGGGACTAAAAGCCCCAAGCACCCCACTAAACACCTATTATTGCTATATTTTATACCTAAACAGGCAACCACAACTGCAGTAACCTTGCATAAAACAGGGTCATGATTTGAATGGTGCAGCTGGTGCAGTAGCACCATGCCCAAACGTTGTCAGAACTCCTCTAAACGTATGAGTTACTTACCTTCGGTAACGATGTATCTGGTAGAGACGTTGTCTAGCCGCAGATTCCATAACTTAGAATATCCCCAGGCGTCAGTCTGGATCGGGAAAATTTTGCGCAGCAGTACCTCTGCGCGCCGGGGGGCGGCACCTCCTGGCTCCGCCCTGACCACGTCCCCGGACATGGTGTCAGTGGAGCCATATAGGACCCTCCCGGCGCGCTGACGTCAGTTTTCTTCGAAGGAACTTTTCCGCGCCACAACGCTGAGCCCCCAGCAAAAACTGTGAGAGTATGGGAACAGTGTGCGAATAAAAAAGAAATTGGTGAGAGAGAAAGAACCAAAGGGTGAGAAAGCACCATGAACGACAGTGAGAAGCACAGTCGACTGAAAGGTGTTGAAAAGGAAAGAGCAGAGCAATACTCTGAGAAGCTATTTCGCAACAGCGAAGTGAATGACACCCCTGAGGGAAATGGATGTATAAAAAGAAGACTGAGGCAGACGACAGAATGTCTGCACCAAATGAAGTGAATGAAAAGAGCAGAACAGTATCCTGAGAAGCAACCCCGCAAAAGCGAGAGAAGCCCTCTCCTGAGGCAAGACGGCAATGAAAAGAGCCGAGAGCGACAGGCAAAAAGCTCTAAACCATAGGATTAAAGAAAAGAAAGAAATAGGGAGACTGTCCCCCGTGATAGATCTATTGGACTGAGGAACAGGCCAGAAAGACCTCAAAACTAATGGACTGTGGGAGTGTCAACGGAGAAGGTGGGTGGGAGGGTAGAGAACACCAGTAGGCCCCATACTGAAGGAAACCGATGTGGAAAAACGCAGAAGGACACCTGAACTCACCGCCCAAGCATGAGATTGGTGGGAGCAGAATAAGTAAATCCAAGGAATAAGCCTGACGGGGAGGGAGGCGAAAGATACCGCCCCGTAGAAGGACAAGCCACCCCAAAGGAGGCGAATGCAGAAAACCCCACCTGAAAAGGTCCTCGCAGATCGGGGAGGATGGGTGGGCGTTAAGGAATCTGCGGCTAGACAACGTCTCTACCAGATACATCGTTACCGAAGGTAAGTAACTCGTACATCTGATAGAGACATCTAGCCGCAGATTCCTTAACTTAGAATAGATACCAAAGCCATACCCCATAGGAGGCGGGTCTGCGACAGAACCCCACTAAGTTCCCAAGGGAACAGAAGTGTGAACCAGTGGACTAAACACAGTGGGGGCAGCACTGCCAGAGTGGCCAACACCGGACTAGGATACTACGTATGGAGTGGCCAACAATGAGAGGCAAAGGCATCAAAAGCCGCCAAGGGCGGAAGGAAAGCCCTGTTGGTTAAACAGTGTTGAAAGGGAGCACAGAACCAGACGGTCAGCGCGGAATGAGAGTGGATATCTTCTGTAAAGGAAGAGGAACTAAATGTAGGATGTGAGGGATCCGCAGGATCCGATGGACCTTCAAAAGAGAAAGGTCCAGCTAGGGTACAAGAATGGACTGAGTCCGAGCATGCAGGACAGACATGCATGACAGTGAAAGAAGCACTGTGGAAGTGGGAACAGCAGCGGAAGGATGCTGACGACGCCCAGGATGAGTCAGTGTTACTGGAAACACAAGACCTGCCAGTGCACCATTGCCCATGCACCGGACATGTGAAAAGGCGGGCATCAAAAGGCAGAATGGCAGAGAATGATGGCAAGAACCAGTGCTACGCACATGGGGAACAGAAGTACACAAGAGACACTGTATGTACCGCCAGAATCACACCACGGAAAGGGAAAGGCACCATGATGCGCCACGAGCAAAAGCTGAGATTCGAGAGACGCATCACCAGGGTGTATCGCGTGAAAGAGAGCCGGCAAAACTAACACACGTAGAAGACTTGCGCTCACGAAAAGTGAGGAACAAGACCACAGCCACCGCAAGAAGGACCATGCATGCGGGAGGGCTGGGTGTGTGTAGAGCGCCGGACAGGAGAAAAGAAGACAGGACGCAGCCCGGTGGATGAGTCGAGAAAGAAAAAACACCATAGCACCAAAAGCCATGTAGCAGCGGTACCGGACAGAGCAATGCCCAGAGCCAGACGCAACAGCCACAGGCGGTAGGGAGGATCCACTGTCTACCGCGAGACAGACAGGGAGGCCGAGCAGTACTGGAAGGAGACAGTACAAAACGTACCGGAGGAACAAGAGTGGAGATACGCACAATAGCCCACCAGACAAACAATGTTCTGAGGAGAACACTCAACACTCCCGCTGAGAGCAGCAACCGCAGCCCGAAGGAAAGCACGACAACACCTGCGCGGAATGCAGCAGGGAAATGGGAAGCTCTGGCAGGGGAAGTGACCAAATAATCAAGGCACAAGACAATGAACAGCATCAACGTCTGGGGCCAGAACACCACCATGGAGAGCGAAGTCCAACCATGAAAGGACTACGCAGCATGGATATAGGAGAGTAGAACTAGGCAACGTAAAGTTGCTGGAAAACGCACCAGCCCATGACAGCGAGCATACTAGGGAGCAGTCATCGTACGCTTATAGAACACACAAGGATAGTGCCGAGCTAGCTGTGCGTGCTCTGGGACAGCGACGGGGCCCTATAGTAGGCCGGCCACAGATGGAAAGGCCGCAGCGAAAGAACCACAATGAGACGGGAGGGACCTGTAAAGCCCTCCTGGCCTGAAGAAGTGGATCAGTAAGATGCATGGGAGTACCACAGACCAGCAGCCGACACCATGAGAGGGCCCAACAAATGGACTGCAAGAAGGTCCCGGAAGGGCCCGCAGCAGCAGTGTTTAAAACGTGCAGGCACAGCCGCAGGACAACCTAGTGAAAAGGTCCCCACAGAAGCGTACAAAGACTACTGTGGGAAGAAGGCAGCTATACAATAGCTAACAAATACCCCACATAGGGTAAGTTTCAACCCCAACAAGGGGCACCTCTTGAGCGTGAGCTCATAGACAGAGGATGTAAAATGGTAACACAGAAACCACAGGTTCTGAACACATAACCGTTGGAGTAAGAGTCTGCAACCTTAACCACTAGGCCATAGTGACTCAGAAAGATAAGCAGCGGACCTGCTGCAGGAAAGAAAGAAAAGACGGCGAGAAGCCTCCCAGGCCGTTCAGGTATTACAGCATGAACCCAGGGCCAACACGAAGCAAAGACAACAGAGCAGAGGGGGAGGACAAGGACCGCAACCGGAACAAAAACTACGGAAGGGTAGACAGAAGGCGGTGAACCGCAGAGTCCGCATGTGCGTCAAACAGGGACACACCATCAAATGGCAAATCCCGGAGACTGTCACGGACATTCTCGGGGAAACCCCCGTCGCGCAGCCAAGCATGGCGGCGCAGAGCAACGGACCTCGCCATTGCCCGACCCACCGAATCGGTAGAGTCAATGGCGGACCGAATGGTAAAGCGCGCCATCTCTCGGCCTTCCTGAAGGAGACGAGCCATGTCAGCCCGAGTACTCTCAGGGAGAGTAGGCAAAAGACACTCCACAGAGTCCCAAAGGGCACAAGAAGCCCGGGCAAAGACGCAAGCCGTGTTCAGAGCACGTAAGGCTGAACTAGCGGACGCAAAAATGCCGCGTCCACATGTCTCCAACCAACGAGACTCCCTAGTAGGAGGCTGCAACAGAGGTGGAGAGGAAGGCTGCGTGGCCAAAGAGACCTGGACTGCGAGGCCCTGAGCCCCAGGCTGAAGTGACAAACAGGCTGGGCTCCCAGGGGCCGGACGATGCCTATGCGCAATGGCCCGGTCGACAGCATCTCCTGAAGAGGGCCGTGCCCACGTCCCGAGAAGGGCGTCGAACAACAAGCCGCTAAAAGGCAGCAAGGGCTCAATATCCACCGCACCCTGGTGGAGGAGATCCAATAACAGATCGGAGGACAAGGAGACAGAAGGAGGGTGCAAGTGTAAAACAGCTGCAGCCCTGCGAACACCCCGTAAAAACAAAGCAGTGGGCGTCCTGGGGGGTGACAACAGCCCATCTGTAGGGGACGGTTGCAAGCTGACACGTCCCACAGCAGGAGGAACAAGGGGCCACTGCCCCCATGGCATTGGAGCCAACCGGCGTGGAGACAAGTCCGGGCACACCGGGTCTGTGTCTTCTGGAAGCGGAGAACCAACAGGTGCCGGCGACCGCTCAGGCGTCGAACGACGCCGCTCCGACGTCGAACGACGCCGAGATGGCGCAGAACCGACGTCCACGAGGGGCGACCCGGCTGGACGAGCCGGCGGCGACGTCCCCACCACCGAGAGGTGCGGAGAAGGAGCCTGAGGACAAGGAGGCGACAGGCATGGTGCCGCCGGCGCCGCTGATGCCGAAGTCGATGCAGGGAGCTGCCAGGGGCTATGCGGAGACAAGGCAGAATGGCACGGCGTGGGGCTGGAAAGCCCATCGGGGTTGAGACCCGACGCCAGAACGACTCTGGAGCCGGAATCGAGGCACTCGGCCGACGCCGAGGGCGAACCCGCCAGCGGAGATCCGACCTGAATGCCTACCTCCACGAAGGCGCGCCAGGGAGAGGAGGTGACCCGAAGATTGAGTGCAGAGCCTTGTAATAGGCTTCCATCTGGGGCCGAGTCGCACCAGTACCCAGAAAGGGCGGGTAAATGGAGGCCGACTCCGGGGGGCACGGCTCCGTGAGGGAACGGGAACCACGGCCCCCATCGTCACGTGGAAGCGAGGACTTCGACTTCCGTGACTTGTGTTTTGACTTACCTGTAGACGAGCGACGTTCGCGGGAACGACTCCGGGAGTTGACGCGGAGAGAAGAACCAACCGGAGAACGTCGGGGAGACGCCGTGCGGGATATCCGGGCAGCCAAGAGCTTCATCCGGCGCTCCCGTAGGGACTTCGGGCGCATCTGCCGGCAGGCGGCACACTCCACGGAGTCGTGGTGCGATCCAAGACACCACATACAAATGGCGTGCGGGTCCGACGCCGACATCTGCCGTGAACAAGTCTCGCACACTTTAAAGCCCGAAGGACGTCGAAAAAGGGCCTGAAGAAAAACAGGCCAGAGGAACAGCTGAATCCCGGATCCGCGTTGGAACGCGGAAAAGAAGGGAAACTGACGTCAGCGCGCCGGGAGGGTCCTATATGGCTCCACTGACGTCATGTCCGGGGGCGGAGCCAGGCGGCACCGCCCCCCGGCGCGCAGAGGTACTGCTGCGCAAAATTTTCCCGATCCAGTCTGACGCCTGGGGATATTCTAAGTTAAGGAATCTGCGGCTAGATGTCTATCAGATACATAATATTGCTATATTTGACTACTAAACAGGCAGTCACAATTGCAGTTATCTTGCAGTTAAAAGGGACTTGATTTGAATGGTGCAGCAGTGGCAGTGACTGGGGCCAAGAGCTCTCGGGACCCCACTAAACCCAGATTATTGCTCAATTTTACTACTAAACAAGACAGTCACAAGTGCATTTATCTTGTAGGCAATAGGGTCATCATTTGAATGGGGCAGCAGGTGCAGTAGCACCAGGACCAAAAGCTCTAGGCACCCCACTAAACACCTACTATTGCTATATTTTAATACTAAACAGGCAGTCACAAGTGCAGTTACCTTGCAGACAACAGGATCATGATTTCAATGGTGCAGTAGCACCGGGCCTAAAAGTTGTCAAAACTCCTCTAGACAAAAAATATTGCTACATTTGACTACTAAACAGGCAGTTACAAATGCAGTTACCTTGCAGTTAAAAGGGACTGGATTTGAATGGTGCAGCAGGAAGAGTGGCACCGGGGCCAAAAGCTCTAGGAACCCCACTAAACCCAGATGATTGCTAAAATGTAAAACTAAACAGGCAGTCATAAGTGCAATTGCCTTGCAGACAACAGGGTCATGATTTCAATGGTGCAGCAGGTGCAGTGACACTAGGACGAAAAGCTCTAGGCACCCCACTAAACACCTGTTACTGCTATATTTTACTACTAAACAGGCAGTCACAAGTGCAGTTATCTAGCAGTCACTAGGGTCATGATTTGAATGGTGTAGCAGGTGGAGTGGCACAGGCCCAAAAGGTGTCAGAACTCATCTAAACATCTGATATAGCTATATTTTACTACTATACAGGCAGTCACAATTGCAGTTATCTTGCAGGTACTAGGGGAATGATCTGAATGGTGCAGTGGCACGGCCCAAAAGTTGTCAGAACTATTACACATAATATTACTATGACATCAATTAATTCTATTATTTCCCTCTTTCATTTTTTAAAATTTTGCTGTTACTTACCCGCACTAGTAACAGCACAATATAGTGGCTTTTTGTACATAAACGAGTCAAAACACGTAAACAGACTTTCTGTAACTTATATTGTACAACTACTTAGCAAGCTACAAAAAACACAACTTGGACAGGGGACCTACAGCAAAAGGATAAGGCACCAATCACTTATAGTTAAACCAATGAAATTCGAGATTTATGGACTATCCTGTGTGCATGCTCCTAAAAGTGCCCCCTGTCCAGGAACACCCCTATTAAACACCTAGGGAAATCATATAAACAAACTAGATCAGGGCTGCACCACTACCACATGAACGGATTAATGCATATGGTTGAAATCAAATAGGCCTTCAGTCAGAATAATTTCTTCTTTATTATTTTGTTCTTAAAAAGCCACAGCCAACGCGTTTCGTCCTGTCACGCAGGACTTCTTCAGGGCGTTCAAAAATGCACAATATGCGAAAGGCGATAGGTAGTAGCCCCACTTTCTACTGAGAGAGGACCTGACCACTGTTCTTCTGGTCACCATCCAGGGTCCTGGTTCCTACCCACTCATCAGCTATCTTGCACAGTTCCCTAGGACTAGACAGCTTAGAGTCCACCAGATGCTAGTGCAACTTCTCTGAACGACAATTTGCTAAAATGTGCTCCTTCGCCAACAGATTGTACAGTCCTTCAAATGTACCTACTTTATTACCTTTAATCCACCCATCCAGTGCCTTAACTGAGGTGTCAAAGAAGTCCACTTATGTTTGTGTGTTACCTTTCTGAAGGGATCTAAGCTTCTGCCTATACTCTTCAGGAGTTACCCCAAAAAGCTCAACAAGGGCAGCCTTCATCTGGGTGTAGAATTCAGCTACCTCCTCCTCTAGTGTAAGTAGCCTATCTCTACCAACCCTTGGTACTAACTCCCACAGCCATGTTCCCCAGTATTGTGTCCCTACCTTCCCTATCTTAAAAGCACTCTCAAATGAGGTGAGACACTTGTCAATGTCATACCCTGGAACATAACTTGGGGCAACCCGTTTGGGAAACCTTACATCAGGGGCACCCCCATCAGAACCTTCAGATCTGCTGCCACCATCTTCTCTGGGCTCCAAGCCCAGTCTGGCCCGATTTTCCTCTAGGGCCAACCTTTTTTAAGCCAGAGCTAGGCCCTCTCCAAGTCCAGGGTTGCCATGCTCTCCTGTATGGATATCTGGCTGTGTTCAAAGCCAGCCAGGCTGTGTGCCCTGGGAACCCACCTTGGCCCTTCCGAAGTTGGGTTTCTTTCTGCCCCACTGGCTCCACTGCACAGGATGTGATTGTTCTCAAACACCTCTTTATACCTACTACCTTAGGGCAATTACTTCCTCAGGCATGGAAGTTCCCTGGGAGCCTCCTTCCAGGCTCACAGGGACTTAATCAAAGCAGGCTTCTTGGCATTAGCTCCCATTGTGATTTTTCGCTCTCCACCAAATGTCCTCAGATCATCCCTCTTGTATGAGGAGAGATTTGCCAATTTGAGGTCCATGTCTCCTTGTTGAAAAGTGGCTCCTCAGCTGTGTGTCAAAAACTTGTGGAAAACATTTCCCTCCTTTACTTGAACTTGTAAGAAACTTTTGCTAAACTTTTCAAGAACTCTCCTCCACTCCTTTGAGTTAGTTTAAAAAAAAAAACATTTTAGAGAGAGAGAGAGTACCCTGGAGCTCAACAATGTCCACAAAAAATACTTTATGGGAGCAAGAACTTTTTGTAGTTGTTCAACTATGCAGATTCTCAGAGAGCTCAACTTCAACAACTGTACGGTACTTCTTAACACAAGCGCTGGATCCCACCACTGCCATCAATGTGAGGAAATGGAGTGTATTATATAGTGTGGCTGTGCGACCTCACCATGTAATAGATTTACCAACCCCTTTAGGTTCAGTAGGTTTCGTCTGTAAAACCCTCAGCTCAACCCTGGGTAGCTGTGGTACTGAGCTGCAAGGTTTGAACAAAGGAACAAGTGTTAAGCATTTAAACAGCACCAAAACATTTGAAGAAATCGAGAAGACACTCAAATCTGACACCAATTTATAGAAATAGACTGTATTTTTATAAGATTTTAGACACGAGAACAAAAAGATCACCCGGAGGGTTCCGGAGATATAGATTTTACAAACAGTAATAAATCAATGCAGTGTCACTCAATGCAAATAAGCTTTGGCAAAGTCAACGAATTATACACTTAAAAACGTTTTCAAAGAAAACATATGGAAGTGTCAATACAAATGGTTAGAAGTACTTTGGGCGACTAACTCCAGCAAGGAGCTAGTCAGAGGGACCAGCAAGGTCCTCAAGAACAGTTACCTTCACAGAAGAAGCAGTCTTTCAGCTGCTCTGGGTTCTTTATCCGCGTTGTAATGGATTCCTATGGAGTGGTCCAGATGCAAGGGATGAAGGATGCTGAAGGTGCTCCAATGATTCTGTGGATGCGATGCGGTCAACAGGGTTCTTCCTGCAGGGATTCCGCAGTCCACGAAGATGGTGAGGGGGTCCTGGTTGCAGGATCAACGTCTCAAGAAGTCCTCTCCGGTCTAGTCCAGTCTCCCGTTGTCACGGTCACAGGCCAATCCTTCTTGGGTCAATAGCTCACTTCTGAGGGTTCCCTTCCACCGGATGAACACTTCCTTTGGAGTGTGGCATCTGGCTATCCGGGGATGGACCATTCTGCCCACTCCCAAGATGGCAAGACCCCCCTCTCCTAGTGTACATACCTCAGTAGCCCACCCCCAGAGTGTGGCTAATGCCCCTGGGGAAACTGGTTTCCCTTCTCTGCCTCCCTGCGTGCCTCAACATGGGGCAGCACTCCCCTGGTGCTACATATCTACTCTTCAAAGGTGGTTTCACCAGTGAAACCAGCCATTTGGGGCTAACACCCAAGTGGCTTCTCCTGCAGGAAGCCACTTGGGTGTTAGCCCCAAATGGCTGGTTTCACTGGTGAAACCACCTTTGAAGAGTAGATATGTAGCACCAGGGGAGTGCTGCCCCATGTTGAGGTGACCTCTCCGTTGCCTGCTATCCTTCATTGTTCTCCTTCCTGAGGGCCGTTAGCACGTCTCTCCAGGAGAGCAGAAAAGGGTCTCGTGGAGCACGTGTGCTCAGGAAGGCACAGGAGTTTTAAAGGTAACAAAGTGGCAGCTTTGCTAAAGTTGCACACTGCAACAAGTTACATTAATTTAGACTTTAGATGCAAGTCAGACTTAATGTAATGAGTTGACTGATACCTTGAGTGCCCACTTTGGTCGCACCGCTCAGGTGTTAGCACAGCTGAGGGGTCACCATGTAACCCTGTACTCACCCACTGTACGACCAAGTCTTTCCCCAGTAAAAACGTCTGTTTTGCATTTTTATCTGTCAGGACATGTAAAGCACATGTCATATGCTGTACCCTGCCTTTAGGGATCAGTGGGGCTCCAGAGGTAGACATGTGGTGGTTTCAATGGAAAAGTCGGGCTAGCAGTGTACAACCTTTACCAGTCTGCAGTGGCGGACTGGGGGACTTGCTTTACTTGGAGGACCACCAGGGTGGCCCAATCAGTGTTGCATGCCCTGGGATACCCCTCTAACTTACATGCCCTGGGCACCAGGGTACCATTTACTAGGGACTTACAGATAAGTTAGCCATTTCCAATTGGGTATAGCCAATTCGACATAAACTTTAACGTCAGGGCACTGGTACAGATGTCTGGTTAGCAGGTCTCGGAGCACTCTGTCGAAAAAGCAGTGGCATCAGTTGGAAAACTTGGGGGTGACCACACAAAAATAGGCATTTCCTTACAAATGCAATTTAATGGTACTTTGAAGCTCGCACAATCACTTACGAATATTCTCCCCCTGCTGCATTAGTATGAGTGCCAACCACCATTCACACCAAGGAAACCAAGATGAGAGCACTCCTGATGTATACATTAATCTATCAAATTGTCAGATTCAGATGAGGACAACATGAATTTTGAATAAACTTAAGAGCACTCCTGCTCAAATTACATTAGAATGAGAATACTAAAATTACTGAGCCATATAAAAAGTACTACTGACAACGGTTTCTCCACTACACAAAACTTACTTTCTGCTGATTACCTTTCTTCCCAAGTTACCATTATAGAAATTCTTCCCACACTACTCTATGTTCTACCTCAACCCTCCTACTGCCCAATGCCGTCCACATATCATTTTGTATTAATCTCGCATATTATCAGATCATCACCCTTAAAAAATGATCGCCATAGTCAAAAGTACTTATCCATCTTGCACTACTTTCATCCTTCCAGCCCGCAAGTATCACACCTTCTTGCCATTTCCTCTAAAGTTAAACTCTTGATTAAATCCTTTCTTCATATTTGGGTACAGAGATAAAGTTTTTAAAGAAATATAGAATTGATCCTTCTTGTCTGTGCAACAACTGCACAATGTTTCTATATTCTATTTTCTCCACAATATTTTAACAACCATTTTTTTCTCTCCTCAAATAATCTGATTGTATTCCAAATAGGTTGCCATGCTCTACAGAACCTGCACACTTGCATGTTGCCAACTTCATCACCACAGTGCATCACAATCATCTCATCAATTCATCATATTCCTCGATTCTTTACTACTCTTCATTAAAATATTAGACATCTCTTGTACTTCCCTCAATTGGCCACCATATTTCTGAACGCTCTTTCTTGGTTACCTGGAACTCAAGATCTGCCAACCCCTCACTTCTGTTGGCGTTTCCAAGGGTGCAGTCCCAAGTCCACAGCTTTTCTCTCTTTGCACCACCTTTATTATTTAAGATGGTTGTTGCCCCCATTAAAGATTTCACAATACAGCACTCATTGGCTGGACCTCAATCACATATTTTCCTCTAAATTACCTATCCAATCTGTTTATCACTGTGCTCCATAAATCACTTGTGCTCTTATGTAAAATATATCTGACCAAAATACAATGGCTATCAAAGTAAAATAATTAAAAAAAATAAACAGAGAAGTTTATAATTTGACCAGATTAGGGAGAGTTTGAAAAGACATTTCAGTTTAAATAAAGGTGGGTCTGCTCTTAAGTCCAGGAATTTCAGAATTGGAGAACAGAGAAAGCGACTGATTCTTACAACAGAAGAGTCGTAACTCTAGCGAAAACCTGTGTGTTAAGTATTAGCTTTTGCTTACTTAAGATAATGGTAGAAGTTAGACCTAGAAAGCATATGGAACAAACGTGATGAGGGTGGGTAAACTTAGGTGAATCCTCCTGCAGCAGAATTATGGAAGGTTGGCTATGTAAAAATTAATATACTTCGGTCATACACTATCACAAACAGCTTGTACTAATTCAATATAAAATTATTTGACACTACTGCAAACAGTATTCCAACATATTAACATTGAAACAACTGCAAGGTGTGCGTGGCTTGGCCGCTCAAGAAGACGGGACGAAGCTAGGAGAGCTCCGTAGTGAAGTACGAGAGAATCAGCATTTTTCCTGCATTTCCAGCTGTAATCCCACTGCCTGCGGCAGGGAAAAGCCATGACAGAAGGCGCGGGCTCTCGCTGGAGCTGAAGGTTGTACAGGCGCCGAACAGAACGCCTGTACAACCTAGGCTGATGTGGGCAACACCCTTGATCATGTTTCCCGCCGGACTGGCGACTGCAGGTTGGGGCCCACAAAGAGTGACTCCGGCACCACCCTGGGCTTCGAGGGGGTGCTCAAACACAGCCACCACCGGGGGAACTTGAGCTTTGACTACCGACACCTGAGACAAGGGGGTGGGCCCTAGGCTGGAGTCTGCCCAGCCTGTGGCATGGAGACCCGCAAGGGGCCGGAGACTCTGGCAAGGCCCTGCAGAACTTTCGGAGACCGGGGGCCCCACGATTACCCCCACTGCTTGACGCATCTCCCTCCATGAATAAGGGGGGACAGCAGGATTAGGTTCTGCAGGAGCAGAGTGGAAGTTAGGCCCCAGGCGCGACAACCAAGCGGCCTGGCGGGCTCAGGGCGACACTCTCTTGCAGAATCGCTCACTGGCTGGGGACCGTGCTGCGGGGGCTTGAAGCAAGTAGGCCTGTACGAGGGGGGGAGTTCAGGTGCCCCTCTCCATCCAGCGGGAGCACATGAGAAGTATCAGACCACTAAAAGGGCGCGACTGTGGGCTGCTAATACCCACTATTGGAGAGCAGGCCCCAAGTTGAGACCCACGGGACCCGCAATAAAGCGTGAGGCCTGGACCCTGGGCCCACAAGACTGACAGAGCCATACAACCCTGGATTAGGTTCAGACTCTGGGGGGGCCACGGCCGCCCTACCACGCGGCCTGATGAGGGGGCCCTATCGTGGCGCTGGCCCCTGCCGCACCCACATCCAATACCCTGATAATATGAGACAGATCACTCATTTACACCAGAACTGTTGTGGAGGCCATCTGTTGGAGATCAGGCCCTAAGTTGAGAACAACAGGGCCCGCAGAGGTGTGAGAAGCCTGGTGCCAGGGCTCAAAATACTAACAAAGCCTTACAACACTGGATTGGGCTCAGCCTCCAGGGGGTCCGCTGCGCCTCTACCACACTGTCTGGTGAGAGGGCCAGTCGTGACACCGGCCCCTGCCGCACCCACATTCAAGACGCCGGCAACAACAGGGGACAACCCCCATTCACTACCGCAAGAACTGTTATGGAGGCCATCTGATCCTCACTCACCAGGGACCCCCTCCAGACGATCGCCGCAGAACCAAGGCCGGAGATGGAGGTGAGGCAGGGTGGCCACTACTGAGACTCGATGAGAGGGGCACTCCCACCTGCCCCCCAGTGCTGCGGGAGGATTATAGACTCAAAGGGCCGCAGCATAGGTGGCGGTTCGTTAAGAGGCCCGCCGTGGAGGATCTGTTAGTGGTGGCGGTCAGCAGCTGGCGGGTCAGTCCTCAACTTGATGATCAGGATCCAAACCCCACTCTTACCCCAAGGACCTGGGGGCCTAACAGGCTACATTGAGATATACAGCCTCGTTACACGCCCAACGGGGCTCAGACTTGCTGCTGTGACCCCTGCCCCCTTATCGTGAATGGGCAGACAGAAAACGACAAGGGGCTGTTGCAGGCCACCATTGCCCTCAATCAAGACCCTGGGGCCAGACTAGTACGACCGCGCACCACACCTGTGATAAAGTGGGTGCCATTCTCCCAGCTACAGAGACATCGCAATCCTTCGTAGAAACAAATTGAGGAGCTCCACACAGAATTTGGCCTCCTGCGTGACGATCAACGGAAGTTGGCCTCCTGAGTGACAGAAACAGAGCACACATTAAAGGACATTACACACCAACTACAGGACCAGGGGGAGCACATTCAAGATTATGCCGACAGAGTAAAGCGTCTCACAGACCGAACGGAGGATGCAGAAGGTCAAGCACGCCGGAATAATATTAGAGTGGTGGGACACCCCGGGGGAACAGAAGATTCCAGCACAATGATAGACTTGCTAGAGGACTGGCTATGCTCCTTCACCCCTGCACAAGACCTGTCGCCTTACTTCTCCCTTGAACGTGAACACCAGGTTCCCGCCCACCACCGGTCTCTCTCCACCTCGCCCTGTCGTGGCCAGACTCCTCCATTATAAAGACAGGTATGCTATTCTGAGAGCAGCCCGACAAGTAGGCCCCCTCAAACTGGAGAACAGAAAATCTTAATGTTCCCAGACTATAATATGATGGTGCAGTGGCAGCGTTCTTCCTTCCTTGGGGTCAAGAGCTGATTTAGAGACCTCCATCTCCAGTTCTCATTGCAATACCCAGACAAATTGAAGGTCATCCTTCATAACTAAACCTACTTCATTACCAATCCTTCTTTGGCCTGGGATTGGATTGAACACCACACAGATGGTGGAGCCCACCCACCGGAGTAGACCACAGGTGCGGCAACCCACAAACCGAGGCACAGACACCGAGGTCGCCAAGCCAACCAACCGACAATCCCAGAGCGCACTCTCAGCAGGAACTACGGAGGAAGCAACAATCAGCCATCGCCACAGCCCTGGCATTCCACCGGACCACGTGGCAACGCCTCACGCTCTTCCCACCACTCGGATGAAGCCTCAGATCCTCGGGTCACCCCACAAACAGCCAACGTTCTGCTAAGACGTGCCCCCTCGCCACCACTGCCTGGATGCCGCAATAACTGCTTCGGTGCTGTGCAGGTAGTTGGGCGACCCGGTTGGGAAGGGGGAACCCCTTGGCCTCTGTGGCCACTCTTCCCCCTCCTATATGACTGAGCACCACTTGACTACCAATGCCAAAATATCTGACTCACCAGCGAACAGCCCAGAGTCCGGGCAATCATGAACAAGGATTCCCCGCCACCTATCCTGGCACTACTATCTTCCCATTCTCCACATTTGGGTCACAGTTTTGCACACAAGCCTCTCCCTCACCTATGGTGTGCTTGCCTAGCAATGATTTGGGCGTGTAGCCGGTTGCTCGCACGCAGTGAGACTGGTCCTTGCTCTGGAGAAGGCGTTTGATACGCTGTCTTCGGACTACCTATTTAAAGTGCTGAACAGACTTGGCATCAGCAGATGTCTCCTAGCACATCAAAGTTGCTATACACCAGGTTGTCCTCTAGGGTACGCATCGGCCGCCTAATCTCAGCCCCTTTCCCAATAGGCCGGGTAGCTTGCCAGGACTGCCCCCCTCTCTCCTATCCTCTTTGCCATAGCCATGGAATGCCTGGCCATCCGCCTTCAGAGGGAGGGGGAGCAATGGGGGATCCAACTGGATGGGACAACCCATCCGGTGTCACTATATGTCAATTACCTTCTGCTGCACCTTCGCAGCACCAACATTGGCACAGAGGCAACATACACAACCCTCCGGGATTTTGACAAGGCTACAGACCTATGTGTGAACTGGAAAAAGTTGTGCGTCTTCCCACTTCGCCGAGAAGAGACGCCACAGGCACTTCAACTGGGTGGTACCTAGTTGACCTGGGAGGGAAACAGTTCGCTAGCTTGGAATTCACCTATTCCATTCCCAGAGCGACTTATTTGACAGGAACTTCAATCGGGCATTCAAAGCCCTTAAATCCCAGATCAAATTCTAGAAGCGTTTGCCCATGGCCCTCACGGGGAAAATCGCCCTTTCCAAAATGGTAATCCTCCCCTGTTTATTATACTACTTTGTTAATATACTGGTGTACCCTCCCAGACTATTTTTCCTCGAGCTGGACTGGGGGAACTGTTCAGGGACGACAAGCAACACTGCAGCACTCTTAACAAAATCCAACTATCAGTGGGACAGAGCGGATTGGGAGCTCCATCCTTTGAATCATATTAACTTGCAGTCCATCTTCAATGGGTATCGCACTTGCTGGCTGGTATTCATCTATATGTCACCAGTGCCGGAGACGGGCCCCTGCCACTCGATATCCTCTATCAACTCCTGCAACCTGCTGTTAAATTGCAACGCTCATAGTCCCTACACGACTGGGTAGCCCATAGATGTCTCAACCGAATTTTCCAGTTAACGCGCAACGTCCTACCATATGCACCCGACATTCTCCTTCGCAGCCTGCCGCGATTCCCCGGGCTGCCGCGATTCCCCAGGTTTTTTCACAGCCTGGGGCTTAACCGCCTGGCATGACAAGTCCATCGACACAGTGGGAGACCTGTTTCAAGGCAGGCACTTACTAACACTTGACCAACTACAGCAAGACTACAACATCCCCTCGGGGCAATTACTTATCCATGGCCAACTACTGGCCACATATCGAAGTTTATGGCACACGATTAATGAGGACCCTCCCCCCAATGCGGTCATACACACTTTACACCAAGGGTGCCAGACGCCATTTGATAAGATAGCTACATAAGGCCTTCCAGGAACATACACGAATTCCTAAGGCGCCTTCGCCAGGTATGGGAAGAAGATATGGGGCGCCCCTTTCACGACTCAGAGTGGACAGTGGCACTCGAATCCCCACAGGGTATCTCTTGTAATGCAAAATTCAAAAACATACAATACACGGTGATACACAGGGCCTACCTAACACCGTCAAAACTCAACCACATATTCCCCACAGCCCACCTCACTTGCTCCAGATGTCAGTCCAACGCAGTGTAGCTCCAGCACATGCTTTGGTTCTGTCCCACCCTGACACTATTGGCATGTCGTCCACGATACCCTTGCAACGGTTACTGAACTCCCACACTTGAACACATGGGTGGCAACTGCCCTGGGGGATATACAAGTGAGGGAGGAATCAGTCAGTCTGAGCTCACTGTGCAAACTTGGCCATCTTACTGGCCAAAAGCACCCTCACACTGCGCTGGAGAGTCTCCTAGCCTCCTACACCTACCCAATGGTATAAGACGCTACTACGCTGGGGAGAGGCCGAAAGCACCAATCTTTGCTATGAAGAGGCACGACGCCTTTATAAAAAGCGTATAGCAGCAGCCTGGGACACCATGCTTGCACAGTTCCGGAAACTATTGCGAGAGGACGAACCCCCTTGTGAAGATCAGAAATAGAATTACTTTAATTCCCTCCGCACGCTTTGCCCGTCCTGGTATATGATCTCAGGTATGTCCGAGAACCTTCCAGCCCACGCACAGCGCCTCCGCTCCAAATCGACGAAAAATGGACCCTGCTGTCAGCTACAACTCTATAGCCTCACTGCTCGCCCTGACCCGCTCAGGCCCAGCTACCCACTTCCACTCTACCAGCATGCCCACTACTCACCCCCGTGCTGCTGTTTTATTCCACGCTCTCCCTCTAGTTTTGCTCTTACAGAGGTACACACACTTCCCGATATGCAGCTAGAGTCTCACACCCCACGGGCTACAGCCCAGCTCCACATGGTCAGCATGCTTCATCATGAGTCCCCGCAAGGGGCCGCTGCAACGCTACGTCACCCTAACCCACTACCTATGCTGCATCACCTTATGGATTTTTTTTAAACAACTGCAATATAACTCCAAATCTAGCAAAGATCAATTTTCCATATAGAATGTTTTTGAAACTGGAGGTTTAGAAGGTTCATGACAAAAATGTTCACAGTTGTTTCAAATCCTCAAAATACACTTGTCTTTGTGTGCCTTTAAATAATACTCAACTAATACGGCGTTTTCCTTAATAGCAAAAAACGTTCCCAATCTGCACTCCCTTAATAGAATTTTGAAAGTTGAACCAATCCATTGTAGTTAGAATTCCAATTTATTGGTCTTTACAAATTTCTCCAAAGCATGGGTAGTGCTGAATTCACATTACATCGTTTTCATGTTTCATCATCAGAAAAAACTTGCGGTAACACGCCCAATGTTTTTTTCGGGCTGAGCCCTTTATCAGGGGCTAATCCTAGAAAGTAACAGTAATGAATCTAGAGTACTGAGTACCACCTCAACTTGTTAGTCCGTCGTGTCCGAAAACCGGTGATTGATTAAAGTGCACTTGAGAGCGATCGAGTGAGGTAATCGCATGACGAATATGTTGATGAAACTATATTCTGAAAATATCCCTGAAACAAGTGAAAAAGAACCAGTGAAACTAGTGAAAAGAATAGTGCTGAAAGATTTTCTCGTACCAATTTTTTATGTAAACAGTGCTCGTTGGATATTTAAAGTGAGGGAAACCCGAGAAACGAGAGGGGGAAAAAAACTTGAAAAGCGATTAGCTTACGTGACTTTTTGTAAAGTAAGTATAATAGATAAAAGCCATTTAACTCAGAAATTGTGTAAAATGAGTAGATACACTTTCTCATCACAGTGAGTATTCCATCGTCTGTTTAAAACAAAGATAGCAGTGGAGTTACGTATCTGTCGTGTGAATGTTAGTTCTGGTGCATCGCGTTCGGTAGACACGTTCAGCGTTCACTGACTATGGCGATGTTACGATGGTGTCAATAGAAATAGAAATAGGAAAGGGATCGGGAAGGTGTATACCGGAAACGTGTTTCGTGAAATAAACATAGAAGATGGGTAGTGGCGTAAAACGGGAAAACCGTAATAAAAAATAAAAGAAAGAGATAAAAGTGTGAAGCCTGAACTGGATGACAATGTGCATGCTTCAAGTTGAAAACAAATATTTATATAAAAACAAATATGTATAATGTGGTAATCGGACATAAAATATGATAGAGAGAAAGTTGCCTCATTTGTTAAAGCAAAATGATATCAAGCTGTAAACAGATTAAAAATGATTGTAAACAAAAAAGAAATTTTCTAAATACTAGCACTTCTAAAAAACAATCAAAGTCCATCCGTTCATTCAGTCCCTTGAGGCTGATCGAGTCCAGGCGATTCATCCAATAAATTTCCCTTTGAAGCAAGTATTTGTTGTCGTCTCTTCCTTCTTTAAATGGTACTTGTTCCAGTATAAGGAATCTAAGTTGACTGATGTTATGGTTGTGAGTGTTAAAATGTCCTGAGATTGTAGATTTTGTATTTTTGGTACATATATTGCTTTTATGTTCTGCAAGTCTGATTTTTATATTTTGCTCAGTTTTAACCATGTATGCCAGTCTACATGGGCATTTAAGTAGGTAAATTACATTGCTTGTATCACAAGTTGCCGTTGTGTGTAGTTTAATCAGCATTCCCTGTGTGGGACGCATGATGGTAGTGCCTTTAATTATGTTATTGCAACTTCCATAATTTGAACAGGGTGTCGTGGGAACAAACAGGTTTTCCAGAGACAATGGAGGGACAGGAATTAAGGCCATTATCCATATCTAACAATGGTCCGCAGCTGAGTGAATCACATAAGACCAAACAGCTGTGATTCAAGGATCCTGGCAAAAGTAGATCCAGGTTTGAAATCTGTTCAACGTTTACGGTGGCTCCGGTGACCTAAAATGTCTGTCACTCCACTGTAGCTATGTTGTTCAACCAGTGCATCTTCCTCATAGCACACGCAGAAACCCAATGGCAGAAAATGTTGCCTAGGAGTCGGTGTCTCTGTATATTGATGGTTACATGAAATGCTTTCCGACGTATGGCTAAAATAAAGCAAACCGCTTTGAGGAAACAAAACAGCTGAAATATTCTGAAACCAATGCTAGATGGCTGGAGAACATACAGCGCGAGAAACTACAACATACATGCTATAAACATAACATGTCCTGCACAGTAACTGTGATTGAGGTTTTCTTTCACCATACCACTACATCACTCACTCCATACTCTGAGCTTTGACAGCTGAGGCATTCTTATAATGGGTTCATGCATACCCTTTAATTCAGTACCAAGTGAATGTGCACCACACCCTACAGTTTCATCATGGTTTCCATTATCAGACTGAGACCTTTTGATAAAAGGAAATGCCAAACATCTCTCCTGTCTTAAATAAGCCACTAATCTCAAAGTATCTATAGCAGACCTATGAAATATTTTCTGTTGTGTGGGGGTCGCCCTTGATTTCTGCATATTGATTACGAGGCTCAACAAGTTGAAAAATTGTACTACTATGTTGTTGCATGTTTTTCAGACTATGTGAAAAGAAGTTAAACCTGGTCATTGTTTAGAGACAATTGCATGCCTCAGTGCTTTGCTGAACCTCTTTCACAAAAGAAGGGCCTTACAGGTGGGTTGCCCGGACCCAGGAACAGGAACAGGGTTTACCTGGAACACAGACTGGAGTGTACTGTCTGAAAGATATTGGTTAGGATGCAATCATAAGTAATTGGTACCCCTGAGAAAAAAAAGGTTTACAGCCTCCTTGTCTGTGTGAATTTTTATGCACCGCGAAGCATCACCAACTAGATAATATATGGGAGCATGACAATAAGGCATAGTAATTACCTGAGCTTTACCATAAACTCCAAACCATGACCACAGCAGACACATCTGCTGCCTTAAGACAAAAGCTGTGGTCATTGTCTATCAATTACATTCAGAGATGGCTTGATGTAAGTGTTTGGCACCATCTTTGCCTGTTACACAAAAGTCTTAGCCTGCATCTTCTGTTTTTGAAGTTAAGTATTGTCAAATGCCCCAATATCTTCCCACTTCTAGTGACCTTTACATTCCAAGGTGAGCTACTGAACTGACAATGCAATTTGAAAATTGTTATGTTCCATAGGTGCAAGTTTGTATTTGGATTCTTTTCTTGGCATAACCAATCTAACCGTCTGTAGTGTAGTAAAGTTATCAGTACCTATTTGCAGTGTCTTGGACAGCGTAGGTGGGAGCCTGAGTTTAATTTGTAGAGGGTTAAATGTCAACCAAGAAGCAAGCTTTTTTATCTATAGATCAACTCAACACAGATAAGCAGTTTTTTCTATTATGTTCTAAGCACTAACTTGATCTGCAGATAATGGCCTAAATGTATCCAAATCAGAATTCTCTGATGAAGAATCTATTGGCTTGTCCTCAAATATTTGTTGGAGTCCTCCTCATGCGAGTGTCTAGGTTAATCTCTGGATGGTGTATGGAGGTATGCCAAGTATTGTGCATAAATCACTGGGATTGTCTTCCTCCAGTGATTACTGTGTTAATGTGACCTATGGTAGATTACACAATGAGCTACACTCCTTTCTAGATCTGTCTTTTTAAGGAATATATGTTAACTATAATGTAATATTCTTTCACAAAATCTGTACAGCAAAATTAACAACATCAAACCTAGAGAAACCCCATCAAAATCACCTGCCACAAAAGCTGCAACGCAATTCGAGGAAGAACCAGCATCTTTTGTTTTTTTAACAGAGTTATGAATTTCAAAGATGAGGTCATTTCCGGTTTTTATTACCACATGCAAATATATTTGGACAAAAGATAGATGCTGTTTTTACCATGAAAGTAACAGGTCTCCCAAATGCCTTGAGGCAAAAAGGATGTATGCTGCATGCGATTTTTACTTGACCTCTCATTATTTCTTTGTGGCTGTATGTCGTTTTGGCATGGGGTGAGAAATTGAGGTATTTTGTATAGTATAAAATCTAGTGCAAGGTTATGGAAATTGTCTGGTCCAGAAATAGTTTTGCTTGCAAACTGTGGTGCGCAGTTTTAGCAAATTGGTGACAATTAGATGACAGTCACAGAACAGATTGCTTAGCCTTTCCGCAATTTTAAAGTCTTAACAATAGAACACACGGAAGCCTGACGGAGACTTGTGAAAAAGACATCTTCCACAACTCTATTCACAGAAATGTCCAGTTATACTTTAGGCAAAATGTACATGGGTTTTTGTTCACACCCAATATTGAGATACAGGAAAAATGCACAAATTGAATAAATTCAGTAGAAATTCTCATACAATATAAGTGTAAAGTTGAGTGTTAACATAAAAAAATCTTTCAACTGCTTCATTTAGCACACAAGTGAATCTCCTTGCTTCCATTCTGATGGCAATTATAGATCTAAACTCAATGATGGAAAAAAGCCTGAGCTCAGGTAGATGGTAAATGCTTTCTGGAGATGGTGTCCAAGGTATGGTAAGGCTCTGTAGATTTCAAGTCAACATGAAAAGATGCTATTCCGGGCCCACCTATATAGTGAGATTATGTACAACATGTAAATCACAGTTCCACTCTTCAAAAACTCAGTTACCTTATGCCAGGCATATCAGTGAAGTCTAGGGCAGTAAATAAATAATATGAGGATTAAACCCATCTACCAACGGTGCAACACAAAACACAGTGTGGTAACACAGATGTATAACAAGCATACATAAGTAACGTCAGCGTAGTTAAATCACTATGTTCGATGTATGTTCAATGTAATAAATTCTACACATCCATTATACAAGATCAAACATAAAAATGTGATTACTATTTACAGTAGTAGTAAAAAAGTAATATATTAAAAAGGTCATGATCCTGCTATAAATTAGGGTCTCATGGAATTAATTTTTACTACAACAGGATAAAAATAAAACTTGCCGTACCATTCATTGTAATGTCATATGATTCCAGTTTAAGAATTTTTTCCTTAAAGAGCTGCTGTTGCACATCACTCTCAAGGTCATGTTGCCCTTTTGTAAACCATTCAAAGCACATCTGCAAATCAAAATAAAAATATGAAGTCTCCTTAAGCAACACAATTGTTCCAACAACCTCTTTGATGCCCAAGACTAAACACTGAAAAACCATGGGTGGCAATTCTTTCTTATGCATGTTTCTTGCAATGACAAAACATGTAGGGAAATGTATGTAAACTATTGGAATATTTGGAACAGACCATGGTCACCTTAAGGACATTATCGTCAACCAGATCAGGATTAAACCCAGTTTTACGTGTATTTATTCACAGGCTTACAGGAACGGCATGATGACAGCAACAATTGATTAGATTTTCTGAAAATTGTGGGATAAGCAAAGTGTAGCAGCATTTATGAGGACCACAAAACCAAAAAGCAACTATCAGATAAACATTGTGCACGATTGAAAATTCCACTGAAAAGAGGCATCCTAATAGCATAAATGACAAGAAAACAAATATTCTATCCCTAAACAAAATTAGTGCATTTTCTTCAACGCTGTGTGGTAATAAAACCGAAGGAATTGAGGGATGTCAGACAAGGCAACAAAGATGCTTAAGCACAGGTTCCAGGGCAGCATAATGGGGTTTAGAATACTATATGATCTGTAACCAAACAGAATTGTAATAAAAGGCTCACCCCCTCCCACAAAGATAATACCGATCTACAACAAAAATATAGATGGTATCCTTGACAAAGTTTACTTCTTTCAAAATGTAACTGCTTCGAGCAGCAGCTTTGGGAACTGTAAAAACACTAACTCACTTTAGGTGGCCCACCATATGCTAACGTAGCACAGCTCAAATGAAGATGTTCGATATGCATAAATAGATCGTCCTGAAGGTGTATGTCTCTCCAACAAGAGTAGTCTGTGTATGAGTTAATGGTATGTCAAATCAACAATCCCCAAAGGTACTTCATAATGGGATAAAAACCTCTGTTCTCTATGAAGTGTAAATTAAAAAAACTTCATCATCAAACCAGCCACAGTCTAATCTTCATCAGCTACCATCCCATCAACAATCCCTCTGCTGACGACAACCAAATCGACCATTTAGTCAACAATGATTTCATTGATGACTGTCAACAACAGCTCCACTCCCCATCACATGGACAATGCCCTTGGCGTCTCAGTCTAATAATTTCATTCAGCTATAGCTATTATGCCTTTGCTGGAGACTCCTTTTAAATATACGCAAGGCTCATCATTGCCACTAAAAGTATCAGCGCAAATACCTTATCACATTTTGGGTTCACAGGGGTACACATATTTTGGTGATTAATAAGAAATAACTACAGTTCTCCAACACTTTATGGATCCACATGCTTGTATAATATCCCTTCAAGGAAGGAGCCTCCAGTCACATTCACCGGTTTGTCTATCCACGCAAAAAACTTAACCCACTACTTGCGGGAAGAACTAATCAACTTAAAATCATCAGGTAAGTCGTGCCTTGGTCCTACTCTAGATCATTATGGTGGGGTAGATTCGCTGACCTGCTCCATCTGCATACTGGCTTTAACTAATATCAAAATAAAGGCCTTCCACTCCCACACTGGCTCCTTAGGTAACCACATTCGACCAGCTAGCTGCCGCTGTACCCTTATCAATGCCAGATATCTGGTTAAAAATGCTATACCATGTGCAGACTTTATGGAGTCTAAAGGACTTGATTTGATCTTTATAACAGAAACGCGGGCGGATGCCACCTGAGATCCTGACCTCATTCCGGCCCTTCCGCCAGGTTTCCTAATCTCCAGGCATGACAGAGTTGGCAGAAAAGGTGGAGGTCTCGCAATCATTTACCGAGAGCACTTTAAATCCTAATCCAAGAGCTACCCACAATCTGTGATTGCGATGCGTTATCTTTTACAATAGAAATTAATAAACAATATTCCTTTGATGGCATTCTGATCTACAGCCCTAGAGCGTCTTTCACAGATAAGATCAGCCAATTATTAGAGCTTAAAGCTGACCTTTTGGACCTCACAGTCCTTGGAGATTTGAACTTCCACTTGGATAACCTTTTAGATACTGATTCTGCCCATCTCATTGATCTTATGGATAGCTCCGGCCTAACCCAGCTAGTCAAGGGACCTACCCATAAGGCAGGTCACCTATTGGACGGAATCTTTTCAGATAATCCTCATCTACAAAACTCATCCTTGCTCCCTCTAAGTTGGTCCAACCACTTGGCTGTAATGTTCGAGCTTAACTGGGAAACGGAGAACCCTGAGAATATTCCACCTAAATCAGTCAGGTGCCAACGCCCCTGGCATAAGCTTGATACTGATTTGTTTAATCATACATTAATTCAAACTGTACCCTTGATCACAGGGGACTTTAACTTAAATGCCAGCGAATATGGTCAATGGCTAGACAAGGCCCTTGACCAACTGATTCCATCTAAAACTCATCACAGTCACAGAACTAACCCCTCTGAACCATGATTCACAAAAACTCTTAGGCTCTATAAACAAAAATGCTGTAAACTTGAAAGAAAATGGAGGACCAAATAAGACACTAAAAATAAGGAAACATATAGGCAATCCATCCAAACCTATAAACAAATGATACATGAGGAAAAAGTACGCTACTTCACTCATAAAACTGATTCAGCCAAGAGTTCCACCAAGGAACTCTTTGCAACAGTCAAGAAACTGGCAAAACCTCCAGAAAATAAGAACATGGTTAGTCAACAGCTTGTCAACAACCTGCCCACTTTTTTCAAGACAAGGTTAAAGGAGTCTATGACTTCTTTTTAGCCAGTACGAACTCCACTCTGACAATAGATGATGATGCACATATAACCCATTTTCCGTCAGCCTGTATATCTGACAGAGATTCTCATGATCCGGCACTTGACAATGGTACCCTTCACAGTAACATCAGAGACTGTTACTGGTGTTACTAAAAATCTTTCAGGGAAGGAATTATTCAACTTGCTAACCTTCTTCTCATCTCCAACTATGGAACAAACTTTAGGTTTGCTAAAGACTATCAAATCCGGTGCCCCAAAAGATCCTTGTCCTCTCAAAATAATGCACAGTTAGTGCCTGAAACTGCTGCCATAGTTCTCACTGACATCTTTGATAAGATGCTCAGTACTGGTCACTTTCCAATAGAGTGGAAAAAAGCATTAATTTTACCAATGTTTAAAAAACCCAATATGGATCCAACAGTTTTACACAACGATCGGATAATACCAATGCTCTCATTTCCTGCTAAAACAGATCAAAAAGCCATCAACCTAGAACTCATCATATATATATATATATATATATATATATATATATATATATATATATATATATATATATATATATATATATATAAAAATAACATTTTGGATGCTACCAAGTTCATAGCACAGAACTAGCCTTCATTACGGCCTCTGAGGAAATCAGGCAGATCCTCGACACGGGAGGAATTGTAGCTCTGACTTTATAAGATCTCTCGGCGGCCTTTGACACGGGCAACCATACTATGCTTCTGGATCAGGGGCAAAGCACTCTCCCTTCTTAAATCTTTTCTAGCTGGACGAGAGCAGAGTGTGGCTTTGGATGGGTTTAGCCCCCCCCCCCCTTTTTCTCTGCCATGTGGTGTCCCACAGGGGTCAGCTCTAAGCCATTCCTTATTTAATCTTTATGCGACCCCACTGGCGACTCGGATTAAATCATTTGGTTTTGAGCTAATGTCCTATGCAGACGACACCAAAATTAAGGTGTCGGTCACTAGTAATCCAGAGGTGGATGCTGCCAGATTCCATGACTGCATCCTACATATAAGGAAATGGATGAGAGATGGATGAGCGCAAACTATTTAAAGTTAAACTTATCCAAAAACTGAAGTCTTACTATTCATAAGGAATCTGCCCTTCTGGTCTCCAAGTTGGTGGCCTCAAGAGCTAGCCACACTCTCTACTCCAGTCACTAAGGTAAGAAACCTAGGAATACTTTGACAGTAAATTGGCTTTTGAGGGCCATATCATTCATATTATCTCCGCTTCTTTCTTTACCCTGGAATTACTCAGGAAGGCCCTTCCCTTCATTCCATCAGATCTGCAGAAAAGTGTTGTGTTAACCCTCCTTGTATCAAAACTAGACTACTGTAACGCTCTGTTTATGAACATCCAGAAGAGATTCCTTAAGCTTCAGATCATACAGAACGCAGCAGACCGGCTACTGCAGGGCATTCCTAAATACAAATTTGTGTCCAAATCCTTAGCTCAGCTGCACTGGCTTCCCATCAGCAAGCGCATCGACTTCAAGGCTTTATCGCCCTCACATCTCTGCACAATATATGAACATATCTTCAAAAAAAATGTTTGCACTACACTCCTGTTTGGCCTCTCCAATTGCAGAAAATCTAGTCAATCCTAGATTTCAGAGATCTGAGTGGTTTGGCAGAAGTTTTGTGGTATGTGCCGCTCGACTGTGGAAATCCTTGCACCACAACATTAAAAGAAACACTGATCTGCTGACCTTCAGAAATTCTTTAAAAACATGGCTCTTTAATCAGTAACTTGCACCTACTTTACAGATTAAGGTCCGACTTTTTCTTTCTGGCTCAGCTCCTAGACACCTTTGGGTATTAGAGTGCTCTATAAAACCTCATTTCATTTTCATTTCATTTCAAGACAAAAAAGCAATTGGCCATAGCGGGATGAACTACCAATCATTTATTTAGAAGCACATCTACCTCATACAAAATGACCTAAACGTCAGCTAATGAGATGGAAGTGCTTCGATTTCCACTCCTTTACAGCACTTTGTTTATGTATAACAAGCATTTGACGTTTTAAGATAGTATTTAAACTCAAATCACAATTATAATGGGAAAGACTTTTTTAGCTTCTGGGGAGAAGGAAGGTATGAAACACTGCACTGCAGACTCAAGGCTGTGGGCTGGCATATTTACTGGTCTAGGGTCTCTTATCTACGTTCCTCTGACCACACAATGGCAAACAGGCACTGGTAGGCCGTGTCTTGACAGTAGCAGATTTTAATGTTATGTAAGGTGGATTTCTAGAGCGCTGCTTGTCGCCCGTGAGGGTATCCAGGCTCTGAGTAGGCGTGTAGAGAGGATGGGCCTGAGTACAGGCAGTCTCGATGGTCCCGCAAGAAGAGTAATTAAAAAGAAAGGTCTTAAGCTTCTTGTGGAATTCAAGAAGTGAGGAGGAGGCCCTGATATGTTGGGAGGGAGATCATTCCAGGACTTAGCGTCTTGGTAGAAGAATGATTGACCTCCTGTTCTGCTTCTGTGGATGAGGGGAGTGTGTGTGAGTGAGAGTGCTCCTGAGCAAAGTTGTCGGTTGAGTTGGTGGAAGTGAAGCCGCTGATTGAGGCATGCAAGTCCCGTGTTGTGTACTGACTTGAACGCATGTGTGAAGTTTGAACCAGCAGTGCTTTTGGATGGGGAGCCAGAGAAGCTCTCTGACGAGTAGTGCGGGAGGAGTCGAGGACGTGTCTGAAGGTGGCGTTTTGGATGATTTGAAGTCTGTGAAGAAGATGGGTTGGGATGCTGGCCTAGTTTTTGAGTTGCCGTAGTCAAATCTGCTTGTGATTAGGGCCTGCGTGATGGCACGTTTGCTGTCCAGTGGGAGACACTTGAAGATTTTACGTTACATGTGGAGGATTTGGAAGCCTGCGGAGGTGACGGCGTTGACCTGGGACTTCATGGTGAGGTTGGTGTCCAGGATGAGGCCTAGGTTCCTAGCGTGGTCGGTTGTGGGTCCAAGTTCGGCGGGTCACCGGGTGGAGTGCTTTATGAGAAGTGGTCCCTGGGAGCATAACCTATTGAGCTGGGTGCTTTGGAAACATCTTCATCTGCCACTATGCAACCAAATTGGGACCCTCCACAGGGTCGAAACTTTTTAAACTTGTATGCTGTATGAGTTGTGTGGTATGGTAAGAATGTGGCTGAATAACTATTATTTTGGTAGTGGATGATGAGAGTCAGTTTTATTTAACCTTCATGTTTTTTGGGATGTCCTATGCTATAATAATGGATTGATACCTATGAATAATTACTTATGAAAATTTAGTTCATTATATGTGTTATAAATGTATGTACTTGTGCAACATATTTTAGAGATACAAAAAAATATATAAAAATAACTTGCATAATAAAATGTTTTGTAATTTAGAAAAAGTTTGTTGATTTAATTTTATGTAAGGACATATGTCTAGACAGTTGTATACTATGTGGGTGTCTTGGTAACATAGAACCTTATTGGTCGTGTACAAAATTGAATAGGTCGGCATAGAGGCTTCTACCTTTATCGGTTTCTTCTCTCCTCCCTCCTCTTGGACCAAAATGTAATTCAGGGAGGGCCTGTTTCTCCTTATTACCAAGGTGATCTTAGTCCTGAAGATCAGCACTTCAGGTTTGTCGGTGTGGAGATTGAGGCAGTTCTTTTTCATCCAATTGGCCACGCTGGTCGTGCATTGTTTGAAGTTTGTCTTGGTGGTGACTGTGTCTTCTGAGAGGGCTATAATGAGCCGGGTGTTGTCAGCGTGGGAGAGGATGTTGATCCCATGGGATCTGATGATGTTAGACAGAGGAGTCATGTACATGTTGAAAAGTGTGAGTGATGATATCTGTGGGACTCCGCAGATGAAGTCCTTGGGTTCTGATGTGAATGGTGTCAGCCTGACTGTGTTCTTCCGGAGTGGAAGAAAGCTATCCATTTGAGTGCTGGTCCTTGTGTTCCCACTGTGTGTAGTCTGGAGAGGAGTGTGTGGTGGGAGACAGTGTCAAAAGCGGTGGTGAGGTCAAGGAGGATGAGGGTGGTGGCCTGTCCACGGTTGAGGATGGTGGGTAAGTCATCTGTGGCAGCAATGAGAGCTGTTTGGGTGCTGTGGTTGTTTCAGAATCCTAATTGCAAGTAGTCCAGGAGTTTGTGGCATTCTACGCAGTCAGAGAGCGGTCAGTTGATGCTCTCCTCAATGATTTGGTTGGGAAGGGGAGTAGCAAAATGGGTCGGTAGTTGCCGAGTACTTCAGGGTCAGCTGAGGGTTTTTTGAGAAGGGCGGCGACTTCAGCCTGCTTGCAACTATCTAAAAAGGTGATTGTCTTGAGTGGTGTTGATGATGAGGGCAAGTGCAGAGATGATCGTGACTCTTCCCAGGTTGTAGATTTGTAGATATAGTGGGGACAGAGGTCTGTGGGCGCCCCAGAGTAAAGTGTCTTCATTATTGCTGTAGTGTACTCAATGGATAGAGAGCTCCATGCAGTTGGTAGTCTTTGGTTGCGAGGTTAGCAGGCTGTGAAGGCCGATGGGAGGTGGCTAGGGTTCGTAGTTGCTGGAGATCTTGGCAATTTTTTGGTGGTAAAAGTCGGAGAGGTTGTTGCAGAGTTCCTGGTTAGGGGTGATGGTGTTGGTTGCGGCTGTTGGGTTGGTGAATTCATTGACAATGGTGAAAAGTTCCTTGCAGTTGTTGGAGCCAGATTCCACCATCAGGGCTTTTTTCTAGGTCTCTTTCACTTGATAGTGATAGTGTTTTAGTGCGGCCTTGTAGGTGTTTCTTGCAGTGGTTCCTAGGGAGGTTCTCCATTTCCTTTTGAGTTGTTTGCAAACTCTCTTGCACTCTCTAAGATCAGCATTGTACCAGCTAGTTTGTTGGCTCTTTTGGGTTTGGTGTTTTTTTAGGGCCACCAGGGTAATGTATTTGCAGCCATTCCAAGAACTCCAGCATTGCACTTTGTGGCAAAGCGGGGATAGCTCAGCACAGTAAAACCAGAGAGGGATTTTCAACATAGATTGTATTGAATACTATCAAATTCTTTTTCACTTTGATTTTAGTTATTGCTGTAGCAATCCTGCTAATTTTGTTCATGGCATGTATCCATATAACATGCACTAAGCTAAGACGTACATTTTTATTAAAGAGTTTAAAAAAACGTAGTATGGATTTCTTGTGAGAGTGCATCAATGTGGGGAAAGTGCTCTAGAACCCACCCATACATAAGCCTAAATCTAACAGGAATGATTTTCTTTCTCATGGCTATAATTTTGAAAGAGCCTTCCTCTTATAGAGGGCTAGATTATCCAAGTTTGGCCTGTATTTGCCTTAGAAAGGCTCAAAAACCTATCAAGTAGCTGCACTGCAGAAGTCAGCCAATGGGACTCCAGGACACAGAACCATCGTTGCTGAAAGCGCTCTTGTGGAGCGTGTCCTAAATCTCCTCACAGGGGACAGTTGGCATTATCATGGCATTGGAATATCCAGAGCATGCAGTAGAACTGAAATATTTGCTGGCAGCAACTCGCAGAGGGCCGATCAATTTCAAGCTCCTTACAGCATCGCAAGCCACGAGACACACTGTGTACCAGCAGATCTCGGGGCTTGAGCTACGGACACTCATCAAATAAAGGTAGATTTGCTTTGGCTACCACTTTAGCACACAATGTCCCCGGCACTGAGCTTTGCACCTCTCCTACTTTTGCAATGACGAGCGCGCAGTGACTCCTGGCATATCTGCAACTGCAATCAATTTGGCACCACCTTGGGGCCTACCCTTATTTGGGTGTCTGAAAGAAACTCAGATCTGGACTGCTTAGCTCAAAGTATTAGAAATATCTAAACTTTTAAAGTCCACACAATGAAGATGCCACTCCACTCCATTGGAGGGATACAGAAAGATCTGAGGACAATAGCCTCAATAAGGTGGCAAACCTAAGGTAGTTTGGGAATGAGGGTCAGATCAGTACGAAGAATGACTGTAGTAAACTACATGTAAGTTAGCTCACTAAAGATACTGTTTCGTCTGGCTGCTGTCTTCCGAATAACTTCATTTAAAGTCCATCCTATTTATGGACTGAAGCAGGTTTTTCATTAATTGTGATATTTAGTTCGGACCGTACTGTGAGTCTTTGCACAGGTAGGAAGGCTTGGAAGGGTCCATTGATAAACCCCCTAGACCAACCTAAATGACAATAAAAATGGTTTGGCACTTGAGCAGTGAAATTGCTGCAAGTTGCACTTTAAAGGAAGTACACTTAAGTTCTGATTGTGCTAGTTGTAGCACGGAAAGAAGCTGGGCATGGAACTGGAACCTCAGAAGGCTCCAACCAAAGCCTCTGTCTTAATGCCTGCCTATCAGATCGACTAAAGATCCTACACGAGGATGAAACCAAGATCACTGGGTGTTCAATGGACTATGATAAGCAATCAGTGCAGGCTGGGCCTGGAAACCTTTGAATTCTGAACAAATTAGACTTTAAATGAACTAAACACAGTTAAGAGGATGATATCAAAGAACTTCAAACATGGATATTCAACTATCCTTTTTTGACTCTAACCTCCCACCTTATTATAGTCTGTATAATTTGTTTATACTCCTCTGTCAAGCACTCTGAAGTAACCGAAAGGAGACCAGTAGCAGTTCATACATTTTCTTAATAAATAAATGAGAGACACTGGAGGAATGATTACAGCCCATCCGTTGTACCATAAGCATTGAGCGTTCTAGCCTTCCCCATCAAATTAACTGCAGCCTTATGAAACTGAATTTAGCACCCACTTTCAGAATGGTCACCATAACGAGATATGTACTCTAAGAACCTTTAAGAGATCCTTAGCTATTATAACTTAGTGAAATACAGTACTGAGTAGGAGGTTTTCGCAATAGCTTTTTTCAAGCTCTAATACTGCTCCATTTTGGATTATATACCTGAAACATACTATTGTGAGACACTTGTGCTATTGCAGCATTCCAGATTCTTACACTTGAAACATGCGACATTGCAACGTACAATTCTGAGAGAGGACTATAACAGTTGATCACCCCAAAAATATAATTATTTTGCTAATTCTTACCTCTCTGTCTAATTCACAGACATCCATTCCGGTCACAAGGCACTCCCAAATTTCTTTGGCACGACTCCACCCCAAGTATAAAGTAGCTTCTTGCAGAAAAAATGCCAGAAATTTTAAATGTGCCTCCAAGTACTGCAAATAGATGCAAAATAAGAAGATAAACAACATTTAACATAAGACAAATAGTAAAAAAAATACCAAATTACAAATCATTAACTTAATCCTTCACATATTCATAGGATGACCTTAGGGGAATACAGTGTTTTAGGTTATACAATATAGTAGCTGATGTAAAGCGTGTGCATCAAATTGGTAGGTGGTTAGCAAACATCTAAATATATGTAGCTGAATTCTTTGCATTACTGCATTAATAAGTTCACATAGCTTTTTATGTTTATTTCATGTTGCTGTTTTAGTGAATAATCAGCACTTCATTATTTGAGAACGCTTTAAAACATGCGGATGCCCTTGTTCATTGGGCATCACAGATTTAGAGAAACATAACTAGTGTCAATAATGGTCAGAAACCAAATACTGAGACATCAGCACTAAATTAAACGAAGCTAGAAGTGATGAGTGAAAGGGGCAAATATATTCAAACATACAAAGAATATCCCCTCCCTCCCAATTTTACTTACCTTCTGCAATAAATTTATCATGTGTACATTCAGAGAACATTATACATCTAAGCTGAAAGTAGTTTACAGGCAGTCTAGCAAAAACCTAACTCCATGGAAACGTAAAGACTAGGGAATGTGGGAGCCGTAAAGCGGTTAAATGGTACAGCCATATTCCACTTCAAAATGTCCCCAAAGTGACAGTAGAGGCAAAGAAAATGGTTTTAATATAACTAACAGATCTAAAAAGAAATGCTGTGCCCAACACAAGCAAAACTACGAGTGTATGGTCCTCACAACTGACAACCTCTTATTGTCCTTCTTCTAAAATGGATGCCTTGTTAACTGCTTTGAACAGTTTCAAGGCTCAGATCTCTAACAATTTTCAGTGCCTTTGCACCTGTGTTCCAAAAACTCAATGACATACAAAATATGTGCTTCATTTCAGGCTGATTAAGGGTTGGACACCAACGCCTGTCTCATTTCAAGAACGATTCAAATAAGATAGGAAAGACATGCCAGGGTACTAAAAATGTCAAAGTGTGAATGATATTTTGGGTAAAGAGAGAGAGAAGGGGGGGGCTTGGACAGTGAGACAATGGCAGCGTAATCCTGCCGCCCCCGCGGACCTAAGAAACGGATTTACGGCCATCTCTCTGCACCAATCTAACTCCCGAAGCCATCACTATTAATCAGAATATCCAGAGCATGCAGTAGAACCACACAATTTGCTGGCAGCTACTCTGGGAGAGCCAATAAATTACAAGCTCCTGAAAGCACTGCAAGCCACAAGAGACACTCTACAAAATGGCTACTGCTGCCGTACCAGCAGATCTCGGGGCTTGAGCTACGGGCACTCTCAGCAAATGAAGGCAGATTTGCTTTGGCTCACACTTTAGCATACGACCTCCCTGGCGCTGAGCTCTGCACCTCTCCAACTTTTGCAACAACGTGCACGCTATGACTCCGGGCATATCTGATTCACCACCACACCGCTAGGCCTGACTCTAAGATGGCGCCCTGATATCCCAGTCTCCTTCACAACTCATGGAGCGTACAGCCTCCGAAATCACAAACAAGGAATACGTTGTTGTCTATCACAAAAACAAAACCCAGCGCAAGAGTTCCACATACAGCTCAATTTAATGATTACAACCCAAGGCCCCCATCTTCACCGGTGCGTGCTACCTCCGAAATCGCAACTGCGCAATAAGCTGCTGACTGCTACATAATACAACCCAGAGTTAGTGTCCCGCATGCAGTCCAAATTAATGTCTACAAACCAAGACCACGACCGCCTGGTTAAAATTAAAGCGTGTTTGATAGTGCAACTTGCCTGACCTCA